>JAEMOT010000017.1:711796-758050 GCA_019297695.1 Apostasia ramifera | reverse complement strand
AGTATCCCCCTGCTCCCCCTCCCCCCCGCCCCCCCATCCCAACATATGGAGTTGTTTCTCATCTATACATATGGGTAAAATCCTAATAGTTAATCACGGGTCGGTTGTATGGTCTATCTCTCACTTGCTCTTTATGTCTAACTTAGAGTTCCCCGACTATTAATTTGAGGTAAAGGGTTGAACACATCTCACCCTAATCAACAATCAAGCACAATGAGAAAATATCATATACTTAATTACAAATTGACATAAAAGTTTGAAGACACCTTATAGACTACATCAAAACATTAAAAATATAAAACTACTGCTCTTGCTACTTTCCCCTTCCAACACCTGCCTGTTTCTCATCCTGCAACTCTTTTCAAGGGAATAAGCATGCGGATGGCCTTCTACTGGTGTTCCAGATTTTGACAGACATACCCATGCTTCTTCATCAATGCAAAGCATAGGTCTAGCTTGAACCCCCTCCAGGTCAGCTAGCACGATCTTTTTGGCCTCCAATAGGCTGGTGACAAGAGTTTCTCATCCCTTCTCTATTCTTTTTATTTAATTGACCTTCACTAAGAACTTGTCTTGTATACCTTCATATCTTCCTCTGCAAGAGATTGACATGCAGCATCGAGTCGAGACTAAACTTGTTGGGAGACTTTATACATCATGAGGGTGTTCAATTGTTGCATTTAGGCAAAGCTCTCATGAAGATACCATAAAGCTTCTATCGCAGCACCCTCAGCTTCCTTCATCGAGGTTGTCGTAATCTCATCCCTTTCTGTAAGGGTGAGAATCTGAGTTCAAGCCAAGCCAGATGCTTAATTTGATTCGAGTTTGACCTAGTTCATATTGATTTTCGAGCTAGCTTGAACCTTCATCAAGCGAACTAAAACCAAATTAATTTTTTTTTTAAATATAAAAAAATAAGTTGCATCTGCTAGAATATAAAATTTGGTCAACCTAACAGATATCAAAAATCACAGTTAAACACAAATTTATGTATACGTAATAAATAATTGAGAGAATTACACTCATGCAACTAAAATTTAACTATTTTATATATTCGACATTTAAATCTTAAATATTATATATTAGTCACAAAAATCATATGCAAATTACAAATTCTATCATAATTTTATAAATTTAGTATCTAAAGGGAATATTCTTTTAATATATTTATACATACATGTATTTTAACAAATATAACCATATAATTATAATTATACATCATATTATGCATGTTAAAATATAAGGCAAGAATTCTTAAAAATTGAGTGCATACTATTATATATGTTAAAATACTTAATATGCATATTAAAATACATAAATGTGTAAATATATTAATAAAATATTCCATTTATATGCTAAAATAACAACTTTATTGATGGATTTATAATTTTGATATAATTTTTGTGGTCATTTGTTTTTAAGTGTCAAATATACAAAATTACTAGATTTTATTAGTATGAGTATAATTCCCCCTAAATAATTATACTAGATGTATACAGCTTTTTATATCTTTTTTTTTTTTTGGGGGGTGCTAGTGGTGAATTATTCTAGCAGGGGGAAGTGAGTTCTGCCTTGCAGCCTCTACTGAATCCTCTTCTGTTTATTGTCTAGTCAATTGTAACTATAGAAGTCTCATAAAGTTAAGGTACATAAGTTGAATATGCAAATTTTTTGAAACAGCAATTGTGAATATGATCATCTCTTTCTGCTGCTTTGCTCAACATAAGTGAGTTGAGTTCATGTTTAATGACATACTGCAGGTAAATTCTAGTATTCCATTTGCTCATCATTTTATTGACTAGGACCCCCTGCATTCACATGCAAGTACCTCTAATGGTTGATGATGGAAATAACCAAACCATCTTAATATCCCTACTTACCTTCCATAAGTGACACCCTCTTCCCTATACAATTTTCCATGATCACCTAATAATTTAAAAACAAATTTTGAATATAAAAATATCTAAATAATAACTGCCCCCACAATAAAGTCAATGACAACAACAAAACTTAAATCCTATCAAACTAGTTTTGGTCATGTACAAGTTCTTCTAGATACTATCAAGTTTCAAACCATCTCAAAAAAAGGTCTCATTTGTTGCCCTTTAGGAACAGAATTTTAATTTTTTACATGCAAATCGCAATTAAAATTTAGAATTTTGTCAGTTCAAATAGTTCACTCTGCATTTAGAACTTAAAGAAAAGGCTACTATTTTAAAGAAAATCTCAAATAGAAGAAAAGTCCTATCAATACCTACTACATAGAAGATTTTCATGATAATTTCACCTAAACTTGTTTCTAGATATAAGGACATTCCAGAATAGGAGTTGAGAAACACAAACAAAATGCTACAGTCCAAACAGAAGCCATAGTTTTTCCTAATACGTAAAGATCTTTTACATAAAAAACTTTCATATCTAAGGAAGCTTTTAAATATTATGTTATAAACATCAAAGAAATAGATGACATTTAAAAGTAAAGGTCAAGGTTCCACCTTCAATTGCAATAACTCCAACGATTACAATTTTACTCTATTTACATAATTATGACCTTTTTGTTTCTTTTAAACTGCTAAACTTCTCGTTTTTTATTTCCCAACTTTGTAGAACTGTAATGCATTTAATCAGACATTCACAACTCATAAGAACAAATATAGCAGGAAATATACATTTATTTGACAATATAAAAAGGAAAAGAACCTTTGGCAGAAAACGCTCTATTATAACATCTTCATTAACATCTTGCTGTGGCATATATCCACCAGATGCCAAATGAGGAACATAGTCATCTCTTTTACGTTTGCCAGAAGGCATCATGAAGAAATCCTAGATGGGCAAACCCAAAAGTCAAACAAGTGCTGATTAAATGAGAATGGCAACAAGAACGTAAAAATCAAAGCTTTCCCAAACAGGTTGGGTAAAGCATCTACTTTTTCTAAATTCAATTAATAAATTACTACTCTTTGTATGCGGTAAATGAGCAACACTCTTTTTGTGATGACCATAATCCAAAACCACCCTTGGCCTTCCCCTTCCTCTCTTTCCTGTCTTCTCTTCAAAGTTGAAACCCTCAAATTATGCATAGGAACCTCTAGAGGAATAATAGAGTATGTCTAAGCACAATAATGACCGTAAAGGTTAATACTAATACTAGAATAAATTCATTATCGTTCAAAAACAGAAAAGAAAAAAAGAATGTTTGGTCAAAGCACCATAATCTATCAAAATAGAAAAGAAAAAACAAACGTGTGGTAAAAGCGTCATAACAAGGAAACAATATAACAAATAATGCATGGCTTAAAACTACAACCAGATGAGCAAAACAATTTTATCAAGGAATTCATTTATCATAAAAAATAAGAGTTGCCCGTAAACTGAAGAAAAAAGTTACCTGGGTAGTTTGTTGATGTGGAACTCCCCTGTCAGCCTCATCACGTCCTTCCACATAAGCTGAAGTAAACAGTGGTAAAGGAAGGATGAGGCATTGTGAAACAAACATATTAGAGATTTCAAAACTGTAAAAATCACATGATACTCACCTACATTAACGTCAACACCTAGAGGTCTTTGACTCATCCAAGGAGAGGGTAGTTGCTGGAGAAAATAATCTCTGAACTTTTTAATAACATCAACAATGTAGACTTACAAAGTAGAATAAGACATATTTTCATATGCTATATAATCAATATCCTTCCATAAATTTGGTGTTCTCCTACCATAGTAGCGGAGGAGCTTGCTTGGGAACTGAGGGGTATCAAATTCGAATCACACTTTCATCACAATTTTTATGTGGAGTGGGTTAAATTGTGATGTCTAGGGGTAAATCAATATATATGTGTGTGTGTGCACGCGGGCGTGTGTGTCCTTCCAGAAATTGGTGTTCTAAAGCAGGCTCAATAGTGCATAATGAATCTACGCAGTAGCAATTTTAGCATATGACCAATCTTTACTTTGACATTTATAAATACAGAAACATCTACTATAATTCGATACCATGTATGGATTAGTCCTTCCAGCTTTGATGTTACCACCATTCAGAACATCAGTAGCTTGAGCATAATCTGAAGGTCCAGTAGGAATGTTATAAATTTGATCTGTTCCAGGAAAAGGCGTTTGAACTGGAGTTTGTGGCACCGGAGTTTGCAAAGGAGTCTATACCGTAAGCCAATCGCGGCGAAAAATCATAAAAACAATTAGAAACAAACAAAAACCAGCCTTTCCCCGTCCTAAAACCAACACGATTGCAATCATACCGGAGGAAAGAGCATCTCAGCTGTGGGGGTCTCATACTCCTCCACTGGCGGGACATTGAGATCATGCACTGGGGTGATTGGGACAGTAGGCTTCGTGTGCGAAGGTCGCTCCATGTTGGGCGATAGAGCACTGTAGTGAATCATCTTCGCCTCCCATATCTGAAATTCCCTCACGTAGCATCAAACTTCAGCCCAAAACCAGATCAAGCCCTAGGTATCAGCCAGATCAAAAGCAAAATTACCGCTTGGAGCTCGCCGAGGACACTCTCTCCAGCGCCAGAGGTAATGAACTCTTCCTTGACCTTGCTGATCACATCGTCTATCACATGGAGATAGATCGAAGAGACGCTGCCCGCCATCGATCCCCCCGGCGATCAGGCGGTCTCAAAAGGGGCAATGGCGGCGACGCAGAAATCTTCCGTGAAATCCGAGCTGAGATCGACTCGATACCCGGAAGAATCAAGGGCATGGAAGTGGAGGCGGGATCTACAGAACTAGGGTTTGAGCTGGGCGTCCACCAGAGAGGAGAGACAGAGGAGGAGAGAGATGGGACGGGAGATGGGAAGGATTGCGGTCAAGAAAGCCGGCATTAAGGGAAGAATATAAATAGGTTTGCATCCGCAAGGAGTAACGCGGCCACGTGTCACGATCTGGAAGCTCGGGCCCCCCGATATGGAGTCCAGATGAGGTGACGGAGAGTTGACCGACCGGCCCAGACCGACCGCATCAAGGGCTGTAAATGAACCGGGCTCAGCCGGTCTGTTCAAGTTCATGTTCATTATGAACTAAAACCAAGTTTGAATTTAATTCATATGACCAATAAATTCACTGATATATTCACAAATAAACTAATATATATTTTTATTCACAAACACAAAATCCATAAACAAACTATTATATATCAAAAATATTAATGTGTACATCAACAAAATTATCATCATAATTCATTTTTTTCTTATTAATAAACAAGAATTATTAAAATTTCTATAAAAAAAAAAATCGTATCAAGTTTTTATAATCGAGTATATTCATAAATTTCATATGAATAGTTTATGAATATTAACAAATTGAACACTACTATGTCAAACTCATTTATTAATCTAACTTTTAAAATTACATTGAAATTTGCTTATAAATATTAATAAAACAAACATGAACAAGCTCTTATTGAACTAAACAACAAGTTGTTCATCGAATGCTCTGTTCATTTACAATCCACGCTGAATAGCTCAAAGTTCTGTTCGATAAGAACTGATCCATGTTTAATTTTTTAATATTAACTGTTGACGTAGGATGTAGGGGATCCTAAGAAACACAGAGAGAGAGAGTTCCGAGAGACGGCGGCACGCAGAGAGCTGAGCCTGTCGGTTGAGGCTTTAGACGAGAATAAAATGCATCCAGAGAAACACACAAAGGTTTGAGGTGGTTCAAGAAAGAAATCTCCTACGTCCACCGAGCAGCCGGGTGATTGATTTCACTAGAAAAAGGAAAAGGGTTGTCGAAAGAACCAGTACAATGAGCTAACAGAGAGAGAGAGAGAACTTTCTTGATTTAAGCTCTAATACAAGTACAGTGAAAAGATGAGAGTGCTCCTCTTCTCCTTCCTCTCCCTGAAGCTTTGTTCAGGGGTATATATAGGCGGGTGGAAGGAGAGCTCCGCCCGGATTTTCTGAAGGAAAAAAAGTATAAATAATGCTGAGCCCACGCTGGTGGTCTCACTGCTGTCGACCACTGGAGGGGCTAGAAACAATGGGTGAAGAGCTTGTCTACTTGGGGTCCGTGATGACTGAAGCATGCGGGCCCTTAATTTGCGTGACTGGAAGAAGCATGCTGCATTGAAAACAATGCGGCCAGAGCACGCTGACAGCGATAGGTATAGCTGAGAAACGTCGTGCCCGATGTGGCTTGGAGAGCTGAAAACATCATGGATAAAGATTGGGAGCTACTTGAACAAGGGTCATGCAGGATATTTGGAAAGCTCCAAACATCACTCACGATGTTTGAAAGACTCCAAACACAGCTTCAAAGGTTAATACATGATGTTTAAAACCGAACAGATTTGAAAGGTCGTATATGATGTTTCAAAATGAAGGAGCGCCACCTGTATGGCTGTGATGCAGCGCTGGAGTCACATGTCAACATTAACAAATAATTTTAAACAGAATTTTAAAAACTTGATTTGTAAATGAACAAATTTAAACATACTAGTATTTGGTTTATTTATATTTGTAAACTATTCGTAAAATGCTCATTAATATACTTTATTAAAAAGCTCAATGTGATACTCTTTTAGACTCAATTAATGATTTATTTAGATAAGTATATCTTATTTATTAATCAAAAATAATCATAAATCATAAATTAGTATAATAACTAGCATTTTTATAAATACATTAATATTTTTGAAAAGGACTTATTTATTATTTTCGTGTTCATAATGTAAATGTATATGAGCTCGTTCGCAAATAATTTAACTAAATCCAATTATGTTTTTATGTTCACTAAGTAAGCTTGAATAAATTTAAAATATACTTGAACTCGAGCTCGATTTTAATAAATAAATATAAATTTTACAGACCATTATTTAGTTCAATTGGATACATTTATCACCCTATACACATCAGGATTTTATTACAGTAGATATTAGATTACAACCACTGAAAATTTTAGTTTGATATCAAATTAATCTTATTTATTAATTTATATATAAATTTTAATATTAAATTAATAATATATTAAAATTTATATAAATTTAAATATTAATATCAATTTTATTTTATATATTACACAAATTTATAAATAAATGACCAATTTACTTTTACATTTTATATATTTTTAAAATAAAATTAAATTTATTTTAAAAATTTTATTAATTGTAGAATAAAAATATCACATTAAAATTTATTCTTATTCAAATAAAAAATAGTCACATAAATAAACAACCATGCACATTTATCAAAAATTATCTTCAGTTGAGTTAAGTTAGGTTAAATTCGAAAATTTTTTAATTTTAATTTAATTTTATAGTTAAATACAGCCAAAGCATAACTAATATTTTTAATAAAAATTATTCATTATGTATATTATATTTTATGTTTTAGCCTTCCTTGACATTTTTTTCATGAGAAAATAAGTTTTTTTGAAGCTAAAAATTATATTTGGTAAATTATTTTAAAAAATATTTTTATTTCTATAAACCTAAAAAATAATTATAGCAAAAATTATATTAGAAGTTATTCATATATGATTAGCAAAAATTATATTAACACTACAAAGAAGTTATTCTTTTCTATTGTTATTTCTATAATTTTGCATTATAATTCTCTAAGGTAAATTTATTTATGTTAATAAAATTACTACACTAATCATGAATGCTCTATTACGTATTCAGATCTCTACTTCACTTTGATCATGATCAAAATGATAGTTTCATTTAAAATAATAATAACAATAAGAAGAAAAAAATTATAATTTTTTTATCAGAAAAATAGTACTTAAAATAAAGAAAATTACTAAAATTTTATGAAGAGAAATAACTTAAAATTTTAATAACAGCAGACATTTGAATGGAAAGTTGTGTTTAGTAATAAAAAAATAATAATAAAATATATATNTAAAATTTATGTTAAATATAAAATAAAATTATTAAAATTTATAATAAATTTAAAATATTAATAAAAAATTATTTGAGCTCTTTTGAGCCACAAACTAAACAGGTTACTCAACAAGAACATGTTTTTTAAATTATCAAAAATATTAATACATTATTAGCTAATAAAATATTAAATTAATTTTGAAATAAAATTACTCTAAAGTATTGTTATATTGATTATTAATATTTTAAAATTTTGGTTAATTTTTAGAATTTAATTAATACATGAAAAGAAAATGCCAGAATTATAATTTAATAAAAATAATTTTTTAAAAAATATAAAATGAAATATTTTTGTGAGAATTTTACATTAAATTGGAGACTAAATTGAACTAATATTTTCTTAAATTTATTAAATCACTTGTTATGTTTATTGATGAAAATCACTAAATTTAAAAAAAAAAAATCAAAAATTAATTAACAGTAAACTTAATTACTTATTAACTTATCATAATTTACTAAACTCACTCGATTTACTTATTTGTAAACTTTGATAATTAATTTAATATACATTCTTATAATTTTATTAATATTTAATTAATTTTCCATTAAAAAATTAATTTTTCTTAAAAAATTTTCATATTTATTATAATGTTTTAAATTAACTTCAATTAATTTTTAAGAAATATACTGAATTAAAATTTTCTACATCGGTGTTATTACGATATAATTCACAGTTCAACTGATTGAATCAAATTAGAGTACTACTTAATCTTACGATTTTATTTTAAAATTTTTATTGTCATTCATGAACTACAAGGGGAAACATTAACTGTTAAAATGAACAAAATCAAATTTTAATTTTGTTATTAATTAAGAATGGAATTTCTAATCAAAATTTAATAAATAAAAAAATTAAAATAAATATATACATATCATATTACATTGTGTAGCTTGTTCATATAAATGCTCAACAATATTTTGAATCAAAAAAAAAAAATTGAATATATTAGTTAGCTTTAATGTTTTAAATAATTTATTGAGCTATAAATCGTTTTTCATAAAATAATGCAAGTGCGACGCCGTAGTTCCACAGTTGCACTGAAGGACCACCGCTCGAACAAACCCAACCACTCTACTTTATTTTCAGGTTTTCACACGCGGAACAGAGACGGGCAAGCCCGTCTTCCCCGGTCATCACGCCAGGAGTCGCCGTCAATGGCACTACACAATTCTTTAAGTCATCGTCTGCTGTACACCCGTCGTCACATCCTTTTCTCTTCCGAGCCGACGTCATCGCCGCAACAATGGAAATTTCTGGCTTAGTTCACACGGAGCAGAAATTCACGTCGCAGAGTCCGGGCCGTCACACCGGCGATGAGTGCACAAACACACCAACGCCGTTGGAAAAGGACGAGGAAGAGGCCTTCTCGAACGACGATGGGTAAGAGTGCAAGAAATCGTCGAACCCCAACTCCCCCCTCTCGACGCCGCTTCCGGGCGGTGTATTCGACAGCGCCGGTACCTCCGACGGGTCCCCTGATTCCAGAAACCGCACCACATCCCTCATCGATGGCCGTGACATTGCCGCCGGATGCGAGCACATCAGCCCCACCCTCACCGCAACCTCCGCCTCGTCAGAGTTGTACTCTCCCGCGAGCCGCGGGTCCAGCGTCTCCTTCCAATTCCCGGCCACGCACCTCTCCCAGACCCAGTCCACCAGCACCAGCTCCTCCGGCGACGCTTTGGGATCGATGGGGCGACGCCCGCAAACCACCTCCAGCGCCAGCGCCCCGAAGGCGAAGACGTCCGTGGCGGTGCTCGCTTTTCCGGTTCTCGTTAACTCCGGCGCGAGGTACCCCAGCGTTCCGACCACTCTCGTCGTAGTCGGATTCGCCCCGCGTTCGTAGAGCTTGGCTAACCCGAAGTCGCCCAGCCGGCCGTTAAGCTCGCCGTCGAGGAGGACGTTGCTGGCCTTGATGTCGCGGTGGAGAACGACGCTTTCCCACTCCTCGTGGAGGTAGAGCAACGCTGCCGCGACGCCGCGTACGACGCGGAAGCGGATCGGCCATGAGAGCGGCGGGTAGATGGCGTCGTCGGCGAAAAGGTACTTGTCCAGGCTGCCGTTTGGCATGAAATCATAGACGAGCAGGAGGTCGGCGCGCCGCCGGCACCACCCCTGCAGCCGGACGAGGTTCCGGTGCCGAAGCCGCCCGATGCTTGCGATCTCCGCTACGAACTCGCGAAGCCCCTGTTTCGATTCGTGGGAAACTCGCTTCACCGCAACCTCTTCCTTCGTCCCGGGAAGAACTCCTTTGTAAACCTTGCCGAATCCGCCATGGCCTAGAAGCCACTTCTCCCGGAACCCCCTCGTGGCGTGCTTGAGCTCCTTGTAGGAGAAGCGGTGGGGGCCAGTGACGAGCTCCCAGGGCTCGATCACGTCGGCTGTCTTTACCTTGTAGAAGAGGTATCCGGCGAGGGCGATGGCCATCAGGAGGAAAATCAGAGCAGAAACAGGGGCGGCGATGATCAAGGCGTAGTTTTTTTTGCTGGGTTTTGGGAGCGAGGGCAGAGAGGAGAGATCAAGTGATCTGGCATCCCCATTTATGTTGAAGGACCAACCAAAGAGGTAATGGGAACTCGCCAGCAGGCCCGTCGACGCCGAAAAGCCGACGTACATCTCGTCGAGGAAAATCGGAGACAAATCCACGGCGTAGGAGAGGATCGGATCTCTGGGTTTGGAGGAGGATTGGTCGAGCCTTACTTCGAGCAGCTTGCGTGCCGAATCGTAGTCGATCCAAACCTGAATGGTGTTGCCGCTCTTGAGATTCAGGCCGGCGGGGACGGACTTGTTGGATTCCAGATTATTGATGTCGATGCCGACGTGGTTGTCGTTGATGTCGCGGAACTCGAAGTCCTGAACGGTGTCGAACTCGACGGCGAAGAGGTGGTTGGATGCGTTCCCGGTGTTGTTGGCGTTGAGGAGGCCGAGGTATTGGCTGGGGAGAGCGCCGGGGAGGGAGCCGTTGGGGGCGATGAAGAAGGCGAGGCCGTGGCCGCCGAGCTTGGGGTACTCCGGGACGATGGCGAAGGCGAAGGCGGTGGAGAAGGAGGAGAAGGAGCCGTTGGAGTTCTTGAAACGGAGAGGTGAAGGATAGAAGGCGTGGCCGATGAGCCGGAGGGTCTCGTTCGTGAGCCGCAGGACGCCGCTGTTCTGTACTTCGGCGACCCCGCCGAGGGTAATATTGGCGTTGCCGTTGCCGGAGCTGAAACCGGTTAAAGTAAAGTCGGTTTGGGAGAAGGCTGGGAAGAGGAAGGAGAAGGACGATAGGAGGAGGAAGATGGAGCAGAGAGTTTTCGCCATTGGAGAGGAAAGTGGGTTTGGTGTGGGCAGCGAAGAAGAAAGGGAGGAAGAACTTTGTAGGGGAGGCATTTTTTGGGGGTTTTGTCATCCGTTAGCATCAGAATGGCATGGTGTAGCCGTTTATGTAGCTCGTCCCATGAACTAATCATAGAATTACTGAATTAGTGAATTATAAAACAATATTCATTAAAAAAAAAAAAATCTTCCACTCAAATGTTCATTGAAAGACAGGAAATGTGTTTTATTTCAAACAATTTAATTTCTGAAATGATTGAATTAAAAATATTAGCCGATTTTTCACTATATCCTTTATAAATATTTTATTTTTTTTTATTTGAGTAATTTAATTTAGTTTTAATAAACTCATAATTAATGAAAAACAATTGGTTCTCCTTTGCGCCAATGTCATTCAAATTTTTATTATTGAGAAAAATTTGAGATTGAAAATGATTTTTTTTATAGAGAAGATGAATATTTTTTTGAGATAATTACCTACATGCCACACTATTTCGCTTTATTTATGCGTTACTCATCCATTCTTAGTTAATTACGCTATGCACACTCAAAATATTATAAAATCTTACATACACACACTTTCACTTGTTTCTATTATAATGGGCAATTATAATTTTTCAATAACCTAACTATAGTTAGATTACAAAAAATTTGAACCGTTCATCATATTATTTTAAGGATATTTAAATATATTTTGAGTGAAAATCTTAAAACTTTGATGTTTACGTAGTGGCAAGGGAAGGAGACATCCGCGACGTGAATTAATTTTAGGACAGATCAGCGCTTTAGTGTGACATCGAGGAAGAAAAAAATATGTACTATTAGGAATAAAAATATAATTTTAATAATTTATTAATAAAATATTTTTTTTCAAATAGATTTTGACTGAGTTTTAATTTAAGTGTGTGTATGTAAGATTTCATAATATTTTGAGTGTGCATAGCATAATTAATTAAGAATAGATTGGTAATGTATAAATAAAGTAAAATGATGTGGCATGTAGGTAATTGTCTTTATTTTTTTTTAATGAAAAGAGAAAATATTTTTATCAAAAAAATAAAGAGAAGATGAATAATTGGATCAATAATAGCGGGGGAAGGCTTCAGAAAGGGCTACAGGCTTTGTGTCTTCTCGAAGGTCAACGGGTCAACAGCAACAGTATCGTACACCAAATTTCAACGAGCTGATCAGCTGCACGAAGGATCCGCACCCGAAGCGAACCACTTTAGTTGACTCAATGCAATCGATGGGGCCAAGTAGATTTTTTTTATTTTTTTTTGTTTTTTAAATTTTATAAATCGGAAGTTACGTGATAAATGAATCGAGTTCGAGTTAATCTGCTACAACTTAAATTCGAATATTTTAAATTTAAATTGACTTTCATTCAAGTTAATTAAAATTTAATTGATTTTAAGTTAATTTTTAAATTAAATTAAGTTTAATTTTTAATCTTATTTTATTAATAATATTATATATATATATTTAATTATAGATAATGTTTTTAATATATACTTTAAATAAATTCAATATATATTCTATATAATATATTTATATATGTATCATATATGAAAATGTATATGCAATATCTACATATATATATATATATATATATATATATATTTATATAGATTTTTAGTTGGATACGAGTTGAATCGATTTTTTTTTAGTTTAAATCTATGTCCTTTCTCTATTAACTATTTACCCAACTTTTTGCTTGCTCTCACTTGTCACTTTTCTTTTCAGGCAGCTCATTATTGCGGATCGAATTTTCTTACCCCACAAGATCTAGCGTCTTTCTTCAATCAAGCTCTTTTCCTTATCAACCTCTAATATTGTTCATTTGGACATTTTAGCTCTGTTTGACAACTGGTTAAAAAAATTGACTTATTTTAGCCATGGCTAAAATTTTAAATTTATTTTAAAAAAAATTTTAAAATCATTTTATATCTCATCCTACACAAATTTAACATTAAACAATCACTTTATTTCACATCCAACAGAATTTTTAATATAACTAATTCACTTTATTTCACATCATATACATTTTTTAAAACTTTTCACAAAATTTTTTCAAAATATTTTTTTTTCCTCCAACCAAACAGAGCCTTTAGTACCTATTTTTTGTCAAATATCCTCTTTGGGTTTCGTGAATTGGAGAACAAATTATTAAGTTTTAGAATACAGTTCGAACCCAATCACCAGGCACAAAGTGTGCTCGATCCTGCATGGATTGCACTTGTGGTATTCTCCACTTGGGGAGCTGTACTAATTGATCAAGTTCATGAGAATATCTTTCAATGTATGTGTATTTCTTCCTCCAATATGCTCCTCTAAATTTTATTAAGGGCAAATTCTACTCAGGTCCTTGAGTTTAAGAGTTATTATCACACAGGTCCACGTTTTTAAAATTATATCATCGGGGTCCCTAGGTTTTCAAAAATTATCATCTGGGTCCGGCGGAGAGGGGCGGCGCGGTGACGGCGCGGGGCGGTGCGGTGACGGCGCGGCTGCCGGATCTGGTGGAGAGAGGGAGAATAAGGGTATAATGGTAATTTTTATATTTTTTAATAATAAAAAAATAAAAAAAGACCCAGATGATAATTTTTGAAAACCTAGGGACCCCGATGATATAATTTTAAAAATATGGACCTGTGTGATAATAATCATTAAACTCAGGGACCTGGGTGTAATTGCCCTTTTATTAATGCTAGTTCTTTAGAATATTCTTAGGAGAAAAATAACTTGTTTTTACTGGCACATTTTTCTCCTTAAACCTAATTTAATTTTCTTTTTATAACAAAAAAGGTTTGCTAGCCGGATATTCCCTGAAGTCTCTTCTTCAAACTATGTGGTGCCCTTATCATTATTATTTGGGCTGTTAACGATTTGATCTAGAGCCGATCTAATCTCAGTTCAAGACTGAATTAAAAGTTTTCGATTTGAGCAGGGTTTGGCTCATTTATTATCGATTCAAGTTTGATCCGAGCTAAAATTGATCTGACTTTCGACTAACTTTCAATCTTTTATTTAAATTATTATATATAAATATATTTGTTCATTCATTCAGCTTAAACTATGGCTATTCATTCTGATCTATTGTTTAAAGATAAAAACAATAAAATTAATTTATAATATATATTATTTGAATGACTATAGAAAAAAGTCAAATGAAGCATTCTAATAAATTACTTAAAAAAACAACACACAAAATATCTTTGATTTTTTTAATTAATCCAATTTTGAGCAGTCTCGATATGATCCTATGTTTGCTCAAGATTAAACTGATAAAATTTTCGAGCCCAAAAACAGCTCATTTGGATCAAATCGAGCTCAAAATTAGATTTAAATTTCGAGTGGTCTTCGATCTTCGAGAAAAATTAACAGCCTTAATTATTATCCATTAATTTACTCCATTAAAGTCAAGAATCATTGATAATTTTACAAAAAATTAAAAGCAATTCACATTATTTTGTGTAAAACTATACCTTTAATTCAGGATGTGTATATTTTGGTTCATGCTATTATAAATATCAAATCGATTTATTTCTGAGAAAGATCAAGTTGATTTCAAATCAAACAAAATTTTTAATTTTCACATAAAATGTGTAATCCCTAAACTCATTTTTATATTACAACACTTTAATTCATCATACAATAAACTTTTAGATAAAAAAAGTCTCCAATTAATCTTCAAAATAAAATTAATATTCTTTGATGAGGACGTAGTAACTTACGTAATAAAATAGTTCTAATGCTAGAACTAAAAGTTCGATGACAGATCAGCCGTGCCACGAATAAGCCGATCGCAGAGCCAACTTAATTACGACACGAAAACAAACAAGGTATTTATAACCCTAGAAGTGTGATCACTTAAAGAAAGAAACCATTGTGTTGAAAATTAACAAAGTTTGCTAATAACATGAGACAATTAAAAACCAAACTAGATCAGAGGACTTAAGTTCTGCCAAATGAAATGCTGCAAAAAAAAAAAAGTTTTTTTTTTTCTCTCATCTTCTAGCAGGACAGAAGGTAATCACATAACTAGAAGCTCTGCAGGTATTCAAGCTGGTCTGATCATCGTAAGCAAAGCTGTAAGCTTTAGGGCATATCGCCTTGAAGAGATGAGAGAAGAGAGTAGGCTTGCAGCTATTCGCTGCGCTGTATTCGCCTCTGCAGCAGTACTTATCGGTCTCCAGAGCCAAGCAGGCGCTTTTGCAGCCCACCACCCTCCCTCCTGCCCTCACCTCAAACCGCGACGGGCAGCAGGAGTTCAGGTTCGCCTCGCAAGCGGCGGCGCCGCACCGGCCGGTGCCGGCGGTCGGAGTCATTCTCACCGGAAGGTTGAACCCGTCGACCAGGCTGACGTCGTAGTAGTGAACGGGGGACTGGGGAGTTCCGAAGGTCATCTCGACCAGCGTGGCCGGCGGCGCTCCGCCGGCGCCCTTGCAGCGCAGGCGGCCGCCGCAGTCGCCGGTCTCGCAGGACCCTTTTCCCTGTTCGTCGAAGCAGCAGCTTTGCCGGCCCCAAATCCGACCAGACCAGCCGCTGGGCACGTTGAAGACCGCCTGTTCTCCGGCGCCGAGGTGGAAGCCGCCGTCTTTTGGGGAGACATTGCCGGCTCTGCCGATGGTCGCCGGCCAGATGCTTCCGTCGCAGTTGTTTACCAGCGTGAGTTGGATCAAATCTACAAGAAGAAGAAGTTTCAGGTAGCAGATCTGTTGATAAAACTGGAAATGGCGATTTGGGTTTTGCACTTACGGGCGGGAGAGATGGAGAAGAGGACGAAGACGAAGAGAAGATGGAGCTTGGAAGTTACGATCGCCATTGCTGATTTTCCAGGCTCTAGTGGTGGAGCTGGTGATGGGTTTTTGGAGGCGATCGACGGTTAATATTTGGGATTTCGGTCGAGGAGAAATGGGAGGAGTGCCTGCATTTGCGTTCCTCGCAACCGCCCCATTACTCGAGCAAAAAAATCATTTAACGTACTTTTTATAACGGTCTTTATTTTTAAAATCAATATTAACTCATCCAATTAAGTCCTTAATAATTATCTCCTACATCTTTTGAAAATATATCAAAATTTTAAGTCAATTTTCAGTCAATCGTCAGTCAATTATTTTAAATATGAGAGATTTAAATACATATTCCTTGATTCAACTTGAATTATATATTAAATTTTTTGTTTTTTTAATTTTACAACTTCACCTCCTAAATTATCTAAAAATAATATTTTATATATACATAATATTTTGTATATACCTATTATTAGTAATAAGTATCCAAATAATTATAATCAACAAAAAAATCTTTTAAAAATCATGAGAAATGCCTAGATATGTTATTTTTGGATGATTTAGGGGGTGAAGTTGTAAAATTTAAAAACAAGGGGTTTAATATGTAATTCAAGATGAATTAATGGGTATGTATGTAAATGCCCCTTTAAATATTTATAAGATTTTTTTTCATAAAATTTAACTAATAAAATATTAAATTTTTAAAAAAATATATGTTTTATTTAATATAGGAAGAGTTGTACTGCATATTTATAAAATTCTCCTTATTTATTTAAATTTAACATATAATTTTATATATTTAAAGCAAAATAAAATTAGTTTATTATGATAATTAATTTAAATATTTCTTCATATTATTAGATAATTTAGTCCCATATTATACTTTGAGCGACCTTCTATCCCATTAAACCTATATAAAAATAATAGAAAAGGCAATACCTTATGAGTACTGGTGACAAAAAATTGTTAAAAATTAAAAATTCAATTATCAATTAAAATATGCTTTTAAAACAAAAAATTTCAATTTATGGTATATTATACTGTTTTATATCTTGTACATCAACTCCTAATTAAAAAAACTTATATTAGCAAATAATTCTACCATTAAATTCTCCTAAATAGTTATATAAGAGTATATGTGTATATATCTAAATAATAAATTGAGCTATATAAATTTTTAAGCTAAATTTATATTTTGTAATTTACTTAATATTATATATATAAAGCTATTTTATGTTAATTTATTGTAGAAAAAATTAAATATATTATTAAGAATTTTAATGAGTAATATTTTTACAAATAAAGTTACATTAAGTTCTAAAAATTATAAATTATAATAAGCAATTTTTCAAAAATTATTTTATAGAAATTAAATTAATCATTAATATTTTAATTAAGTACATTAAAAATAAAAACATACTTTTTGGTTATTATTTAAAATAATAAATTGTTATTGAATAATTATATTAATTAAATATAAATTTTAAATATTTGAATAAATAATTTTACATTTTTATATGATAATCTAATATTATCTAGTAATAGAATTATTTGCTAATATAAAATTCTAGTTTTACTTGATTAATGTTAATTTATTACATAAACATAAATTTATTATAATATTTTATATTATTTATTAATAATTAATTATTACGTTTATATTTAATTTTAATGTTGCTGTCACTATGTTTTAATAATTTTTATTAGTAACTTAATTTTTTGTTTCAACAAGTCCAAATAGTTAAATTATTTNTATATATATATATATATATATATATATATGCATGTATATCAGCAAATTTTAATTATATTATTGGAGCTGGGTTTTTCGAGGCGAGGTTATGGATGTGGAGAAGTGGGAGAAGTGCCTGCATTTGCGTTCCCATTAAGTACTCCGCAACCGCCTCCATTACTGTCAAATTACACTCAATTCCAACAATTTAACGTAATTTAACGTACTTTTTATAACGGTCCTTATTTTTAAAATCAATATTAACTCATCCAATTAGGTCCGTAATAATTATCTCCTACATGTTTTGAAAATATATCAAAATTTTAAGTCAATCTTCAGTCAATTATTTTAAATATTTATAATTATTTTTTCATAAAATTTAACTAATAAAATATTAAATTTTTGAAAAAAATATGATTTATTTAATATAGGAAGAGTTGTACAGCATATTTGTAAAATTCTCATTATTTATTTAAATTTAACATGTAATTTTATATATTTAAAACAAAATAAAATTAGTTTATTATGATAATTAATTTTAATATTTCTTCATATTATTACTATAATTTAGTCCCATATTATACTTTGAGCGTCCTTCTTTCCCATTAAACATATATAAAAATAATAGACAAGGCAATATTTTATGAGTACTGGTGTCCAAAAATTATTAAAAATTAAAAATTTAATTATCAATTAAAATATGCTTTTAAAACTAAAAATTTCAATTTATGATATATTATACTGTTTTATATCTTGTACATTAACTCCTTATTAAAAAAACTTATAGTAGCAAATAATTCTGCCATTAAATTCTCCTAAATAGTTATATAAGAGTATATGTGTATATATCTAAATAATAAGTTGAGCTATATAAATTTTAAAGCTAAATTTATATTTTGTAATTCACTTAATATTATATAACTATTTTTTAATTTAAGGTTTTAGGTCACAATTTCATCCTTTAAGCTCATATTAAAATAAAATATAGCACACCAAATTTTGCTAATGGTTGAAATTTCAAGAGATCCTCCAAAAAAAATATTGTGTGAAGGATACAATACAAGTTATTATTTTTTTTATTTTGTATTATGCATATGAAGTAAAATATAATTAATTTTTAATATTAAATTTTATGAAAAATATGATATATTTAATTAAAATTAATTAAATTAATTTTAAATAAGTTAAACAAATAGATCTTTAGCATTAACAAATTCCATCCTCATGTTTCATTATCTTCCTCTAATCTATGAGCTCATTTTGCAAGCCACTGAATGCACGATACGTAACTCTTTCTATCTCCCAAGGTTAGTAATTTTTGACCTGACTTGCAACCCTGTCCCAAACTCAACACCCCACTTAATCAAGTTTGAGTCAAGCTTATGTGGATTTGGATCATAAATGAATCGACTTGAATTTAACTCATCCAAGAGAACCCAAGTACAGGTTAGTGAGTTTACCCAATTACGACCTACTAATAACACATTTATCAGAAATCACATATATTTTTTTATTTTTTGTGTTAAATTTAATAATTATTATTAGATATATATTATATAATTTAGTTAAATGTTTAATATTCTTAATTAACTTTACAATTATATTGATCTAAAGTACAAAATATTGAATTTATCAATTATCGGTGCTAAAAAATCATAATAAATGAGTTGACAAGCCTAGTTGGATAATCCGTTTATTAAATAGATCAGGTACAGGTCTAAGCTTAAATGAGTTAGGTTAAACAAACGTGTTAATCTAAACTCAACCTGCCAACTCTAATTACCACTCATATTTCCTAAAATTCGGCCTTACCTTATGTATTGCTCAAAAAGGATAAAAAGATATCAGGTATAAGAAGTGCCAATATCCTCTCTATAGATCAAGCAAAAATCCTATAAAAAGAATATTCTCTCTTCTCACTCTACATCATCATTAATAGCAAAAAATACAATAAAATCGATTGTTCTATTGATGTGCCGATAAACATGCGAAACTCTGTAAGCCCTAAAAGCACGAAAAATACCAAAGATGTACAAAATGTTCTACTGAGTCTCGCCCCCTTTAGCCACCTTCTCTAGCAAGTCTAGCTACCAAATTACTTGGAATTCTTCTCCTCCTCGTTGCTCGAGACTTCCTACTCTACCTCAAGAGAAGAAGCAATTTTTGGGTTTGGTCGACCTCCAGAGCCCATCATTTGTGCATTGTGGGTGAGCCCATGCACACTTGGCGGGCACCGATTCTGAATCATTCAGCACCCTAACCCAACATTTATTGCAGAATTCTTCACACCTTTTTCACTCGCAATCTACAATTAGTGACACCTGACCTGTTTATAAAGTTAAATTTAATAAGATTAAAATTAAACTTAAATAAAAATATTTTTTATTGAAAATTATGAATGATATGAAATAAAATTAATTATTATATTGAGATATGTGAGAGATGTGATATAAAATTAGTAATATTATATTAAGATATACGAAAGATGTCATATAAATTAATTATTATTTTAGTAACATGTATAAGATGTGAAATAAAATTATTTTTTAATACTAAATTTTATATATAATGTGATATATTTAATTAAAATTAAATCAGATTAATTTTCAACTGCCAAATAAATGAGCCCTAAAGTCTCTGTTATATATATGCATTCTTCAGCATTTAGCTCACCTTCTCACCAAAAGAAATCTTCAGTAGAGATAGGTGGGGCCAGCAAGTTTGAGAGAGTCAGCCTCAATGGAACTGCAAAATAAGTTGAATTTGATTTGGGTTATTAATATTTATATTATTTTTAATTAATTTGCCTTGAATCCAGCCTAATCACTCTCTTATATCTTGATTAAAATAGTATTATATTTATGTTCCATTGTCCATTAATCCAATAACAAGTTTTAACTGAATAACTCGTGCCATTTATACTAATCGAAATATCAGAAGTTAAACTAATCCTAGAAGTAATATTAGTAAAGTATTGAATGAAAAATTTTCTATATTCTTTGTACATTGATGTGCAATTATTTTAAGTGTATGCCAAGAAATACGATTATATTGAGGTTGTAAATACTAAATAATATATTCTAAAATCTCTCTATTTTACCTATTATGAAAGATTGTTCTATTCGTATAACGAATCAAACTTAATCTCAATTTACCTTATCATTTCTAAACAACCATGATATAAATCCACTCTGTGGATTCAGTTGTGTTTGGTTTGACTCTATAATAGTAGGTTGATAAAAAAATTTTCATCAAACTTGTGAAATCTAACTAAGTATTTCTTAAATGTACCAGTCTTACCACCTGTACCACCCTGGTTGTACGAGTACTGGTTTTTGTAAACTTTACAAACAACAATGTAATCAGGTCTCTTTGAGTTGCTAATAGGTATAATTTGTAATTCAAAAAACTCTCATACTTTCTTGCATTTTGTCCGAGACTTATTAGAGACACTTAAAAAAGGAGTTGACAAACCAGTGCCGATGCTAACATCTCCACTTACCTCAGAATCATATTTTGTAGATTTGATCCTTATTTATTTAGCCAGATTAGATATATCACAAATCACATAAAATTTATATTAAAAATTAATTATATTTTACATTATAAATATATATTAAAATAATAACTAACTTAAATTATATATTTTATGTATTTTAATATAATAATTAACTTTATTTTATATCATTTATAATTTTTAATAAAAAAATATATTCACTTATATTTAATTCTAATTTTATTAAAATTAATATTTACAAATGAAAAAGCTTTTAATATTATCTTATTAATCCATTTTATGTATATAACTTTCATGGCATAAAAAATACTTTAAAATTATATTCTAAAGTTGTGAATAAATATACATGCTAATTGACCTCAAATGAAAGAAAATATGAACAATTATTAGAAAAATTTATATACACATCAAAATATATATATATATATATATATATATTACTATTTATATTACTAACATGTTACTTTCATGACGAATATTAAAATATGTACTATGCATTTAAAATTTTGAATTGAGATCTAATATATAAAGATTTTTTTGACAAGTACCAGAATGACACTATTTATTAAACTAGTTTTGGAGTAGAGATAGAGAGAGCGAACTGAAAGTGTGTGTGTTAAAGCTTTTTAATGATTCGAACTTGAGCTAATCCGATAAGTGGGTCAGGATCAAATAAATTTTTTATTTGAACTCAATTCAATTCAAGATTTGGACAAGAAAGTTTTGATCGAATTGTGCCCTTGCGTGCATTAATGGAAGATATGAGAGGGCCCTACAAGCTGTTGCCGCGCGGGTATCTTGTAAATGGCAGGGGAAAGATCATAGACAGGAAGATAGGCAATAATAAAATACAGGAAAGTAAAAAAGACAAATATTTAAATAGTTTAGAGAGATCCTCCTATATCGACCTGCTAAGGTAGCCAAAGATACATAATTTACTTACTTTAAAAATCCAGCCCTAAAGGGTGAGTAAAAAATATTTGAGAGAGAGAGAGAGAGAGAGAGAGAAAGAGCACTAATACATAGTTACAAGAGTAGGAATGCTCAAGATCAAACTCTTGTTTCCTTAGCTAAATCTTGATATTCATAATAGTTCTAAGGAAACCGTAGGAGAGAAGGGTTTCCCTTATCCCAGCCACACAGAGTGAGCTAGAGGCTTGGGTGGCCCAAGTCTTACCGCTTCGACCCAGCGCAGTGGCTTTGGCTGGAGAACTGGTTCAATAATCCTTAGTATTAGGGGAGCAGTAGGATAGTTATCCTGGTGGTGCTTGTGCAAAGTATCCTTTCTTTATATTATGACTTGAATTTTTACCCGAAAAAGCAAACGGGGCCTTTTCATTATTGTTGTTCTTACATGCACCTATTTAGAATGTGAGAGACTAGTAGAGGAGGCCCATCGCGGAGTGGACATGACGGGATGACAGGTGGTGGTACTGTCATATAGTAATAGGTTGGGCCCCACACACAAGGATGCAGCAAATATGGGGCATGGATTATTGTGCAAACTTCTGTTGCTAATTGCAACAACGATGAGATGAGGCTTTTCTTAGTCTATCTACTATGAGTCAATTAGCTTAGCTTAGTGATGATCTAGGCAGCTGAGCTATTGCCATGCGAATAGTCTAATGCACTTGAGTTTCCCGTGCAAACAACGTGACTTGTTAGTCATTAATTCAAACTCATTCAGAGCCAAAGTCAATCCAACTTTCAAATAATTTGCGATCTTTCTGTCAAAACCTTGGGCATCCACCTACTCATTCATTTAATCGATTCAAATTCTAGCAGACTCTCGATTCAATCCTATGTTCACTCGAATTTGGTTGATAATATCAAAATATTAATTCTGTCATAAAGCTAGATTATTACTCGTCTCACTTGACGTGAGCCGTTCTTAATTTGATTTAAAATACGATTCGACTTTTGAATGATAAGTTGAAGTAACAGCCTAAGTTGTGTGTTTGTTAGGGTTAGGTTAGCCGAGTCATGGTGGTTGCGATCTGATAACCTGCCACAGTCAGGCCGGGAGCGAGTCAAGCCCCTCAAACCTCCATTTTTATCCATCCCCCTTCCAACCCACTACTCCGATCATCTCCTTCTTCCTCGTTGTCTCCATGGGCGGCAGCAACAGACCGTCAATGGCGGCGGAGCTCGAGGGCTGCCTCCTCCGGGACTCCGACCCCTTCCCCTACTTCATGCTAATGGCCTTCGAGGCGCCGGCGGGGCTCCTCCGCTTCGCCGCGCTACTCCTCCTGTGGCCGTTGCTGCGGCTGCTCCGGTCGGCGGGGAAACTGGAGGCGGCGATGAACGTGATGGTGTTCACGGCGATCGCCGGCGTGAGGGCGGCGGAGGTGGAGGCGGCGGCGGGGGCGGTGCTGCCCAAGTTCTTCATGGAGAACGTGGACATGGAGGCGTGGGGGGTGTACGGCCGGTGGCGAGGCAGGAGGGTGGTGGTGACGGCGATGCCGAGAGTGATGGCGGAGCGGTTCGCGAAGGAGCATCTGCGCGCCGACGAGGTCGTCGGACGGGAGCTTGAGGTCAGATGGAAGGGGATCGCTGTAGGGTGGTTGAAGAGGGGAGAAGGGTCGGCGGCGGAGCTGTTGAAGCAGTTCGTTGGCCCCAACGGCCGGCTGGATGCCGGGCTCGCAAGATCACCGACGGCGGAGTTTATGGTCCTCTGCAAGGTGACAACTTCAGCTTAAAAATATAAAATTTATTTAACATTATATATAAATTTTAGTAAATAAATAAAAATTTATTTCTTATTTAATATGATTTTTAATAATAAAATAATATTAAAATACTATCGGAAAAAAGGAGGCGCCGACCTTATCTTAATCCATTTTTAATTCAAATTGATTAAAATTAATTTTAAAATTGACTGGTGCTCTTTATCAAATATATATATATATATCTTGATTTAAATATTATTTCACATATTATGTGCATTACATATAGTTTTAGTTAAATTTATGTGTAGTATGATCTATTTAATGTATAGCACCTCCCTTATATTTCTATATATGTAAATATCTAAATAAGGATACATTGAAATAATATAAATACATATTTTTATACATATATGGAATGAATTACTAAATTAAATCTTTTTTATTTTAAATCTGAATCACAAGAAAATTAACAATCTGAGATGGTAATGTTAAATAAATAAATGAATAAACACATACATGATGTTAATAAAATGTTGTATGAGGAAAAAAAAAATGTACTTTTTACTTAATTTCTTAGTATGACATGATTAATTAATCTAATTAATTCATAATAACATGCTTAAATCTATTTTTTTTTAATCTTCTTCCTCTTTGATAATTTAATTAAAGATAATTTATTTAAAATGATAAAAATTTTATTTAAGATAAAATAAAAAAAATTCTACATGATGAAAGAAAAAAGATGTTTTTTAATTTGTATTTATATTTATTGTTTAATTGGTATTAATGATGTTTTTAATATTAAATAAAAATTCAAGTAATTTTTTATGTATTTAAATTTAAGTTTTCCTGATGGTAGAAATATATATATATATATATATATATATATATATATATATATATATGATGTAAAAATGGAAGTATTGAATGCTGAGATAATTTTTTTTTTTTTGATATTTTGTACAAAAATTAATTTCATTCCAAAATTAATTTTTGCTGATAAGAAGTATCATTCGATCCAGGAGCAGCGATACCCACCCTTCAACACCGCCGGCGGCGGCGGCGACGGCGGCGGCGATGGACGAGATATGAATGAGGAAAAGCAGCTGATGCGGCCACATCCGGTCATCTTCCACGACGGCCGCCTCGCCCGCCGCCCCACCCCCCTCACCGCCCTCCTCATCCTCCTCTGGATCCCCCTCGGCGTCGCCGTCGCCTTCGTCCGCATCGTCGTCGGCCTCATCGTCCCCATGCCCTTCATCCCGTACATCATCCGCCACTTTGGCGGCCATATCATCGTCAGCGGCCGCCGCCCACCGCCTCCATCCGGCCCCGGCGATGCCGGCGCCCTCTTCGTCTGCACCCACCGCACCCTCATGGACCCCGTCGTCCTCTCCATGGTCCTCGGCCGCAGGGTCCCGGCGGTAACCTATTCCATCTCCCGCCTCTCTGAGATCCTCTCCCCTATTCCCACCGTCCGGCTAAGCCGGGACCGCCGGACCGACGCCGAGAAGATCCGGCGAGAGCTCCGGAGAGGGGACCTGGTGGTGTGCCCGGAGGGGACGACCTGCAGAGAGCCGTTCCTCCTTCGGTTCTCGGCGATGTTCGCGGAGCTCGCCGACCGGATCGTGCCGGTGGCGATGAACTACAGGGTGGGGTTCTTCCACGCGACGACGGCGAGGGGGTGGAAGGCCATGGACCCGATCTTCTTCCTCATGAATCCCAGGCCGGTGTACGAGGTGACGTTCCTGAACGAGCTGCCGGCGGAGGCGACCTGCGCCGCCGGGAAGAGCCCCCACGATGTGGCGAATTACGTGCAGAGGATACTGGCGGCGACGCTGGGGTTCGAGTGCACCAACTTCACCAGGAGGGATAAGTACCGGGTGCTCGCCGGAAACGACGGGACGGTGTCATCAGCGATCAAGACGGCAGCGACGCCGTGGATGGAGAGAGCGGGGGAGGCGGTGAGCTTCCTGCTTCATTAGCTACATGGAGGTGTTGTGAACTGTGGGAGTAGTAGTTGATGATGAGTTCTGTTGACTGCTCACCATTTTCATTGTAAATATTTAAATATTTAAATATTCTCAAGAATCATACAATTGAAATCAAATTCTCAAATTCATATCTACCATATTTAAATATTTAAATAGAATGATTTGCTACAAGACCTGAATTTTAATCTATATTCTACCTTGTATGGAATGGTCACACCTAACTTTTTATAGGCTAAAAATATTATTTTAAAATTATTCTTGCTCACACACATACGCGTACATATTCATAGGCTTATACATGTACGCATCCTTCTATATATACTGTATTTACATATGTATTTATATAAATTATATTCATCTAATTATTTGTATAAAATCAAATTTAATAATAATATAAAATTTTATTAAGTTATAATTATGATATTTTAGTAATTTTTTTTCTATTTACTTGTAACGCCCGTGATCGAAGAGGGCGAGAATTAATCGCTGGGAGATGTTCTAAGAGAAAGAAATCACTGAAGCAAGGTGCAACTCCTAACAGACTTTTAGGCCGATAAATAGCGGTGAGAGGGGCACAGGAATGAATCGTCTTACGTTGAAAAAGAAGAGAGATCTTGAGCTATATAAATAAATAACGCAATCTCAAATGATAGAGGTACATTTTGGAGCAAAATCGTGAAGCTAAAGATGAAAAACTCTATAGTTAAGCATGTTTGGGCTAGAGCAGCACTGAAATGGGTGATCTCCTGTGAAGTACTCAGGTCACACAGTTTTTCTAAAGCCAAAGCAGACAATACCTTTACATTAGGATCACGTGATATTACATCACTTTTTATTCTATATTCTATTTCATCTAAATAAACAAAAGAATTATCATTCCATTCTCCTTAAAATAATAATTCTATTACTATCCGTAACAACTTTATTTTGTTCTATTAAAAAAATGTACCATAAGAAATTCGTTTTCTCCGTGAGTGAGCGTGTAAACTTCTTTGTCGACAGCACTATCCAATTATGAGAGGGCTCCTTTTTATTTGACTTAGTACTATGACAAAACTCTATACTTATTATTCATCTCAATGACGGTCTTCTCCTATGTTCCTACTGTAATTTTTCTGCAAATATATTTAGTTAAATTCTAACGTTCACTGAACCAAAAAAAAAAATATTGATGTTCACTGTATCTTTTCTTCTTCTTGTTTTACTCTAGAAGTGATTTTGTGGTTGTAAGTGATTGTTCATCTCTATGGGCTTTCTCTTTCATTCAAACTAATCAATCACTCTACGCTCCCAAATAGTTATTCATCATTTTTGTGGGTACTTTGGGACTCAATAATAACTTTTTTTTTTTTTTTTTGCTTTTTCACTCAAATTTTTTATATAATTTTTCAAACATCATTTACCACAATTTTTTTTAATGATAGTCATTTACCGCTATTAGTTTAATTCAAATCAGTTAACCTAATTTAATTAGAAATAAAAAAATCACCAAATAGAATTTCAAAAAAATAAAAATAAAAAAATAAAATTTTTTTAAAAATCATCAAATTCTTTTAAAAATAATTCTATTAATATTTTAATTTATTTCACATCATACATAAATTTAAATATTAAAAATCAAATTTATTTCATATCCTACCTAAATTTTAATATTAAAAATTAATTATATTTCATATTTTACACATGTTCAAATAAAAAATTAACTCTATTTTATATTAAATATAATATTCAATAATATTTCAGCATCATCCTCCGGTGGGCCCACAGACTTTTCTAACCTCAAGAATCCAAATGAAATATATATACCATTAATGCCCTGTACAACTTTTGCCCATGTTTAAATCAGATAAGGCTTGATTCATTTTTTTTTTTTTTTGACACAATGTCACATTAATCAAAAATAAAATAAAATTGTGGTTAATTACTTCTGACATTAAATTAATGATAGATTTGAAAGTGTCAGGTAAGTTATGAAAAAGTAAATTTAGGTATTTTAAAAGGCATGAAAAAAAATAAAAATAGCTATGTGGGAATGCATTCCAAATTCTACTTTGTTCCAAAAAAAAAAAAAAAAATAATAATAATAATCTGCTGATGGGGTAAAACTTAGTTGCATCTACCTAGTATATGACAGATTACGATCAAGATATGACACCTTAAACGTAAGATTCTCCATAAAATAGTAATCTGAGCTTGCTTGTAATAAGAGAAATACGACGTTAATTATCGAGTTTCCTAATAAAGATCCTTATGTAGAAGATAAATGAGCGTTCTCATAAGTTTGATTGCGAAAGTTGATGTTAAGGTTATAAGATTTCCCTAATTATCAAATCCTATTCATGTACGCAGTTGAGGTGAAGCATCGATTTAACTCTAGCGACACAATTATCACTTCGATTATCATTGCACATTAGCAACTAATGGATCTACCTTATAAATGGACTTCTACTCTTAATCGATTTAAACTTAATTTAACTTCTCTTGTATTTCACTGAGCTATTGATCCCCCAAATTTCAACCACTCCAATTCAGTACACCTGTCGAACTTTCCCTCTACCCATTCCTCTTTGTACTTTTTATTTTTGTGAAACATGGTTTAATTTAGAAGAATATTTGGGTCGAGCTAAACTAACCTGCCAAATCAAATATTCGTAAAATAAATAGAATATTCTAAGAATATTTTTTTATGTTTAACAAATGATAACTTTATCATTTTATGGCTTTAAATGTAAATAGAGAGCTTAGGGGGTTTTAAATATAATAAGCAAAGAATTTTAGAGGTTTAATAAGTAATATTTGTGCTACTTTGAGGTTAAATGTAAATAAAATGTTTTGAGAGTTAAATATTGTATCATCACTTCCTTTTAAGTTTACAAAACTCACCTATATTTAGATTTTCAAATTTTAACAATATAAAATTAAAATCCCATGATAATTAAACCTTCACAAATGACCTTAATTATGAATAAATTTACATTCATAATGTTATAATCAAGAAACAAATGTAAATAAGCATTCAAAGTAAATGTAACATTTTCACCACAAATGTGTCATCTTTAGAAACTAAACAAGTTATGAACTATCTATATTCAACAGCATCTTTTTCTTCGTTAAGTTTCATAATTAACTCTCAGAGCACTAATATCCAATTCCTTCTTAATCCCAATGTCTACTTCTATGAGATCTCCTGAATTCCTTCTTTAGCAGATTAGTGCTCTTCAAATAAATGTTTCCTTTCTAGATCATGCGCTTGCTCTTTTCCTTAACATCGCCTTCATAGCAAGTTACATGCGAATGAACACGTGGGACAAAGCAGTGCTTTACAATCTGGATGTGAGATATTTGTGGTCGTGTTAAGGTTGCTACTACTAACTCTATTGTTCAACAATAAAAGCTCTTAGATGCAATGCTTTTAATAACTTGTAGTACGTATGCACTCTATTGTTCATGCGACTCCCATATTTATTCGATTTCAAGGCAAATTTGAAAAGGAAATCAGGCTTGAAAAAACAGTCCACTTCTTAATTAAGGCTTCAGGAGAAAGGAGAGACCAACCTTGAAGCTCTTCTCAATGGCTTTGGTATCAACCTCAGTAGCAAGAGATAGTAGGGAAGGATTTTGTGGCCTCCACTAGTGTTGGATGAGGGTGAAGGCCTTGCCTTAGCTCTTCTGATCCTCGAAGAATGATTGGAGTGTGCCATGACATATTGTGATACCTAATAGAGTAATATATTCAAATGAATATCCAATATGGCAATATTTTCAACTGATAATTGGCCAATCAACATTCACAAGCAAATCAATGCAAATGCATAGCTCGAAATTATCTATCCATGAAGCGACAACAATCAATGCATAAAGTAGTCTAATTTTCCTAATGCAATGCATAATTGGTTCACGATGTTAAAGGAATAGGCAACAGGAATTGTTCCAATCAAATGAATGTTCATAGGCCTAAACAGTTCAATAAAACATGCATTTTGCTTTAGAAAAAACACATCAAAGTTATCCAATTTGCAAGTTAGTAAGCTACATTAAACATGAGTCTCATCCAACCACGATTACAAATTGCACTTATAAAACGAAAGTAAATAGACAAACAAAAAACTCGCTTTCTATTAACAAAGTCATCCAAAGCATCCTTCGCCATTCAAAGCGCCAACGCTTTAATTTATAACAGCATATCTTAATCTACTCAATAGTGCAATACCAAATGAAAGTACAAGAAAGATAAGCACGATACTTTGAGTAGTTGGCACCCAACAGCATTGAGATTTACTTCATTACCACAATTTTATAAGTAGAGGGTTCTGGATTACTGCTAGACAACTAGTTCTGCCAAGTGGATAGCATAAATTTCATTCCCTTCTTAACCCAAAAGTATGGCAATTATTGTTTTCAGAGCATTAAGTACAAGAGCATCATATGAATGGCTAAATTTGATAATGACAAGCACCAGGTTTGAGTAAAATGCCGTGGCAATTACTCAAATATGAAGTGACATCTAGGAGAAAATTAAAATCAAAGTATTCGAAATAAAATTGCAACAACAACATAATATAGAAAAACAATCCATCCATTCTAACGCAAAATGGTAAAAAGAACTATAATACTAAACAATAATTTCACTTAGTTAATCTCATTTCTCTATGTTCACTTAGGGGGCATTTGGTTCGATGTTATCTTGATATTATACCATGTTATCTAGATGTCATGACATTTAGATATTATCTTTTGAGTGATGATTCTACAATTTCTTAGAAAATTATCTAAAGATATCATCAAACCAAACAATTATTTTCTTCGAATAATATGACATAATATTAAGGTAACATTGAACCAAATACCCCCTTAAAAAGTTGTATCACAAAGTATAACCAACAGTTTTATCTGAATAAATTTGATGTAGCGAAAAAGCTACAGTTGAATCAACTTCATGTTTTTGAGTGAAAGGTGTATTACACATAACATAGATGATATTCCTCATAACAATGCATATCGGAATATCTTTTTCTGGATGATAATACATACTTTTGTTTACTGAAAGGAACACGTATCCAAAAGATCAATGTCATCTTCAACTATTTGATCACCCAAATAGAATTTTTTACAAAACCACGACAATGATTCATCTTTATGCAGCTAGAGATAATTAAGAAATAAGGACTTACTGAAACAGAAAAAGGCATATTCAAGAAAAGGAAGGTGCATTATGTTATTTCCACCACTATTGTTTGTTTGGAGAGCAACTGATATCACTGGTTTACAAGCACAAAGTGGAGCCAGAGAATCACAGCATGATACAAGTGGGGTGGCCTCTGATTGTGATGGAGTTAGGGGTGAGAGTTTGGCTCGAAGACCAATAGTCGCCTAATATTCGGTTTGATATTCGGCTCGAATTGAGCTTGGCTCGAGTTTATTGAACTGAGCCATGGGCCATGGTCGCATTGGATTTATTTGGCTCAATCTCTATATTTAAAATATTAATAATATATTCAGTCAATTATTGTAATTATTTATTACTTTCATACAAGTATGTGTTAGTTGTGATTGGGATATTTGTTAAGCAATCTTGTGAGTATGGTTAACTCAATTTCAAATCTTAGTAGAGGCTATTTTTTTAAAAAAAAATTCAATTCTTGGAGGGTTTGAGATGGCTCGATTAAAGCTCAAGTCAACTTGAAGTTAAAAAGAGTTAGCTCGAACTTGAATCAAATTGAGACGAGTCGAGCTTGAGCCGTGCCTGGCTCGGCTCGAACGTAGATCGTTCTCAGCGCTAGATGGAGTAGTTCCCTTTGTACACATCTTACCTCCCACAATACTACTTCTAAGTTGTAACTAATTCACTAATCAAAACTTCAGAAAAGAAATTGCGAGAAACAGTAAGTTCAGCCTTCAACTATTGAATCAATCGAATAATCTACATTAACAACATAAAAAGCTTCCACAATCATAATAACCAGGTTGTTAGCAGAATAACTTCAGCAAAGCAGCATACGGGGAAATTCTCTCAGCGGAACGGCTACAATTGCCGTTGAAGGGCCTGCTTCCCACTCCTGGGCGCACTCCCGTTGCTTCCTTCCTCCTCAGTGATCTGATTCCAGAATGGCTAGAAGAAAAGGTAAGACAAAATTATCATGAAGAAATCAGAGGTAAAGAATCAAAGATTCTACCTGCTTCATGGCGCAGTTCAAGATATCTCCAACCAAGAAGAAGTAAAATGCAGATTAGGGTTTCGAACAGCACTCAGAGAGCTGGATGAAGGGTAGATTTATCATCGAGCAGCCCAACTGCTTCACGCTGCGGCCTCCAACATCAGAACGCCACCGCCCTTCACTGACATTGCCGGGGTCTCACCACCGAACAGATCCCGGCTTCCCTCCGCTTTCCCATGATCGCCACCCCGCGCCGACCGCTGCCTTCCTATGCTGCATTTGGCCTGGATCCATCGAGTACCGCCGCGGCGCCGCCCTATCACGGAGATTCGCCGACGCTCGCTTACGTCTAGGTTTTTTTACCTGTCCTTTAACCTAAAAAAAGAGGGAATTTTGTACATAATTACACATTTAATTAATATTACCAAATTTATACATAATTTTCGAAAAATACTAAAATTTATGAAATATTTCAATTGCAAAACATATTTTCAATACTCTTAAATATTTTTAATTGAAATAAAATAATCTATTTATAATATGCTTAGTTTCTAATAAAAGATATCCCAATGCTCGTGTTGAAGTGATATTAGAGTTCGATGTGATCATTGGATTTAGCTTTCATTAGATTTTAAATCACCGTCAATTCAAATCGATGGTTAACGCTATTATTTTGTACGTTCATATTTCTTTATTGAGTTTTGGATCACTGTCAATTCAAATCTACGGTCAACACTGTTATTTTTTATGTTCGTATTTCCATTCTATTTAAATCAACAACAAAGTTCTAAGGTTTTTCTAATTATGGTTAAACTGGTAACACACTGAAACAGTAGCAAACGAAAAGTCGAATGTAATTTGTATTTCAAGCTCCTGACAAGTTTTATAGTTTTAAAAATTTGATCGTAAAATTTATAATATTTATTAAATATAGTATTTTATATGTAATTTTTTTAGTAAGGAAGCACATGAATACCAAGATGAACATATTATTCTTTTTACTCTCAAAAATACATATTTCTACTTGCTATCTCTAAAAGAAAAATAATATTTATATTTGCCATATTCAACATTGAATAATATTTACATCTATTGCTCTAAATTAAATTTACATCTATCAATCATTTCCTTTTTTCACCTCTTATTATTTACTATATTAGATAAAATGCATAATTAACATTCTATCTTCTTTTATGAAATTAATATTTTATCTTTGAGGGCTAAATATATAAGCAAATTTTTAAACTAACAATAATACAAATTTTTATATAAAAAAATTAATTTTATTTTATATCTGACATGAGTTTCAATGTTATTTTTTTTAAAAAAATTACTTTACATTCAAAGCATATTTTAACAAAATATCAATTTTATTTTACATATTCTTCAAATTTTAAGATAAATTTATATATTTTTTCTTTATAGCCTAAAAACAACCCTCCAAGCAATTAGCAAGGGCTTAGATCAATTTTTTTTTTTATAATTCATTTAATAAATATATTTATTAAACTATCAACCAAATATTTATGATTCAGCGTAAATAGACATCGAGTGCGTTTTCCCCGACATATGTAAGATGTACTCCAAAAAGTTATTTGTTTCACAATATCTTTAACTCATCAATTAGGGGTTGTAAATAGATATAAATATCAATTTCTTAGATTAAGGCTCTGTTTGGTAATAAGAAAAAAAAAAAGAAGATTTGCTTAAAATTTTAGTCATTTTTGAAAAATATGTATGATGTAAAATAAAGTAAGTTGGTTATATTAAAAATTATGTAAGATGTGAAATAAAGTTGATTGATTTATTGAGAATTGTATTAGATGTGAAATAAAGTGATTGTTTAATGTTAGAATTTGTGTGAGATGAAATATAAAATAATTTTTTAGGTTTTTTTTTAAAAAATTTAAGATTTTGGCCATGACTAATTTTAGCTATGATTTTTAGCCCATTGCCAAATAGCGCCTAAGGTTCATTTTCTTTGTTATTCAATCCCATCCTCGCAGCTTCGTAGGACAAGGAGAGGTATGGGGAAGCCCCAAGCTATGCTAATCGAACAAACCTAATAGACACTACTTCACTGACTAGACTGAATACAATAACAATAATAAATTAAATATTTATCCCACTAGGTGAGATCGACTATATAAATTTTTTATTTTCATTACACTCTATCAAATAGAAAATCTTTATTTAACTCAAAATATGTAAGTTCACTTCTTATAATTTTTGGTCATAATTGTTTTAGCCTTCCTTTTTTCTTTTTATATTGGTAAGATTTAATATTTTAATTTTTTTATTATAACTTCTACCATTTTATGACTTATATGTCTAAATAATCTACGCTGACTTTCTTTATACTCATCTTCAATTGAGGTCACTCTAATATTTTTGTGAATATGCTTATTTCTCATCTTATTATTTCACGTATATCCGCTCATCAATATTAGCATCCTTACTTTTGTGACACTCATCTTATTTATGTAATTCTACTTTATGGGTTAGTATTCAGCACTATATAATATTATTGTTGGCCTAACAACTATTTTATAAAATTTATCTTTAAGTTTAAATAAATTTTTTTTGTCACATAATACGTTAAATACACTCCTCCACTTTATCTATCCTTCGTCTTAGATCCTACTAATAATATCACTATCTATTTTACTATTATTTTATATCAATAATTCAAGATATTCAAACTTTTTGCTCTTCTCAATAACTTGATTATCAATTATTATCTCTCTACTACAAGTGCTTATAACTAAAATTACACTTGGGGCTTGTTTGGGAAGGCTCCATTTTCTAAAAATTAAAATAATAATATTTTATTTTTATTATAAATTTTAATAACTTTATTTCACATCCAACATAAATTTCAATCTTAAAAATTAACTTTATTTTACATCCAACACAAATTCCAACCTTAAAATTAACTTTATTTCACATCCAACACACCTCCCAATATTAAAATAAATTCTTTCCCATCAATTCTATAAAATAAAATATTTTCTCGTTCCTTACCCAAATTTATCCTCCAACCAAACAAGCTCATAGATATTCAATTTTTGATCTGTTAAGACAAAATCTATAGATTATAATATATTTTTTTATAACTTGAGTATCACCTTAATACCTTCTCTAATCTTATTAACGAGGAGAATATCATCTATTAAAAGCATGCACTAAGGCCTTTTCTCTTGAATGTATCCATTCAAAATCTCTAAAATCAATACAAAAAGATATGAATATAAAACTGAACCTCGATGTAATTCAACAAAAATAAAAAAAATTTAATCAAACTCTTTTGTATTCAAACATATGTAATAGCCCTTTTATATATATCTTGAATAACTTAAATATAAGTAGTATAAATTCATTTCTTTTTTTAAACTCTTCAAATTACTTATTTTAAGATTTTATCATAAGTTTTTTCTAAATTAATAGAAATCAAAAACAGATCCTTCTTTTCTCTTTCTAAATATTTCTATTAAACTTATCAATAAATAAATAACTTTCATAGTAGATTTATTTGAAATAAATTCAAACTGATTTTATGATATGTAATACCATAATATAATCTATACTTAATTACCATCTTTCAAAGTTTTAACGTATAGCTCATTTAATTTAATTATTTTATAATTAGCATAATCTTATATATCACTTTTATTCTTATAAATAAATACCAATATACTCTCTTTATTCATTTATCATACTATTAGTTTTCAAAATTATATTAATTAAATAATCTAATAAGCCAAGAAATTCTTTTATCTCTTATACATCTCCAAACATCTATTAGAATGTTATCCAATTCAACTGCTTTTTTATAATTCATCTTTTTCATATATATAAATAATTTTTATCTTCTTTTTGAATATTAAAATCAATAAGATTAATCGTATTATTATCATTAAAAAGTCTTTCAAATTAGCTATATATCCATCTTAGTTGAATATTTTATCTTTAAAAAATATTTTGTGATCCACATATTTAATATATTTTTCTATAGTAAAATTTCTAGTTTTCTTATCTCTTACTTTGACAAGTTTGTATATATATATGTCTCTCTCCTTTAATGTTAAACTATCTTCTTCGCATTAATGACTAGACTGAATAATGCCAATAATTAGCAAACACATCAAAGAAATATCCATGGAAGAAAATTATAGAGAATATGAAATACAGACAAGATGTTAGATGCATGCATTGCTTAAAAATTTTCAAAGTATTGAACATAGTAGCAGATTCTAACCACTAAATTAATTGGATCTTTAACTAGCAAAATTTGGTTGAAGTTAGTCAAAATATTTTCTTGTGTCAAGTATCTTAAGATCATTAATTTGTTGATAAACAAAATTTCATGCTTAATTCTACTAACAAGTACTGTTTTATGTCAACAAAGAGAATGTATTCCTAGCCGAACTAAATATTAATTCCTTATTTTAGTGTGGACCGTGTGGAATGATAAAATGCTTGTTGTCTTTGCAAAAGATTACATGGAGTAGTCCTCAGTTTACATAGATAAGATGGCGAACACGCAAGTGAAGAAGACAGGAATCGACGCTTAGCACACCATTGTAATAGTTAACCTAACATGCACCACGAGAAAATAGGGTATCTGCGAAAGATAGATGTCTGCCGCAATTTTGCAACAGATTTGCACCGATTAGTCGGGCTACCAAGAGCTTCTCAGCTATATTCACAGTTAGAGATGCAAGCTCTGCAAATTATCAATGAAAAAGCGAAGCATCATTCTCCTGCTGCATTGCATGTGTATTTTTAAGGCAGATCATCTCACACTAAACTTATGAGTGGTAATATTCATTGCAGCAGATCATTCCTTCAACTCCACGCAGCTCTTTCTACTGTAGGATTAATGGCATTGTGGGCGAATGGGTTCCATTGTTTTCTATCATGCTTTAATCATAGACAGTAAAAGCTATCTATTAAATAAATAATGAGGGAATTCCAAGAAGCCGCAGTTAATTAAGCTCTCTTCTTCTGGCTCGAAGTTAACTCACACAAAAAGTAATCAATTCAATTTAAAATTAACTTAATATGTGTATAAACACACACATATATATATATATATATAATTTTTAGAAATGTAAAAGAGATATTTTTATACCAATAATTAGCCCATATATGTACAAAAAACTATCCCTCCAAACCAGCCAACTCACATGCAATAGTTTTTTAAAAAAAATGTTACATACATACCACACAAATCGAACTATATTATATTATAGCATATAATATCGAGTAATCTTTGTCCAGCCGATATTGTATCGCATGGAAGAACCTGCCAAATAAAATGAACTTAAAAATAACCCAGATATGTAGAACAGTGCATATAAAGAGCTAGAGAGGGGGAGAGAGTTTCTGCTTGAGCCATTGATTGCTGATGCAGCATCATCAGGATTCTCGACTATCACTGAGAGAGAGAGAGAGAGAGAGATGGAATTAAAAGATATGTAGTGATATAATGAAAGAGTTTCAGTGGGCTTCGTGAATCCTGAAGATGCTGCTCCTGCAAACAACGACTGTAAAGGATCGATGAACCATGCGAATTATGAAGAACAGTAAGAGGAGATACAAACAGCTGCTAGCTATCTAGCAGTACACTGGGAGAAGAAGATGAAGAGAACAGAGGCCTATAAATACTTGAGATGAAGAGAGAGAGAGAGAGAGAGAGTGGTGATATATTGTAAGCAGTTATGTATCGCAATCCATGGCTCCCGAAAATCCTTGAGTCCTTACTCCACTTCTGACCAGCGTACCTTACCAGTAGCCACTAGAATCCATAAGGAGACACAGAGAGAGCGAGAGGGAGAGAGAAGAACTTCCCTGAGAAGGAAAAATGGTGGGGGGGTGGGGTGAGGTAGTGAGTGGAGAAGGGAAGGGGAAACTGAGCTCCTCCCTGCAGCTACGGAGCTATGGATGCATGTTGTTCATCTAGCTAGCTAGCTAGGTAGCTGCTGCTGCTGCTCTCCAGCATTTTAAGGTTGGAGGATTTATTGCGTCCGGCAGAGGCAGATCTTTGCATAAAGAAAACTGCCCACTCGAGAAAGCTTGTGAGAATTGACAGCCTCGAACCGCCAACACGATATGCTCTGCTTTGCTCGTACGACGACTAGGAATCCTCTTCTTTGATTTGATCGAATATTAAAAATTAGCTTTCAAATTCTTGCTAATTTTATTCGTTATAACTCACGAGCTCGAGTTTAATTAATCACTTTGTTTGAATGAATCGATTCGATATATTAAAAGCAGCGTTTGGTTCATTAATATTATCATGATATTATGTCATATTATTAAAAAATAATAATTATTCGATTTAATTACATGTGTAGATAAACTTCTACTGATGGTGTTCTACTTACAATATATTCGAATAACATGTGCATTATTACTTCATCGCCACAGGCCTCAACATGTACGAAATTCCATTGAGTATTGATGGTGTTCTACTAGCTCAACGATGAAAGGAGGTTTTGTTTCTGTGCCAAGCAATCTTAGATATATTCGAATCACACTGCATGCCATCATAATTTCTATGACAACTCAAGATCGAAGAGGGCGGAAAGTGATCACCAGGATGATGTTCATATAAATGACTCTTAGCAAGTTTTTAGGTGGAGGGCCACAGGAATAAATTTCTCACATTGGAGAGAGAAGAGAATTCATGAGATATATAAGTAGATAACAGTTTTAAAATGGTAAAGATGTTTTTTAACCATCAAGCTAATGTTGAGAAACTCCGTAATTAAACATACTTGGATAAGAGTAGTACTAAGATAGGTGAACCCCTGATAAATAGAAAATATTCAAAAGCGGACAATATTTCTATATTTGAATCATAGGATACTACAATTTTTAAGTGAGGTAAAAAAAGTTATGATTTTTATGAGTAAATTAAAAAAATTACATACACAAATTTAGTCGTACACAATATTTTTTTATTATATTCACTTTTTTTTTATTTCATACCCATTGGCATCACAATTTTTTCTGCCTCATTTGAAAATTATAATAATAATGTGATTTGAATCTCAGACCTCTTTATTCTCAAGCAAGCTATTTCACTACTGGACTAAAAGAACGCTACATATTCACATATTTTTTCACATGTCTTTATATTAATAATGAATTTTAACTAAAATTCGGTAACAATTAAATAAGTGTGAAATAATCAAACAGATATTTATCAAATTTTCTCTATATATTCAGTTCCATGCGATTCACAATTCAAATCGATGTTAATTAGCTGGTTCAATTTAGTCAAATCATTATTTCAATTTTGTGAACAAACTGGACTGGTACAATGGACCATCCACAGTCGAAACAGTTCAGTCAGTCGGTCTGGTCTAGTTAATTGGATAAATCTTGCATCTGAATCGATTAATTACGTACTTTGTTTTAATTAGTTAAAAATATGCCTGTTTATTAATTTTGTTGGATCAAGCAATTTATTAAGTTATTATAAAAAAAAATTTAAGAGCTAAATTTTTTTTAAGAGAGCAAGTTGTCTATTAAATTATTTCAAAATAACGTCTAAATATATCATAATTATTTAATTAAATGCGTGCTCTTATATTAATATTAGACACGACATTAATGCAATTGATCGATTGGTCGCTAGCTTTAGACAACTATTGCATATTGATTGATAGCTTATCAAAGAATTATGTCGACCCATGCACCTTGCATTTGATCGATAGAGAGCTCAATGATGTTATCAATCGCTAATCGCCAATCTTCATGGCGAGACGTCAGACACACCACACATTAATTAATTTAGTTATCGATTCAGTTGAAAATTCGTTACGCAAACCTTCTAGCCTTTTGATTTTCAGCTTAGGCTAGACATATTGTAGGATGCACATGCATAATTTAATCAAAATTAAAATTAATATTTTAATCTTCCTAGTTCAGACTATAATGTTATATAAAAACTATCAAATTCAAAATAAAAAATTGATATGATGTTTGACATGAACAAATATGCATGTGCTTACGGTTTGGTGGCATTAGGACGCCAGCCCCATGCATCCACCCGCACTCATAATATTTCTAGCTCCTACCAAGACCCGAATTTTTCACATCAAATTTTTCAATCGTTGTTTACAAAGTCGTCATCCGAATTAGCCGTCCACCGCCAAAAAGCCCTCCGACTACCAAACCTTAAGCACATGCACAAGATGAGAGGAAGGCTCTTACAAACTTGGATCGCATGTTGGCGGTGGCTTTTGCTGACTTCTTCCATCTCTGGAAGAGTTTGGAGAGTGAGTCGAGAAAGAAAAAATAAAAAAAATATTATATTTAAAAAATCAAGTTTTTCTATTTCTTAAGGAAGAGTTTTACAAATACCACCTAAATAGACCTCAATGGATTATTATTTCAGCTAGGAAGGCTTATACTTGAGGACATTTTACAATCTCAAACACTTAGAAATTAATATTTTAAAATTATAACTTTCAAAAAAAGGGTTCTTAAAAATTTTCAGGACTCAGATGTAATTTACACTAATTTGTATTTTTGGTTCACTGACATTTTTTGATGTGATTGGCATCATGCCAAATTGCCAATCATGTCAATATGGTATCCTAGGACCATTTAATATATGTCTCCATCCAAAAAGGCATCAATAAGCTTACTTTAATAATAATAATAATAATAATAATAATTTTATAAAAAAAAATAATAATTTTTTTTATAAAAAAAATTAATAATTTAATCTTCTATTTTGAACAGTTTTGCATCATAATTTTTTGAAATAATTAACTACATGTCACACAATTTTATTTTATTTATGCCTTACCCATTCATTCTTAGTTAATTACGCTATACATATTTAAAATATTATAAAATATTACATACAAACATTTTAATTTATTTCTATTATAATGAGTAATCATAATTTTTTAATAATCTAATTATAGTTAGATTACAAAAAATTTGGGCCATTCATCATATTATTTTAAAAATATTTAAATATATTTTGAGTGAAAATCTTAAAATCTTAATATTTAGGTGGCGACAAAGGAAGGAGACATCCGTGACGTGAAGTGATTTTAGGATAAATCAACACTTTAGTGTGGTATTGAGGAAGTGAAAAAATATATATCATTAAGAGTAAAAATATAATTTTAATGATTTACTAACAGAATATTTTTTTTCAAATAGATTTTGATTAAGTTTTAACTCAAATGTGTGTATGCAAGATTTTGTAATGTTTTGAGTGTGCATAGCATAATTAACTAAGAATGGATGGGTAAAACATAAATAAAATTAAATTGTGTGACATGTAGATAATTATCCCTATTTTTTTTATGACAATAGTTATTAAATACCATTTACCCAATGTTTTTGTAACTTTACCTTAAAATGTTGATAAAAAAAGTACCATAAAATGGTTTTTATATATAATAATATCTCAAATCCCCTATATAACGTAAGATTTGTGGGAGTGTGATCATCGGTAAAGTCTCGAGAAAAGAAAAATATTGATGCAAGGAGTGATTCGCAGTGGGCTTCTATTAAGTGGGATGAGTGCAATGATGAATTAATTTACATCAAAAAATTGTGAGGCTTATGGGCTATACGTATAAAATTTTGATCTTAAAACGATGCATTTTTTGAGAAATAAAATTAGACAACTATGCCCAAAATGGGCAATATCTCAAAAAACTTAAGTTAAATTGAGACATAAAAATATTAGAGCTGACCTCCTGTAGTATGATATAGCTTAGGAATGAATAAGATAAAAGTTGATAAGCCTGTAATGGTTTATAGCCGAAAAGAAAAAGAAATGATTATTGCTAGGAGATATTTCAAAGGAACGAATTCCTAGTTCAATGAGCAACGTCTTGCGAGCTTTTAAGTCTAATTAGAGGAGTGGAGTGAATTTTTTCACATCAAAAAATTGAGAGTTTTGAGACTGTGCATGCGAGATCGTGACTTAACTAAAATATCAAGTAGCTTTTAAACGAAAAAAATCATGATGTTACATAAAAAATGAATAATACCTTAATATCTTAAATCGGATCATGATAGTAATTTAAAAAATATTTTTTATGAAATTAAATAAATAAATAAATATATATATAATTATGACCAATGTTGTCTCAATTATAGTACTGAACAAAAGTTGAATAAAAAAATAATTCATTTATGTGATTATTTGTTTAAAATAGAATATGATAATTCATTTATTTTTATATATTTCATTAATTTTTATTAGAATTCGTGTGTTTCAAAATTCAAATTTAATGTTGTTTAAATTAATAAAAATTATCCAAAATAACTGCCAGTAATTAATTTCTTGTAATTTAGTAATATAATGTAGGGTAAATTGCATCTGAGTATACAAGGATTTAGCATCATTGCTCATAGGTATCAAGAACTAATAAAATCTAGCCTTCCAATTTTTTTTCCAAGCTTATTACAAATGGGACATTTATGAAATATTAAAAGTTGTTGAAATGACCATTTCAACCTTGGTTATATGACCCTCAAGTATAAGGTTTATTGCATGTTCAATTAATTTAATTCTCTCTCAATTTTCAGTCAATAAAAATTGAGTTTTCTTTTAAATTGTTTTGATTAAAATTACAAGTTCAATGGGCATATTCATTAGAATTAATTAGTGAAAATTTTCTATAGTTAATTTTCAATAATATTTTAGTCTATAATTTTTAAAAAATTACTGAAAAATTTCTAAAATTTACCTAATATTATAAGTAAGATCTCTTCATAGTTATCATTAATAAAAATCTAATTTTACTCTTAACACTTTTACAAATTTTTAAGGTTATGCCAGTACAAATTTTCTCTCATTACTCTTTCACTTAAGTACCCTGCTACCATCGCGTCACCACCGCCTCATTGTCCTTATCACAGGGAAGGGAGAGAGAAAGAGAAAAAAAAAATGTGAAAGAGAGAAAGAGAGAAACAATACAGAAAAAATAGGTTATATCGGATAATACTTTATTATGCTATGAAAGTGGCTCAAAACACTGCAATAGATTTGCGTAGTGCTTAGGAAACTACTGCTTTTGCTTCGCATTACAAAGGCTATCGCAACTATTTTCGCAAACGTAGGGATAGAGAAATCGCTGCGATTGTGCTAAGTTATAGCAACGTACAGCTCAAACTATTGCCATAGATTTCTAACTCATAGCAGCGATTTAAATTGCTGATATTAGCATCTAAGATAATACAATACCTATCTGTATTTTCTCTTTTGTACAATAATAAAAAAATTTATTATTTTAATCCATTCAAATACCCGTACATAATGACACATATTTAGGGGCATTCATCCAAAAGTATTTTTAAAAAAAACATACACTTAAGAGAGAGAATGGAGAGGGTGGGTAGCCCGCCCACCTTCGCCTGCTCCACATCGGGAGCAGGCGAGAGAAAGAGAGAGGGGGGACTAGATCTGAATTTTCAAAATTTTGATAATGAAATATTCCTTAGATGTTAACGAAATCATTAATTTGAATATTTTATATAATAATTTTAATTTTTAAGAACTTTTATTATTATAAAGTTTTCAAACTAGGTACCCGTCAGCAAAATTTTTAAAACTTTAGAGCAAAATATAGGTAGGGATTAACTATAAGAACTTTTCATTAACTAACCCTATTTATAATCATGTTCGATCTTATTTTTGTGCATAATTTTTTAAATGTACTTCAAAATTTTTTGAAAAATCAATTGCATTAATTAAATTCCGATTTACCAAAATATGGTTCGAGCTTTTCTTTGGATAAAAGAAAAAATATATATATATATTATTTTTTAAGTTTAATAGAAGAAAAAATTATTTTAATATTAGAAAGAGTGTAAAATATAGAATACTTTCAATTCTAATATTCATATTTGTGTTGGATATGAAATAAAGTTAATTTTTATGATTAAAATTTGTATTGGATAAAAAAAATTACCTCAAATCAAACGACATCTACTAATATTTTTTCTACTGCACTATTTGGCACTATACCCCATCCTTATGTTTTACCATTAATTTATCACATAATTTTGCAAATTACATTGAAAACATCATTAAAATATCACATTAAAAAAAAACATAAATAATATTAGAATGAAATATGCTAATAATATTACAATTTTATTTTTTGCTTTGTTTTTTTTTTTTCACAATTTTTCAAATGATTTTATTGTTCATAAGCCCTCTCTTTTAAAGTAGCACAAAATGCGTGTGGCTCATTATTGTATAGTTTGGATTGGGCCGGATTGAGTTATATAGGCCGGCCCATTATTGTGTAATAATTTGTGTAATCATTATAAATTCACTTTTGATTTTTATATTTGAATTTCTAATCTCAACTCTCTAAATATTTATATTGATTATAACTTAAATAGATTATTTTTTATATGGGTAGCGAAAAGAAATTAAATAAAATGTGAAGGGGTTTCAATTTTGGCATAAAATTTTCATATGTTTATTTATAAGGTTAAATTTAACAAAACTAAATATAAATTTAAATAAAAATATTATTTTATTAAAAGTTGTGAATAATGTGAAATAAATTTAGTTATTATGTTAAGATATATGAGAAATGTGATATAAAATTAATTACTATATTGGGATATATGAGGGATATGATATAAATTAGTTATTATTTTAGTAATGTATATAGAATATGAAATAAAATTAATTTTTAATATTAAATTTTATGTATAATGTGATATGCTTGATTAAAATTAAAGTTGATTAATTTTTAATTTCAAAACAAGTGGGGTCTAATAGTATAAAAAAACATCCTAAATAATGAGAACAAAGACATTGAATTATGTTGGAGAAAAATTTAGGGCAAATTACACTCAGGTCCTTGAGTTTAAGAGTTATTATCACACAGGTTCACATTTTTTAAATTAAACATGGGGGTCCCTAAGTTTTCAAAGTAATCTGGGTCCTTTTTTATTTTTTTATTATTTTGAATGGTAATTTTAATCTGTTTTAATAATAAAAAAATAAAAAAGGACCTAGATGATATTTGAAAATCTAGGGACCCCGATGTTATAATTTTAAAAATGTGGACCTGTGTGATAATAACACTTAAACTCAGGAACTTGGGTGTAATTTACCCTAAAATTTATTGTAAAATAAGTAATAAATATATATATATTTATTTATTTATAAATTAAATGATAGATCATAATAAGCAATGATAAAAAACACATAAAATATAGTTATGTAATATAAGAAAAACGAATAAGATAAAGTTAACTCGTAAGGGCAACACGTCGATGGCGCTATCTCGAGAGCAAACTAAGCCTTGGGTCCATCAATTTATAGCTTTTATTATACTTTTAACTGTTTGGTGCGAGGAACAAAATAGTAACTTAAAAAAGAATAATAATAATAATAAATAAATTTTTTATTATTCTAAATAAATTTTAATATAAAAAAATATTATTTTACTTCACATACTCAATAAATTTTAATAAAAATATCAACTTTATTTCACATCCTAGACCAAAATTTTTGAAATAAAATTAATATTTTTATTGAAAATTGTTGAGCATGTGAAGTAAAATAATATTTTTTTATATTACAATTTGTGTAGAATGATTAAAAAAAATTATTTATTTGTTATTATTATTATTTTTTAAATTAGTACTATTTTGATCTTAATTTTAGTCCTCGCACTAAACAGGATCAGGTATATTTGATCTTCTTGCCATATCAATATTTGTGTTTATAGCTCTTATTAATTTATATAACACACGATGAAATTTTTGCGCAATCATTCGAAAGTATTTTATTCATTTATTTGAAATAAATAAAAAAGGTGCTTTGTTTTAATAAAATAAATTTAAATGAAAATATACAGTCGCTTCTTTTTATTTAAATGGAAAAAAAGAAAAATATTTAAAAATTATATTTAAATTAATAAAATAATACTAATTATTTTGAATTTATTCTAACAAATTAGGGTAATATTCAGTAGGGTAAAAGGTGAGTTTGTGGTCCTTGGATGGTGTGTATACAAGGATAGGAATGGCAACGGGGCGGATTTGAGTCAGATTTATAAATTTTCATACCCGCCCCGCTATATATTATTCATTACCCATACCCGTCTCATACCCATTTTCGCCCCGCCCCGCCCCGCCTCGCTGCTACACTTCA
>JAEMOT010000017.1:696684-711358 GCA_019297695.1 Apostasia ramifera | reverse complement strand
CGTCCCATTAGGGGCGGGTCGGGGCGGGTTAATCGGGTACGGGTACAAATTGCCACCCCTATACAAGGATAATAAGTCGACATCTATTCGAGTTTCAGCATTTGAATATTTAGTTCAGTGTCATTTTTTATGTTATTTATATATCCTAATATTTAGATATTATTTAAAAAAAAAAATTTAATTTTCATAATATTATTTATATATATCATCAAACTAAATTATTATTTTTTAATAAAAAAATAAGAATTAAAGTTTGGTAGAGAATGAGTTTGTCTGAGTATTGGAAGCTTTTAAATTTAAATTATGTTATTATTATAATTTTAAAATGAGATGAAAAAATTATAATGTTCATAAGTTAAATTCATATAATATATACATATATATATATATATATATTATAAATGAACAAAATTCTATCAAGTGGACAGCTTTGAGAAGAATGAATTATTAAACAAATACAGCAATCACAGAAAACATTGATTCGCTACACTGACGGCTACACCGACGGCTACACTCTAATTCTTCGAAAACCTACGGCTAATTAAATATGCGAGCCGGAGGGGCTCTAGGGAATCCAAGGATAAACATCATCCGGTGATCCGCACGTGCCACAAGCTCCGGCGGCCAGTGCCCACACGTGGTGCTCTCGCGCCCGCAATTTTTTTTTTGGGTAAATTATACCTAGGTCCTTAAATTTAAAACTTAATAACAAACATGTTCAAAGTCTTAAAAATATAAGAAAGAATTTTAATAAAATATTAAATATTTTTTTATTATTAATTTTTTTAAATTACCATTATACCCCTCTTCCTCTCTCTAGTAATCCGATATTATAATGTGGTATCTGTGTGTTATTAGGCCATATTTGACAATGGGCTAAAAATCATAGTTAAAAATACTCATGGCCAAAATTTTAAATTTATTTTAAAAAATTATTTTATATCTCATCTCACATAAATTCCAATATTAAACAATTACTTTAATTCACATCCAATAAAATTCTCAATAAATTAATCAACTTTATTTCATATTTTACATAATTTTTAATATAACCAACTTCTTTATTTCACATTATACATATTTTTCAAAAATAAGTAAAAATTTTAACTAAATTTTTTTTTTTTTATTAAACAGGACCTAAGTCTTAAATTTAGGAATTTGGGTGTAATTTATTATTATTATTATTATTTTTTGATAAAATGCATTTTCCACCAACATCAAAGCGCACGCATTCGAGAGAGTACTGGGATAATCTCCTTAATCCCCAAAAAGCCCTCACTCGAAAATTAAAATGACCAACAGCTTTCCCGCGCTCCCCCAGCGCACTCCCGCCGTTTCCACAATTTAAAAACTCTCGATAATGGTACGCGCGTCGCACTGGCACGCTTCCCTGTGGACACGTGTATAATCTCACACGTGCAATTCCCACGCGACGATTCCACCGCACGATTCCGAACTCCGGCTTCGCTAACCGGCCGATCCAACGGAGCCGATCTGCCGACCTTTAAAACGTGCCGACTAACCCGAGTTCTCCGACGGGGTCGGAAGGCGCAAAACTATTCCCTCCTCTTCCGTCGATTCAAATTTCGGCGGCATTTGGAGAGGTGAAGGAGATGGCAGCGGAAAGAGGAGAAGAGCGCTGGGAAACGCCGAAGCGGCGAGAGTGCAAGATTCCGGCGGAGCTTCCGTGCCCGCCTCCGCCGAGGAAGAGGCTGCCTGCGCCGGCGAAGCGGCGAGAGGCGCCGAAGGGCGGTTACTTCCAGCCGCCGGATCTGGAGGCCCTATTTGCTATCGTTCCTAGGAGTGAGGCCTGCGCCTGAGCGCCGGCCGACGCCGGAAACATCCGTACCTGGAGAATCTGCCTGCTCTCAGTTGAAGGGGGAAGCTAGCCCTGCGCCAGCAGCTGCCGTTCCCGCTCCTGACGGCTGCGACCGAAATGTTCAGACAGTTATGGCATCGTACTCTGTATATATAACTCCTCCTATCTTTTCTTCTTCCTCTGTTCCTCTAGATCTATTGATTTGTTGTTCTCGTCTCCGAGTTTGCTGAACTTCTGGAGGTTCAAATGATGAATGTTCTTTGCAATTTTTGCCCAAATATTTCTTATTCGTTTCATACTAATTTTGTTCTCACTCTGAAGTTTTTTGCTTCTTTTTTTTAAATCATTGAGGGAACCATTCTTCATGATTTGTTTACTGTTCTTCAATTTCCATTCTAGAACTCAAATCATTTATTGCTAGAATTGGAGGAATTGATTCCTAAAACGAGTGCTTAATTGAAGTACTTGTACTGCATATGCATTGAACCTTGGAGCGCTCAATCTTTTTGAGTAAATTTGGAAGATTTTAGCCCCTTCAGTTCTTGGCATCTTGTAGGAAATTAAAAGTGAGTAAATGAAGCCGCCTCAAGACCGCTCTTTTGGTTTCCAGCGGGAATCCGTGCAGCTGATGGCTCGCTTTTGTGGGACCCCCTATAAAAAAGAACCCTTGGTTAATATCAAATAGGTCTCTCTATTTTAGGTCTCTCTATTTTGAGTTCACATTCAATTAACTTTTTGTATTTTTTAAATTATTTTAATTCGAGATACCGTGAAAATAAATTTATTGTGATTAATAAAGGGATTCAGTAAGTGATATTTTTCTAATTGTTAGTTAATTAGTATTTTAAATGAATGTAATATTAAAATTAATCTATTAGTTAGAAAAAATAGTTTTTATTAGATATATTTATTAATAGCTAATGATTTATTTATTTATTATCTAACTACTATTAACTAAAAAGTTTAAAAAAAAAACTAAAAAGTTTATTAAAATTCAAAATTAAAATTTAAAATCATAAACTTAAACTTAAAATTTGAATCTTAAATTTTAAAAATTCAAAATTTAATTTTAAAAATTAAATTTTAAATTATTATTAATTAAATTTATATAATTCATTTTAAATTAAATTTAATGATATAAAAATCATTATGAGTCTTACATAATAAGTTAAAAATTATTTGAAGATTTTTAATATTTTTTAATCATTTAATGTTAAATCCGTAATTTTTAATTATTGCATCCAGCTCCCTGGGTTTGTATTTTCTTTCATATAGGTAGTCATATGGCCCTAGTTTGGGAATAAATTTAAATATAAATTGTTTCAATATTTTTCAATCTTTGGGATGACTTTTTTATAAATGATCTGATTATTATAATATTTAGTTGAGATAAAAAAATATTATTTTATTTGAAAAATAAAAATTAAAAAATCTGCAAGGATGAATTTTTTAATTATTGAGGTGCTTTTTTTTTCCCTTTTTTTTATCATGGGATGCTTGTTCTATGTCTTCACAAATACATTATATATAAATTTTAATATTAAAATTTAATAATATTTTATATTATATGTATTTTTTAAAGTAAAAAAATTACTTTTATTTCACATTCTTCGTATATTAAAATAATTACTAATTAAATTCACTATTCTTACTTATTTTGGTGATTTTATAATAAAAAATAAAAATGAATAAAATCATGTACAGTAAATCTTAGTGTAAATTACATTTGGGCTCCTAAGGTTAGTAGTATATTACAAATTAGTTCTAACTTCTTTAAAACCTCGATTTCATCTCTGGGGCTATAAAAGTGTTACAGTTTTAGTCTTTTTTTCGAAATCTTACAATTTTTACTTGTTTTTTTTATAAAAATATAAAATTTAATTATTTTTTGGCTAATTTGAACTATTAATATATTTTAAGGACTATTACACCCTTTTATTAATACTATGTTTTAAAATTTTAATAAAAAATTAAAATTCAATTTCACTCCTTTTTTATTTTTTCTGCACTAAAAATTTAAAATTAAAAAATATAAATATTCATGTTTCAAAATTATATTCTAAAATGCTATAAAGATAATAAGAATAATCTTGCAACTTTAATGTAATTATATTTTTATTAAGACTAAAATTACAGAATTTTTGCGACCTTAGAGACTTAAATTAAAAATTTTAAAAAGTTATGTGACGCCCTATGTCACGCTCCGACCCACTAATATAAAATTAAGTAGCGGATAAATTAGCTAAATTGGAGGTGACTCTCTAATCACTATTAATATAATAATTAAATAAATTCAAAATAATGTTAAAATCAAAATAATCTATTAATAACAATAATAATAATCTAATTTATTATAAAAATTCTACTCCTCACTTCTTACTGATAGACCATAAAAAAGAAATATCAATATAGTTTGAGAATATATATAACTAAATACTTATAAAATGATCTAAACGTAGGTAATCTCCATCACTCGGCTCGCACTCCTCTGTGTGGTGCATGTAAAAAACCTGTAAATAAATAAGGGAAAAGTTCTGACAAACTCAATAATATAAACATGCTCAATAAACATACAGATAAAATAAAAATAATATAATTTATAATAATTGAAATGTTATAAACTTATGTCATAATTATATGCATATGTAATAATTTTTTATTTTCTGAAGGGTTCTTGATGAGCCTTACCATATTCTGTGGCATTTATCCCAGTAAATTTCAGGATGGCTATGGTATATAAATAATAATAGGATAAATTGCAAGTAGGTCCCTATTGTTTGATCGTATGTGCAAGTAGGTCCAATCTTTTGAAAATTGCTCAAATTGGTCCATTAGTTTCAGGTAATGCGCAACTAGGTCTAAAATTTAGTTTTGACATTAAAAAAATATATGAAATGATATTTTTATCCTTAAAATTTTCTCTCTCTCTCTTCCGAGGAGTGAGGCAGCGGTAATGGGGGAAATGGGTTGCCGAGTTTTTTTTCTCTCTCTCTCTTTTCTCACTTGCCACCAGCACCGGCCCCAACCCCACCGCAGCTCCTCGGATCCTCTGTCTACCTTCTTTACACTGGTATTCTCTACCAATTCGGACTCCAAAGAAAGGTGGCGGTGATTCTGTATTACGCCGCCGATGCCGCTAGAGGCGCCGGCATGGGAAAGAACATAGGCAATCTTCTCTCTTCTCTCTCTCTCTCTCTCTCTGGCAGCCGGATCTCGGCCACCCATTTCCTCCATTGCCGCTGCCTCACTCCTCAGAAGAGAGAGAGAATTTTAAGAATAAAAATATCATTTCATAAATTTTTTTATTTATTAAAACTAAATTTTGGACCTAGCTGCACATTACCTGAAACTAATAGACCAATTTAAGTATTTTTAAAAAAATTAGACCTACTTGCACATACGATCAAACAACATGGACCTACTTGCAATTTAATTACCCATAATAATATGAAGTGTATACTTTAGGTCTAATTTTGTATTATCTTGAAAAGCCTCCTCGAGTCTAGAAGAATAGGCTCAACTATATCGATACCTCATTTTTAGTTGTTCTAACATGCTTATGATGTTTCTATGATAATTTATAATCGATATTTTATCACATGTTCTCATACATATACATGTGAATTTATACGCATATCTCAAGAATTATATATCTATGCATTGTATAATAATATAAGTATGATGAATCATCAAAATAACATGTAAATCATACAATAACATACTACATTTTAAACATATCAATCTTTAAGCTCATATGATCAGATAAATGAATCTATTATCAATAATATATCGAATTCTATATAATTCGAATAATTTAATAAAATACAATTTATTCAATGGTTGGTGTAACGGGTGGGAGGCTGCGCTAGTGGAATTTGTGCTGTCATGATGATCTCTACTCGGCTGAAATAGGGACAGAAAGGTGGATGCACCAACATCGTGGCCGATATCACGAGGAGATGGAGATCCCAAACATCGTAGCCGATGTCACGAGGGGATGGAGATCCCAAACACTGTAGCCGACGTCACGAAGGGATGGAAATGCCCAAACATCGTAGCCTTCGTCACGAAGGGATGAAGATGCCTAAACATCGTGTTCGATGTTATGGAGAGATGGAGATGCCCAAACATCGTGTTCGATGTCACGGGAGATAGAGATCCCAAACATCATGTTCGATATCACGGTCGAACCAGCGTGATCGTTGTTAGAGGACGACAAAAAAGAACTTGGCTGATGACATATTTGATAGGGTTCCTCTGCTTACCACGTGTATGACTGAGATGCGATATCAGCAATAGACCCCACTCAGAGCTGACGCCACGTTCACCTATTGGCCTGCTAAGAAATTCGGCCAGTCGAACACAATAAATTTTCGTACTTCATGTATCCAACCCAATTCCATCAGGGATTCAAGTGTTGAGGCCCAACGGCTACTTCCGCTCACGCTCCCCGTTCCCCAACTTCAAAATAAAAATTGAATGATGAACCTTCTTCAGTGACCGTTGCAACTTTCCCTGTATTAACCCCTCTCTCTTCTCTCTCTCTCTCTCTCTCTCTCTCTCTCTCTCTCTCTCGGGAGCTTGGTCGACGGGGGAAGGAGGAAATGGATAGGGATCCAAGGAAGAGCCGTCTAAAGAAGCCAGCCGGCATGGAACCCACGGTGCGGCTCGACACCTCGCTGACCCATTTTCCGGTGATCCCTAAAACGCCGTCGCCAAGGAAGACAACCTACAGCGACCGGTTCATCCCCTGCAGGGCCTCTTCCAGGCTCGACGCCCTGGCCATGGTGGAGAAGTCATCTCCGGCTAAGGAAGGAGGCAACGATCTGTACCTGCGACTGCTGAGGGCCGAGCTCTTCGGCACCGAATCGTTCCCCTTCTCCCCCGGCGGCGGCGGACAGGGCTCGCCGGTGAGCAACAGCAAGAACATGTTCCGGTTCAAGATGGATCACTCCTCGCCGAGCTCGCCGCTGTCCGGCAAGGTTTCCGGTCAGGATACAGGGGCTCTCAGTGAGTGCTCAACGCCGCCGAAGCCGCCGAGAAAAGTACCGAAGACGCCGCACAAGGTATACCGAGTTCTGGATGTTTATTACCCACTCGAAAGATGCGATTTTTCAAACCCTAATGAGATGGATTCGGGGTTATCAATGAAATTAGCAAAAATTTCTCTTTTACGACATTGAGTAGAAATCGTGCGAAGGATGAAGAGAGAAGTCTGTAACTAGCAGTAGTTGCTTGATTTGTTGACCATTCATTCACTCTATCAAGTGTAACCATGCGCGCAGCTGCTCGTCTTATCTTCTATATGTTCTCCATTAGGCAACTGCTGTGATAGTATGCATCTCAGCTAAAAAAAGCAAAGGAAGTCGCCCAACATTCATTATCATTTAGTATAGTTGGTAGGATAGCAATCTTATGCAAAGTAAATGTTTGGGAAAATGAAAACTCGCATAATTTTCGACATTTGGAGAGTTTACTTTGAATGATGAACTTCAGGTTCTGGATGCCCCCTCGCTTCAAGATGACTTCTACCTGAACCTTGTGGACTGGTCTTCTCAAAATGTGCTTGCAGTTGGTTTGGGTACTTGTGTTTACCTCTGGAATGCATCAACCAGCAAGGTTTGAACTTGAAGAATTGCTGTAGATTTTGTCTACTGCATATTTTTCTCTATGAGAACCATGATCTGGAAATAATATCTCTGTATTCCATATTGAATTCTGATGAAAGAATAATACAATTTATGCATACATTAAACCAGGTGACAAAACTCTGTGATTTGGGAAATAGAGATGGCGTGTGTGCTGTTCAATGGACTCGAGAAGGATCATATCTTGCTGTTGGAACTAGTCTTGGAGATATACAGGTAACGAATTGCTGATTTTTTTTTTCTGCCCTTTTTTCTAAACTCTGGGAAAGAAAAACGTCATTATTCATAACCAAAAAACACTTCAAACTAAAAGTCAAGTTTCAAAAAAAAAAAAAAGTTTCAGAAGAGGCTGAAAGTTGATTGTTATTAGACAAAAGTGATTGAAATATGCACAGATATGGGATGGAACTCGATGTAAGAAGATCCGAAGCATGGCAGGTCATCAAACAAGAACTGGAGTATTGGCATGGAGTTCTTGCATCTTGGCTTCTGGAAGCAGGGACAGAAACATTTTGCAGCACGATCTTCGCTCCTCGAATGACTTCATCAATAAACTTTCTGGCCATCGATCTGAGGTACCTATTTGAAGAATAATCATGCACTATTTTTGTCAACTATCTCAGATCAACTTTATAAATCCTTTATGTATGTAGTTAATATTCAAATCAACCTTCATTATTAATCGTAACTCATCCAAATCTTTCTCCATTGTTTACTTTGTGATTGAATTTTGGTGAAATATTATTGATGTTTAAACATTGCATATTCCTATAATACAAGTTAAAAAGCAGTTTTGTCTCTTGATTTTGAGTCTCATGGCACTTTGGTCCATTAGTCATCTCTAAGGATTGCTAGTATTTAGGACCTTCTAATGTAAATCATTAAACTTTTCTATTAGTTGAATGCTTCAACATTATAAAAGACTAATGTTGTTTTTACTATTTTATCATTATAAAAGACTTTTTTTTTTCACTTTTTCTCTCAAATTTTGTAATAATGAATTGGCCTACAATAGTTTAAAAATTTTGGAAGTTTGGGTGTTTGGCAAGTAAATTGTTGAAAAGTTTTAATAGATGCTATTAAAAGTACCTAAATGCTAACAACGCTTAAGATGAATAGTTCAAATTTTAGTTTTCTTAAAACTGAAGGATCAAAGTGCTATATGCTACAAAATAGAGTGACCAAAGTACTTTTGACTCTATAATATCATAATTTTTTTAAAGGAAATCCCTTATACCTATTACATTTTAATTATCATCCTACAACAAAAAAAATTGTCATCTTGCACTTTATCCATTGTGTATACCTTTACATACTCAACACTATTATCCATGATCATGCCATTGAAAGAAACTAGCTCCACACTACCCATAATATATAAAATTTGACACATTCTTCTCAACATTCTCTTCTTGCGATATTGCTAGTGATTTACTTAATTGCTAGCATGCAGAATCAGTTTGTCTTTTTGTAAATGAATTTCTCTCAATAGGTATGTGGATTGAAATGGTCTCAAGATGATCGAGAACTAGCGTCTGGCGGAAATGATAATCAGGTTGGTAACATTCTAGTAGTACTTTTCTACATTTCTATACTACTATGTGATCAAAGATTACATTTCTGAACTAAAAAAAATCAGCTTCTAGTATGGAATCAGAGGTCTCAGCGTCCAATGCTTAGATTCACAGAGCATACAGCCGCCGTTAAAGCCATAGCTTGGTCTCCTCATCAGCAGGGTCTTCTTGCCTCTGGAGGAGGCACAGCTGACCGTTGCATTCGCTTCTGGAACACAACGAAGAGCAATATACTGAATTGCATTGACACTGGGAGTCAGGTGCTAATCTTGCCTTCCTTGATAAGGATGAGATTTTCTTTCACGACAATAACAATATCTTTATTTGCACACTAGTTAAGATCAACTACATTGAATAAAGTGAAAGTATTCAGATTAAAAATTGATTGTAATGCTATAAGTTTTTTGCAGGTTTGTAATCTTGCTTGGTCCAAGAACTTAAATGAACTTGTCAGCACTCATGGCTATTCTCAAAATCAGATCATGCTATGGAAATATCCATCCATGGAGAAGGTAATGACGTCTACATTTTAGTTGCTTGCTTCTATGTTTCACAAACTTAGAAATTGCAAACAAGTTTATATACAAGTTTGTTTTATATAGTAATTGATGCATGAAATTGAAGAAATTATCTTTTCTGAAAAAAATTAATACTTTATGAATTACTAAAAAGTTGGGAACATTGATTTTTAATTTTTGACGAACATCAATTGCCACTATTATTATTATTATTGTTAGAACCTTCTCTAACACCCCTAGTCGAACAGCTCTCGTAGAACAGCTCTCCTCGAACAGCCCTTCTCTAACCCCTAGTCAAACAGCTCTCGTAGAACAGCTCTCCTCAAACAGCCCTTCTCTAACAGCTCTTTAAGGAGATATCACCAAATCGTACCTTCCGTACTACTATGTCAACTCAACATTTAAGGAGACATAGGAGTCCAGTGCCTAATTGTCTTTTGTAGGAATAGATGTCAGATGTGACAGACTGTACCTATTATGTCCCATCCTCTCCAAACTATAAATAAGGAGGAGGAGAAACTCTTGGGGGACTCTCACTCCCTCTCTCTCTAGCCGAGCTGCCTCTCTTTCTCTACTTCTCCCTCTCTTGTACTTATTCGGTCTTTGTTTAGAGACTCTCAAGCTTTGTAAGAGAAGAGATTCGATTAGTGGATTTAAATCGCCTAGACGGCGTCGTGGTTTTTCCCCCGGATACTCGAGTTTTCACGTAAAAATTATCGTCTTATTTTATTCTATTTTGACATATTTTTTGCATCAACAATAATTAGTTTTTTCTTTGCTATTTTGATAGATTCTTTACGTCATTGTTTAGCTCAAAGCTGAAATAATCATGGCTAATATTTCATCAAGTAGTATAAGCCGTGAAAATGTTTTCTATGATTTTTCAAAATTACTAATAATTTCTTTAGTCGTGAATATATTAATCATGAGCCAAACTATTGCTTATCAATTTTAATTGTTTTATATCATGTAATTCCAAATGCCCTCATCTCTAATTTTATGTTGATCCCCTTCTATTCCTTTCAAATTTCTCCTAACATTAATATTTCATATATGTTTATCCCTCATTTTACAGATTGTAACTCTAACTGGCCACACTTTGAGGGTTCTCTACCTTGCAACTTCACCTGATGGACAGGTTCATTAGCTATGACTTCACTTATTTCTTAAATTTGAACCAATATCTAAATCGCAATAAGTAAAAAAAAAACTAAAAACTATTCATCGTATCAAGGAATGTTTAGCGGGAGAGTTTGGTTTAACGTCATCTTAATATTCTTGCTGTTTAAATATCAATTTTATCTAAATATTTATGTCATTTCTAAGTTATTGTTTGATTGGTTCAACGCTATTAGAATCAAATCTCTTATTTAATATGAAAAAGAATTCTTCTTAAAATTTAATCTAAACAAGAAAAACTAAATACACAACGTAATAATAATAATTGAGAAAGAAAGTAAGATGACACCAAGATTTATATGATTTGGCTATAAAATAGTCTACTTATACACGAAGAGGAGAAAACAAATATTCATTATTATGATTAAGTACAAATAAGAGGAAACAAATAGGGGTGTGCAAACTATGGTTTAAACCGAAAAATCGAACCGAACCGTTTAAATTTAACAGTTTGCTTTGGTTTAGAATCTAGCGGTTTGGTGATGGTTTGATATTTTGAATATTTCGGTTAATTGGTTTGGGTTCGGTTTCACATGTTTGGAAACCAAACCGACCGAATTAACCGAATAACCCACGTATTTATATTGGGCCAGTCCAGCTGGCAATTTGCCGATTTGGGTTCGCTCATAGACGGGTTCGCAAGAAAGAAGGCTGATTTGACCGACCGAGAAGTTTCAGATTATTTAGGGTTGCGCGACTTGCGCGGCTTGCGCTGTAGATCAAAGGGTTGCAGACCAAAAATATGGTTTTAACCAAACCAAACCAAACCAAACCAAACCGAACCGATATTTATTTGGTTGGTTTGGTTTGGTTTATAATAAAATTTGGTTGGTTTGGTTTCATTAAATTTAAAACCGAATCCAATCTTTTTTTTTTTGGTTTGGTCACCAAACTAACCAGTTAAACCAAATGCACACCCCTAGAAACAAATGAGTTTTAAAGAGAAATACGATAAATCTCATTCAACCTCCAAATAATCACCCAAGCTGAGCTTCCTTCACATGAATAGAATTCACGTTATTTGTCTTTATTTCTCTCTATTTCTTCTCTCATTCTCCTCTCTCTCTCTTTCGTCTCTTTTAAATAAAAGGGTTTTCTATTTTATAAAATATACGACAAATCAAATATATTGATTTAATATATATCCAAAATACAAGTACCAATCACACTAATAAATTTTTCATTTTTATCTCCATAATACCTCAATTTCAAAATTAAACTGAATTCAAGAAATAATATCAACGAATAACGTTGTATTTAAAAGACGATAAACGAAAATTATTTCAACGTTATCTCTCTGTTACAATTAGGGTGACATCTGTTATCTGGATGACATTTTCTTTGCAGTCAATTGTCACTGGTGCGGGAGACGAAACTCTCCGGTTCTGGAATGTTTTCCCCTCAGTCAAAGCCAGTGTGAGTCCCATCTACATAAATCTCATTTTTCTCTCAAGGTAAATCTTTGTTTTATACTTATATATTATGTATATTATTTGAAGGCACCTGTACGTAATTTTGGAGCTTGGCCAATGGGACGAAGCCACATACGGTGAAATTGAAAGAAAGACCCCATTAAAGTGATTAGTGTTAGCAATTCTAACATGATCATATTATTTGAGCTATCAAAAAAAAAATGATATGTTATTAGTAACAGAAGAATAAGAGCACATAAAATCTGATATTTCTTCAAATATATATCTTGTTGCACTTATCAGTCAGTTATGAGTTGTTAACTTCAGTTAAAAAAAGCTATTTGCTGAACTGTGAACTGATTTTAGATGATTCATTATGCCCACATTATTGCATAATAATAATAATAATAATAATAATAATAATAAAAGTGTTCGAGCATTGTTGATACTGAGTTTGATACTGTATTGATGGAGAGAGAAATAGAGTTTTGAGGATTAGTGGCCTGCGACGTTTCTAGCCCAGAATGATAGCTTAAAGGAGGGGGCCAAGGATCATTTAGAAAACACATAAGGATGTAAGGTGATTCAGAAATAGCTTCCACTGTGTCCATCGGGGAATTAGGGAAAAAAATTTCACTAAAGCCCAAAAAGATTTGGTCAGAGGACCAATATAAGAAGAAAGAAGGAAAAATATAAGTTCAGTGTGTTCTCCCTTCTAGAGCTCTGTTCAGAGATATTTATAGATGAGTCATTGTGGAGTTCAGTGTATTTTCGAGTCGGAATATTATAACTGTTGGCTTCATACTATTGGCCCTATACTTGTCTGCTCCCAAAAAGACCATTGATAGTGGCAAGCGCACGAGAGTTCTAGATCTATGTGACTGGCGGAAATCTGATGACCATCAACTGGTAACCACGAATCTGCAACTTAGTGAAAATCATACCAACTTGTAGCCTTTGTCAGGCTTAGATGTAGATTGGCCGATAGTTCTGGCAGGAAGTTGTAGATGACCAAATATCGTGGTTGATAGTACTGATAGGTATGGACTAAATATCGTAGCCTATGTTATAGAAAGCCAGATATCGTCTCTGATAGTTAGACTCTTAAAAACATTTCTACTTGACTGTATACGTATTTGCCACTGAATTTTCTTTGCTTCTTTGCCACATCAGCACCACGTATACGCTTTAGATGCGCTGGTGTAGATCTAGATACAACATGCATATTATTTCACGAAAATTGAGAATTTAATGAAATAAAAGTTTTTAGGGTTACCCAGGCTGTAATATGGAAGAAATTTTAGCATTATATTAAGTTAAACTTTATGAGCTTGCTATTTATGTAGAATTCTACATATATGTCATTCAGAGTAATAGAAAAATAAAATAATATATGAAATATTTTATCTTATCTTATATTTTATATCTTATATATCTTATTAAATGTGGTATCAAACTGCTGAAATTGAATTTTTTTATTTTTGCTCTTATTAAAAATCAAAATTTTCAATTTTATCTAGGGACATTTATATACATATCCCTTAAATCATCTTGAATTATATATTAAACTCTTCATTTTTTAATTTTACTATTTAATTCTTTAAATCATCCAAAAATAAAAATTAGTAGAATACATGTATTTGTAAATATATTTATAATATTTGTATATACATATTATTGGTAATAAACATCTAAATAATTATAAATCAGCAAAAAAATATACTTTGAAAATCTTGAGAAAGACCTAAAATATGTTATTTTTGAATAATTTAGGGGGTTAAGTTATAAAATTAAAAAATAAGGAGTTTAATATGTAATTTAAGATGATTTAAGGGTATGTAATTTTCTCTTTTATCTATTTATTAGTTATTTTTTGTCGCCTTCATTAAAAAATAAATTCACTCTCTCTCTCTCTCTCCTTTCCCACTCCTGCCACCCACCACCTCCCCCACTCTCTCTTCTGCTGCCCCACTGCCACCTCTCTCTCCTCTCTCTCCACTCAATCATTTCTCTTCACTATAAAATAATAAAAATATAATTAAATAATAATTTTATTTATAATACATTAAAATTTAAATTTATTAAAATAATAATAATAATAAAAATACCGTGATTTGAAAATGATTTTTAAATTTAAAAAATAATACATAATTTTTAATTTAGCTTTACAAATTTTTTTAAATTAATAATAATAATTAAACTTCACAAATATTTTAAATACCAATACCTCTCACGCCTCTCACTCCTCTCTCTCATCTCTCAACTATATTTTCTTTAAATAATAAATTTATTTATACAATAAAATAAATTAATTTATATTACATATAACAATAGATATTATATTTCAATTTATTAGCATTTAATAAATATAAAAAATTGATTTAATTAAATTAATTTCATTAAAAATAAATTAATTTTAAATTAAAAAACTAATTTTATTTTGAAATAAGTAAAATACGGGTGAGTTGAGAGTGCATTTTAAATTTAAAGAGCATAGCTTTTAATTTAATAAAATTTTAAATTT
>JAEMOT010000017.1:639720-696646 GCA_019297695.1 Apostasia ramifera | reverse complement strand
ATTTAATTATAAGATCTAAAATAATTATTAATTTTAAAAATTAATTCTATTTTATTAATATTTTAATAATTTATATTTTATCATGAAATATTTATATACAAAAAATAAAAACTTAAATATATCATTTATAATTTTTATTTAAATTTTATAATAAATATATTTATATTAAAGAAATATAAAAGAAAATTTTTAATGCAATTTTTGTGTAGGTTAAAATAGCGACTCACAATTTTGTCGTTAATAATTCTCTTAATTACATGCTAATTAAAAAAAAATTAATTATAACAAGTTAAAGGAGTGGGCAAAAAAGAGAAAATAAGAGGGAGAGAGAAAATAGTGGGCAGAAAAAGAGAAAAAAATGACAAAAAAGAAAGAAGAGAAGCAACATAATAATTTATTATTTTTAAAACATATTTACATAATTTTTTTTAAGAATATTAAAAAATTATGTATTTTTTTAAAAAATTCTCAACATATAATCTTAAATTAAATTCCGTACTTAATTTTTTTTAAAAAAATAATCCACACCTCTCTCATTAATATTCTTAAATTTTAAATCTAATTAAAATTAACTTTAATACTTATAATCATCTTGAAATTTATAAACTATAGGATAAATGTTGGGTTATTAAGTTTATACTATAATAACATTCAAATTCATTTCTTTTGAATTTTAATATTTGAATTCTTATTTTAAAAATTTAATATTTAAATTTTTTATTATTAAATTTTTTATTATTAAATTTTTTAAAATTATAATTATACCCTATGCTCTTTCCACCGTCAGCGTAAAGTGAGAGAGGTGAGAAGATAATTAATTGAATTTTTAAAAGATTTAATAATATATTTTTTTTAAAATTTACCTTAATAAAAAATAGAAAAATAGAAAAATAGAAAAAAAAGGAAATAGATAACGTTTCTTATTATATATATTGATTTTAATTTTAAATATTATTTTTTTATTATACTTAAAAATTATGAGAATATGACAATTTGATACTCAAATAAGAACACCACTTTTAAAAAACTTACAATTGCATTTAAAATACGTTTGTTCCTTTTCTTTTTTTAATCTATTAATTAATTAATTAATTATGTTTAATTGAATAAGTTTGTAAGAGTATAACTGAATAATTTCATATAATATGTTTTACATGAATCAAAATTGTCTAATAATAGTTTTTTAGGATATTTTTGTAATACAGTGCAAAAAGAGGTCTCAAATTTAAAAAGACAAAATAATTGCATCCAGACCCCTTCTGGTAACGAAATAAAATGTGGTGAAATAAATAAAAGTGGAAAAGTATAACATGCATTCTAATATATTTATTAATCAAAATAATAATTAAAAATATCATAAATAATTAAAATAATGGATTTAAAGAAAACAACATTTCTTTTTAGTCGAGAATAATTAAAATTTTTAGGGACATTTACATACATACCCCTTAATTCATCTTAAATTACATATTAAACCCCTTGTTTTTTAATTTTACAATTTCACCCCTAAATCATTCAAAAATAATATATCTAGGCATTTCTAATGATTTTTAAAAGATTTTTTTTGTTGATTATAATTATTTGGATACTTATTACTAATAATAGGTATATACAAAATATTATGAACATATACAAAATATTATGTATATACAAAATATTATTTTTGGATGATTTAGGAGGTGAAGTTGTAAAATTAAAAAATAAAGGATTTAATATGTAATTCAAGATAAATTAATGGGTATGTATGTAAATCTCTCAAATTTTTAAATATCACAATTAGAGAATGAAAATTTTAAAAAAATTTTTAATTTTGTTTTTTTTATAGAAATATAAATTATAAATTAGAAGAAATAAAAGTTGTTAAAATTAAATTTTTAAATTTATCAAAAAAATAAAATTTTAAATGATTATTATATATATATATATATATTATTTTAATATTTTATTTAAGAATAATTAACTACACGCCACACAATTTAGTTTTATTTATGTCTTACTCATCCATTCTTAGTTAATTACGCCATGCACACTTAAAATATTATAAAATCTTACATATACACATTTTAACTTATTTCTATTATAATAAGTAATCATAATTTTTCAATAACCTAACTATAATTAAATTACAAAAAATCTGAGCCGTTCATTATATTATTTTAAGAATATTTAAATATATTTTGATTGAAAATCTTAAAACCTTAATGTTTAGGTGACGGCAAAGGAAGAAGACATTCACAACGTAAATTGATTTTAGGATAAATCAGCGCTTTAGTGTGGTATTAAAGAATAGAAAAATATGTACCATTAAAAATAAAAATATAATTTTAATAATTTATTAATATTTTTTTTTTCAAATAGATTTTAATTAAGTTTTAACTCAAATATGTATCTGTAAAATTTTATAATATTTTGAATATGCATAATATAATTAATTAAGAATAAATAAGTAAGATATAAATAAAATTAAATTGTGTACCATGTAGGTAATTATTCTTTTATTTATTATTATTAAATCATCACCATCTAACCTGATTCGATTCTAATTAAATCTTAAGATCTGGAACTTCTAATTTTATCGATTCTATGTTGGATCTCAGTTTCAAAACTTTCATCACACTAACATTATAATTATTGGTGAAGTGACAGCTTTTAATGTTGGGAGTAATTTTTTTTTAAAAAAAATGGTATTTAAATACTGAAAAATTATATATTTTATTANAATTTATAATTATATATAATAGTATAAAATTTATAAAAATATATGAGTAATTTAATTTATAATTTAAAAAAATATTATATAAAATAGATAATTTTATATAATTTTAATTTGATATAAATAATATTTTATTTTTGATGATAAAATATTAATTATTTTTATAATTAAGCTATACATCATGTAAAATCTCTCGGATAGAAAAACTAATGTCTCCCGCCGCATGGCGTTTCTTACGCTCCCTGTTCAGTAATGGCCACTTGCAGTATATTATTATCTTGTATGCGTCTGTGTATTATTGCTTTGGATGCGTATTATTACCAACACTTTTTTTTGTTTGTCACCTTTGATTATTGCAGAATATTCACCCAATCTTGACTTGAGGTCTTTAATCAGATTGTAGAGAGATATTATCGGGTGTTGAGGAAAAACCGATTTAGATTTCCTGAAATAATTTTGCTATTTTTGATTCCCAGCAGCAGAAGTCAAAATCGTTTTCGTCTTGAATTTCTTCAATTATATGTTCTTGATTATATATCATAATTCGTCTGTTATAAATGTACACATATTGATGTCTTTCTTGGTGGACTTATAGTTTTTAAATTTTAACTTTTAGGCCCCGTTTGTCTAGGAGTTTAAAATTAACTTGGTTTAATTTTAACCAGGCATATCACATCACACATAAAATTTAATATTAAAAATTAAATTTATTTCACATCTTACACATATTACTAAAATAATAACTAACTTATATCACATCCCTCACATATTCCAACATAATAACTAACTTTATATCACATCCCTCACATATCCCAACATAATGACTAACTTTATTTCACATCATTCACAACTTTCAATAAAAAAATATTTCTATCCAAATTTAATTTTAACCTTCTTAAATTTAATCTTACAAACAAACACACCCTTAATATTGTACTTTAAATACCATTTATTTTGTATTCATTTAAAATTTATTTAATAATTTATAATCATATATAATAGTATAAAATTTATAAAAATATATGAGTAATTTAATTTATAAATTTAAAAAAATATTATATAAAATATATAATTTTATAAAATTTTAATCTGATATAAATAATATTTTTTTTTTTGAGGACAATAATATTTTATTTTTGATGATGAAATATTAATTATTTTTATAATTAAGCTATACATCATGTAAAATCTCTCGGATAGAAAAACCAGTGTCTCCCGCCGCATGGCGTTTCTCACGCTCCCCGTTCAGATCGGAAGATCCCTCGATGGATATGCTCTCCCCAAATCCCTCAGATCTGGGGAAAGGGGGAAAGCTGCTCGCATCTCTGCGGCAACAGCACGTCGCACAGGTCGTCGAAACTCTCTGGTAACTAGACGAACCCTAGCTCCTGCTCTTGCTTTCAGTCCTCTAGCAATTTTCTTAGGAACTGTTGTAAACCTATTTGTACATATATCATCTCCCGTTTCTTTCTCGTTTCTTCCTGATTTCTTCTCATTATCCTTTCTGCTATTCAACTGATAAAGGTTGCTCGAACTTCCGAAAACAACGCATCTACCGAGGACTCGACAGATCAGACTACGAGCGGTTTGATTTGGTTGATTTTTGTTTCTTGCATTTGGAGGATGTTCTTGTAATATGCTCAAGTTTATGCCCTCTCATGGTCTTTCAGATGAGGAATTGAGTGATTTGGGCATCAGGGCAGCACTTTCCATGCTCAAGTTTTACAAAAGTGAGCTTCGCCCCATCGATTAGGTTTCAGTCATTTCATTCTGTTGTTTTTCTTATTTCTTAGAACTTGCAGTGAAATTTATGTATATTTTGTTGAAGTTTGTTTACTTTTGTTGATATCGCATGAATCTTGGTGCAGGAGAGATATCACCCCTTCTCCTCCCGAGCTGTCGCTATGTGCCAACCTGCAGTGAATATTCAATGCAGGCATACAGAAGGTATGGTGTTTTGAAGGGTACGATCTTGACAGCTTGGCGTCTCTGCCGCTGCAACCCTCTTGGTACATTCTACATCATCATTTGGATTTTCTTGCTCTTTGAGCAGCATTATACTCTATTTTAAGTAGCTTGTTAATGTTTGATGAAGCATGGACACAGTTCATATAGTTCATGGATATGTGTTGTGCTCTTGATTGAATATGTGTTGCTTCTATTGATAGTCTTCTATTTTTTTGCTATTGAAGAGGTTTATGATATTAATCAATCATGACTAATGGACTTTTAACTGTTTTAATAAAACTAAAGTTTTTTTTTGAACAATTAATACAACTAAAGTTGGATTAGGAAAAATATTAGACGTGGCTAGAATATTAGTTTTGTTTGATTTGATTTGGAAACACTTATGAAACAATGTTATGCTATTGCAAATTATGATCTTGTTGAGAAACCTTTTATGATTTCATTAACTAATGAATGCGCCATTAAGCATGCAAAAATTATAAAATAAGCTAGGTTGATAAATAGGATATTATCTCCTTCCTTTTTTCACTGTGCAAAAATCTAAAATTTCCTGAGAAGATCTTTTCGTGTGTTCTTTCTTCTCACTGCAAGTTTCAACTTTCTCCTTTCTTCTCTCTGAATAGTGGACAAATACTGTTTTCTTCTCTACCTCTTTAATTTCTCATTGCTCTGTATAAGTTCATAGGAGAAATTTCAAAATTGCTGACTGAAAATGTCCAGTGGCTTTGTTTTTTTTGTTTTTTTGTTTTCTAGAGAAGAATTTTCTATACTCAGCAACAACTAGTGGGGGCAAATAACTCCTTAAGGATAGTACTAACACAATTCTAAAGCCATGTTATTTTTAGCAAGAAGCTTTGTTTTTTCTTCTAGGGAAGATTTTTCATACTTTGTAGTAGCTAGTGGGGGCAAACAACTCCTTAAGGACATTGTTAACACAATTCTAAAGCCATGTTATATCTTTTATTTGCATTTTGTCAACATAATATGCTTTGTATAGTCTTCATAGAGGATTGAAACCAAAGGAGATAAGCGGAAGATCTCGTGCGATGAGGACTTGACTCACAATGAGCCCTACAAAAAAGTACCGAAGCGAATAGAGGAAGAAAAAACTAGAAGAACACACCAGGCTTTATGTGGTTCAAACAGAGGCCTTTTACATCCATAGGTCAAGTTGAGTAGAAATTTCACTAAGAAGATCACCGATGATCATTATAGAGGAGGATCACAAGGTGTGGAACTCTTCAAAAAAATTTCCTATTGATCCAATCCGTTCGATGTGGAACTCTTAAAAAAAAAACTCTACAAAGTTTTGATCCAATCCCATTGCCCAGGAGAAGTTTCCTATTTATAATTGTGATCGGTCAAAACCCGTTCGAGGTGTATCTGGCAAGATGCCACATGTGTTCTTATGTTAGTGGTTTGGAACAACTAGTTGGCACTTGGAGTTGAGTTGATGATCGTTAGTTACTGTTAATCCTGCTATTTTGGCAATTGACGATAAGAATGATGATGTTGATGTGGTGGAGAAGGCCCCGGTTTAATGAAGTGCTGTTTGGATTATCTTTAAGTGGATATGTTGGATATTTCAACTTGGGTGGAAGATTTACCTGAGAGTTGCAGCGTTAGGTCGGACGATGGTTGTACATGACAGTTGTGAAAGATATTTGGACCCGTGTTGAATTTCTCAAGGAATTCTCAAAGATACCTTAGCTTGTTGGAGAATATTGAGACTTATCCCCACAAGCCACAAGTTGTCCTATTTGGGGGAAAATGATCTCCAAGTATCTTCAAGGTCCTTCGAAAGTTTGGGTGAAAATTCTTGAAAATCTAGTGAATCTCATTTATTGCTTTAATCTAGGATTTGACTGTTTTAGCTATTAACTTCTATCAGTTAATTTTAGTGTAATTATAAGTTCTTTTAGCAAGCCTGCTAGATGTAGGCATGCTTTGAAAACAAGATTTTGTCCCACATTTTCACAATAGTTTTAGCTTTTCATTAATGTTCATTTCTTTAATGGGCATTAATATGAGAAACGCCCCTTGAACTTCATTGTTAAAGCAAAATCCTACTGTTCTTGTTCTTTCAAGTGTAAAATTTCATTTCCTTTAATGAGCATTAATATGACAAGCTAAAAATATTATGAAAGGAATAGAAAGAAAAACAAATTGACCTTACAAATTGATTGTTCACTTTAATTAGTGATGTATACATGGCTAAAATGGTATGCACAGTGAATGTTGTTTCGTAAAGCTAATCACAAATAGGCGTTGATGGTATGTTCGTATTAAAAAACAAGCTTTACGATCTTTGGTTGAAATTTTGTTAGTCATTGTTGATATTTAGCCATGAGACTTGTTCATCTCTACTTTTAAAGGCTTTAACATATGATGTTTCATCATAGATTATTGTTAGATGTTAAACTTATCGAAACTTTTTGATGTTTGTCGTGTCACTACTCTTGCATGTATACACAGTCATTTCAATATATGGGCAATTAGTCATTCAGGTCCACAAAAAATATTACATGGGACATCGTGGTCCCTCCGTGACAGAATCTGTTTATATTGTAATAATGACAAAAATACCCTTCCTTAATTTATTAATTTTTAAAATATGCCATCGAGGCCGACGGCGCTGTGCGCGAGGTTACTGCAGCACGCGCGGACGCCGGAGCACGGACTCCTTGCGTGNGACCACCCGCTGCGGCAACTCGCGCGAGGACGCCTGCGCGTGCGGCAACGCACTATGGCTACTTGCGCGCTAACGCGGCATGCGGACGCCCGCGCGCGGGGGCGGGGACGTTGCGGCTGCGCGCAGGTGAGCGAGGGGTAAAATCGTAAAAAAATATTTAATTTAATTTAATTTTTTATTTTTTTGATGAAATGACGGTATTTTAAACGAAAAACGTTATATTAGACCTGATTGAAAGCTTTTTAAAAATAACTAGGGCCCTGATAAACTATATAGTAATTATTATGGACATGGACGACATGTTTTAATGTTTGTGGACCTTTATGGCAAATTAGACAAACCTCAGGGGCCTAAATGGAATTACCCCTAATTTTTATTTTATGTGTAACAGGAATATCATGACAAGTCATAATATCTCTTATTTTTTAATTTTTTACTTCTTAATCATAAATATCTTTCTGTATTCTGATGAAACTATCATTCTTAGAAGTTCTTGCCATTCTGTCGTTGAAGAAGCTTACCAGGTGTCACTCCTTGCACCAGTTTTCTTTTCTTGGGACATTACTCGGTAAACACTTTCTCCCTCATCGGATAAACTCACCGCAGGGCACTTTCCGCTCTCATCGGTTTTTGGTGTATAAACTCATCCATACTACACCATATCATAGAACATTAATTCAATTTTCATAGCTATTATTTATACCATAATCAATAATAAATATTACTCATGTCAGTTCAACGTACTATTCATCAATTCACTATATTAATAAGCAAATAATAATAATAGTACAAACCGGTTTAATTGACAGAATAATAATAAATCAATGATAAAGTAATAACAAATTGATATACAGTAGAATAATAATAGATTATCATGAGTAGATGGTAGAACCCATTTCTATCATTCAACAAATAGGTCACATAAAGTTGATTCCCCCTACTTGAAATTTGAATTGATAAAATCTCGCTGCGTAGAAACTAACAAAAGTCTCTCTCTCTCTCTCTTTCTCCCTCTCCCTCTCTTTTTGTTCCCTTTTTCTCTGCCTCTTGTCTCTGTTTTCCTCTCTGTTTCTGCTATTGCTTCTTTGCCTCACTTGCCGGCCCCTTAAAGATAAACTTATCTGTAAAGTATTATATATTATATTATAATGGTTAGCTTCCTTCCTAAGCAAACCAACCACCGCCTAAGCCAATTGAGTTTGGCAAATAAAGATTTGATGATGAAATTACAATTTTATCTACTTTCTCCCTATTTGCTTATAGGTCCAAAATCATCAATTTTAAGTCCTATTTAATTTAATATTAATTACAAAATTTTAATAAACCTTTCTATTAAGTTCATATTCAGTTCAAATATATCCTTAAATATTTTTAATCAACCTAAATAAGTTTAACATGTATAAACTAGAATTTATTATATCTAAATCTTTGTATACATTTTAAATAAGTTTTCTTTTACTAATATAAACACAACTATTAACGCATTTAAATATATTTTGTTCTAACTAAATTTTTGGGATGTTACAGAGGTACCCAATAAGATGCCTATGGGACAACGTTGGGTCAATGTCAAGTGGTGACCTACATATGAAATATATTATACACATTCCATTTATTTCTAATAAATGTTTTCTAATAAATGTTAACTTAAGTGGCATATATGTAATTTTTAATATTCTAGAGTGACACCGGTGCAAATAACTTTTGAAGAGTGGGAATTATGTAAATAGAATCTTATAGAGTAGTGTGTATGTAATTTTCTCTTCAATATTGGGTAGCTAATTTAAGATTAGTGTATGTCTTTTTATAAATTCTATACTTGATGATAGGTTTTGAATGTAAAAACAGCTGCTGTTCATGACTTTGCTTTTTTGCTTATCAATTGAATGGATTTAAAATCTTATCTGAATAGTTTTTTGCTACATATTAATAGCTATTTGATACAATGCAGGTGGGCATGGATTTGACCCCCCAAGATGGTTTGGAGAAGAAAACCCACCTGCTGATTTGTGAATGGTATCACTCTGCTTTGTCTGCATGCAATTGTTCACCACTGCTCAACTTACAAGTGCCCTGTATGAATCTCTCTCTCTCTCTCTCTCTCTCTTTCCACCCTTTCATTCGTTTTCTTTTCTGTATGCTTTTAAACAACATGTGTGTTCTATCAAGTATGGCAACTCGTAGCTTAAGAAGTAATGGTGTTAAAGCACTGCCTAAAGTTTTTTATAGATCTACTTGAAATTCTCAAACCATTGAAGGGATGGCCACAAGCTATATAGGTATTTACCCTCTCTTCTTTTTGTTTAAGAATGTTGGGAATCAAACACAATGGGCAACACCTCTTTCCAGGATAGATTTTTTAGAACCCCATAAAAGTACTATTGATAATCACATCAATAAATAAAACACCAATGTAAAATTAGAGAATAAAGAAGAAGAATAAAGAGTATCATGACCTATGTGAAAACTTCAAATATGAGAAGCTTAGTCTCATAAGATCATACATTATTTTCATTAATCTCCAGAGTGAGATTGTAAGAGATTTGCTTTAATTGTTGCAAACTTGCAGAATAGTTTGTTATATATATCAAACTCCTTACACATTTGGACGCACATGGAAATATATAATGAAAACAATGTGACAAACTTAGCCCTTAAAAATAGGTGAGTAGTTATAGCTGCATCAGGCTATTCGATTGCAAAATTTGATGGTTCAATCCTTGTTTGATCGTTTGTTTGATTATCTTTCAAGCATCTCTGTCTGGTGTGTCGGAAATCCCGTCAAATGCTTCATTACCCCCCAATCGAACAATCTGATCACCTATTGAATGGTCCGGTGGATTTTCCAATCCTAATGGTTGAGGTTTTTGTTCTATACAGTCAATCACTGAATAGATGGTCCATTCGTATGTTTGATCCATTGTTGAAACGAAGATGATCTTTGAGATATAAGTCCCGTTATTGCCTTTGTAGTCAACGTTTTTTGTAGTCAAGTGTTTTGCTAGTACCACATTATCTCATTAATCAACATGGAGACCAAATAAGACACTACATAGCTTATGGTGGTGACAATCTTAGTAAGCATGTCATTGGGTATTTAGAGCTAAGGACTTTTACTAGTGTCAATGTCTCATCATTTATCATGTTCCTAATATGTTGATGCCTGAATTGTATGTGGTTTTCCTTTCGGGGTGTGCTAGAGATAGTGAAAGAAGAATTAACTAAAAGTTTAATTATGAATTTAAAAAAAAATAAATCTTTAACGTCAAAATATAATACTTAATTTAACATCCCAGAATGAGATTACAATTATCATTCTTAAAATCAAATTGTAAAGAAATAAAATTAAGGTGATTGGCAGAAGGTATTTTCGGGTTTTGTAGTTTATTACTCATCTAAACTGGGTCGATTCAATTTTACTAGACTCATACATTAGGTCTCGTTTGGTTGGAGCCAATAAAACTTCAAACTCTTCTAAAAATAATTTCATTAATACTTTATATTTATTTCACATCATATACAAATTTAGTTATTAAAAATTTACTTTATTTCATATCTTACAAATTCTTCAATAAAAAAACTCAATTTTATTTTACATTCAACACAATTCTCAATGATTAAATAATTTTATTTTACATCATAACATTAAAATAATTTTCTCTCTTTCTATCTTAAATAAATTTAAAATATTCAATTAAATTTGGCCTTAGGCTCAAGAATCGAATCATATAATTGGTTCTGAATGTTTTAAGAACCAAAACCAAATTCAGTGATTCAATTCTGGATCAATTCTCTGTTCTTGGGTATTAATGCACCTAGCTCTTTAATGATAAACAAGATTATTAACTAGACAGAGAACACTCTGCCTATCACTATATAGTGTGTTAACCATTACTATTCCTTGTCAACTTCCTTTAGAATACTCTCAGCCACAATGTGTCCTTTCTAGCCTTCGAAATGGCGATATACTCAAGTTCTATGGTTGAAAGCAATTCATTTTTGAATCCTAGACATTGAATTGATAACAAACTCACCTTTGGTAAAAACATATTTTGAAATGCTCTTTATATAATTAAAGTCGTCACCAATATCCGTATTTGTATATCTTTCCTGAGTAACTTCGCTTTTCTCATGACATAGAGCCGTATTTGTATGGCCTTTGAAATGCTTGAGGAATTATTTGATAGCTTTCCAGTGTTTTGAGCCTAGATAGCTCATTGCATGTTTGATCAAGTGCACGTCATAGCATACATGAGGCTACCAACTATTCTCCATGTGTTTCCATCTTGCTATTCATAGATCTGTCATCTCAAACACCTGAGTTTCAACCTGCAGACCTCCCTCATGTTAGAACTAACAATAAGCAGATCTTCTACCAGTCATAACCATAAAATATAGCAATTAGAATAAAATTTATTCATTTCACACATGGTTAAATTTTTTCTGCACATAAGTTGTTAATTTATTTGTTCTAGTGCTTTGGGACCTTCTTGAGATCATATACACTCTTCTTGAATCTGCATATCAGATTTTCTTTGCTATACTTGAAAACGTTTCAGTAGCATCATAAAGATGCTCATTCTAAATCATTATAAAGAAATGCAGTTTTTTTATTATTCTAGGCATCAGTCTACCACAACAATAGTACTCAATGAAAGCCCAAATGATGGTCAATTTAACATCTATAAATATTTAGGTATAAGCATTATCTTTCTTCTGCTAAAAATGTTTTACCATCGTGCCTTATAGCCTACTTATTCAAGAGACCTTTTTTTTTCCATTTAGTATTGAAGACAACTCCCATGTTTATATATTCATAAGTGAGTTGAACTCATCCTGCATAGTCAATTTTCACTGGTAGTCTTTTAGCTACCCTTCTTCTGTGACATGTTTTGGGTGCAACGTTTCAATTTTCCACTAAATCGGCTTGAATTACTCATGTTAATAACTTAGTGAAGAATACTTAGTGGAAAATTGGATGTTACATAAGGAATATTCTTGAACATGCTTAAAAGTTCTACTCGATTTCCTCAAAGTAAGCATTGGAGGAGCCATGATTGCTTCATATTCATCATCGGAATCAACATTACTAGGCTCAAGTTTTTCGGACTGGACTTCTTGATTTCCTCTAGTTCAATCTCACTTTCTTTAGCGCTGTACTAGATTCCAAGATAGATTTGTACATCATAATGCTCTCATCAAATCATTGGTCCTCAAAATCTTCTTGCTCAATTTTTCTTAAAATTTGTAGTTATAAAAAACTACTTTTTAAGTGTTTTATAGGCAAATAAAGTCGAGGGAGATAAAGTTATTTTTATTTTAAAATATAAATACATTTTTTTTATGTAACTATCATATAAATACTAGAGATTAGAATGTATTATTAAATTTCTATCATTTTTAAAAAGTATTTTCTAGTTCCTTGACATTCGCCAAAATTTTTGAACGAGTTCTTAAGCTATACTTAAACATTTTACATGGATTATTTGTAATAGTTTTTGTTAAATCTTCGTTATCATATAATTTAAAAATAAGTTTTAAATATTTTTTATAATTACTAGAATATTCCTAATAGAAGAGAAATAGAGAGGAAAAATAGTGTAAAATGAACTTTTTTTTTCGTCAATAATTTTTACAGAAGGATAAGTTTGGCATAATGCTCCAACCTTATGAATATAAATGATATTTTTTAAAAATCGTGAACACATTTATTATTACCTGTTAATCTCATAGACCAGTATGATATTTATTTATGCTTAATATAAAATATAATTAATTTTAATTTTATGATTGATTTAAGATGTGAGTTTATCTTTAAATTAATTAGTGTTAATTTATAAAATAAATAATTTGATTGTCGTGATTTATTTTTATTCTTTTTTCTTTAAAAAAATAAGATTCCATAATAAATTAAGAGTATCCAAATTTTAATTTTCATATTTATTTAATGTCATTCTAGCCAAGTAATTTGGTGCACATTTGTTTAGTCGGTTAAAATTAATTTTAATTTAAATACGTCATCATACATAAATTTTAATATTAAAAAATATATATTTCATATAATATGTATATTTTAATATTAAAAAGTTAATTTTATTTTATATTTATACAAGTAAATTTAGTAACTAATTTTATATTTTTCATATATATATTTTAAGATAGTTATTAGATTTATTTTATATTATACATAACTCTTAACAAAATAAATTCTGGTTAACTTTATTTTCATTATAATTAACTTTTATAAATAAATAGATAGCTAAAAGCACTCAACAGTTTACAATACAACTAAAATTTTCAGTCAAAAATTTTGTCATAAACATTTACATAATGTTAAGTACATTTAAGATACATTAAAATAAATGGCTATGTTTCAAATATTTTGCAACTTTTTAATAAAAATTTTCATTTTTTCAACAATATTTTTACAAAATTAATTTCAGTGTGTTGAACATATTATTTATATAGTTATAATGTATCCATCAAAAATAGTAAAATGAGAACACTTTAATTTGTGATATAAATGAATTTTAGAATTTGTATATGAAACATTTGATTTTATTTTAAAAATGAATATTAACATTTAAATATATATCTATATAAATAAATATATATACAAGGGATATTTATATACATACCACATAAACTTAATATATTACATTATACATGCTCTATTTATAAAATTTATAATATATATGGTGGTTAATTTTTGTGAAGAGTGTGTGTGCTATAATTTATGCTATTATATTAAAGTCGATATAGGAGTTGAAAATTTGAAATTTTTAAAATGCCCCTATTAATTTTAACAATTACATCCTCTCCTTCTCTCTTCTCTCTCCACTCTCTCCACCTACTCGCCCCCTCTCTCCTATCTCTATCTCTCGTCTCTCTGCTCTCTCTTCTGTAGCCCTTGGCCTTCCTCTTCCTTCTCCCTCCACTTTTTCCACCTACTCGGCCCCTCTCTTCTCTTACTCTTTCTCTCTCCTCTCTCTCTCTCTCTTGTCACTCCCTAGCGTCCTTCTTTCTCTCCTCTCTCTCCTCCCACAATATATTCTCTCTTCTTTGGCATCACTCTCTTTCAAATATTAAAAATATAATAAAATAATACATGTTATATTTTAATTTATTTATATTAACAAATGTAAACGCAAATATGTATTTTAATTGAATCGATTTAGTTATGAGTAAATTAATTTTCAATCAAAAGAAAATCAAATTGAGTTTGAATCAAGTAAAATATGTGTGCTTTCAGAGTGAATTTTGGGTTTAGATGATAATGCACAGTTTTGACTTTGATAAAGCTTTACAAATTTTATTAAAATCATCGTTAACAACTACATTTTATATATGTTCTAAATACCAATATTAATAACAAAACAACATTCAAATTTTATATCATATAATTTGAAAAAATAATTTTTACTTTTTACTTTTTTATTTTCTCAATTATAATTTAAAAATCACAAAATTTTAATTCAAAAATTAAAATCTTAAGGTCAATTTTAACCTGGTAATCATAAATTAAACTTTTTAATTGTAAGACAAATTTATTTGATTCAAATTGATTGACTTTTTAAATTTAAATTGATTTTAAAGTTTAATCAAGTTAATTATGTTTATCTTACTTTATTATTTACTAAATAATATATATTATTATACATATAATTAAACACAAGTAAAATAAATAAATAAATAAAGTTTATTATTATATTAAAAGTTTCATATATAAATCATAAATTTAATTTACATCCTATTTAATTTTTATTTAATAATTTATTATTTAATAATAAGATCCTCAACGACTGTTAATTTTAAAAATTAATTTGTAAATTTTTATTTTATTTCTATTGATCTCCCAAACTTTCAAAATTCAAAATTAAATTTAAAGTTTAAAAAATTAAATTTTACTTCAGTTTACTTGCATTGAGCTTTAACTATGAATTAAAGTTTTAAGTGCAAGTCGTGCTAAATTAGAATTAATTAAATTTTTAACCTCGGTGAATATTTAAGTTAAATTAAATTAGTTATAATCATTTTTATTTAGTATTTAATTTATGTTATTTAATTGTTAAATATATTAATTTTGGTTTGTATATATTAACATACAAATATATATATGTAAAATCATAAATTTATTTATTATAATTAAGTGAATTATCATTTTATTGTTTTTATGTTTTTATCATGAAAGATTTAGATTAAAAAAATTAATATGTTTTTTTAAAAATGAAAAATCAAGTATATTACTTATAATTTTTATTTAGATTTTGTAATAAATGTATTTATTTTAAGAAAATATGGAAAAAAGTTTTTTGCACTTTCTGTACAAAAAAGTACTAGTATATAAAGATTTGTGTGGTTGTGTATAAAAATGGCTAAATTTAAATATCAGGCCTCTTTACTTACGCTACTCATACTACTCTGCTTGACCTTGTAGTATAAGCTCAGGTATCCTATGATCAATTACAAGCAGCTGATTTGTTGCATTTTGGAATACGAATGCCTTGTGTTTTGGATTTTCTCTCATTCCTTGTTATAGACTCAAAATACCATTAAAAAGAATATAAGGATGCATTTCTCAAAATGATTTTCAAAAGGAGAATTCATGGGGTGTTGAAAAGTATATGGAGCATGCATTATGGCAGAAGCAGGAATTCACAATGCACTCGTGCGTGTGAAATTATTTGTTTGTTAATCTTCGTGCATCCTGATTTGCTAAAATCAAGCTCTTAAATCCAGTTCAGGAAGAAACCAAAGACTAGGCAAGTCGTCAGGCAATTCCTATAGGATAGAGATTAGGAATTCATGTAATGCTTTTCTTTGTGGGTACCTCTTTGAAGCTGTGTTCTCGGAGCAACCTTTAGGTGTTCTCAAGGGTAGATTTAGGTTGCAGGCATAGGGTTGCATAAATGATCTTAAATAACCTTGAGTGTCTAGATCGAAAAATTTAACAAAATGCCTTCTCAAGTTGGTCTCAAAAGCAGTTTGAATTATCATTCTATCTTCATTTGATCCGCTCAGGCTAGATCAATCGTCCTAGTTGTATATGTGGACATCTTGTTAATTGGGAGTGATCAGGCTAGCATTATTGAAGCAAGGCTTATCTTGAACCTCATTTTGTTACCAGGGATCTAGCTATCTTAAGAAATTGGATTTTGAAGAAATTGTGAATATTTTTGATGGGTTTTTATTAACTTTAAATTTGAGAGCAAACAATTGCAATTGCCTAAATAGGATTGTCTCACATCAAAGATACATGTCGTTACGTGAAACTTTGAGTAAAGTTTTTGTTACATACCCAGTATAATGAACCCTGCAGCATGTAGGACATAAAAAAAAAAAAGAATAACTATGCGAATTTGCAAATACTTGTTCTTCACATTGTTCAGTTACTAACTCAAGACATGGATATATACTTGCACTTTCCTTTGGTCTCACGTCTATCTTCAAGTACTTTTTCTCTATCTTCTCATTAGGTAACCTTCTTGGTTTATTAGTTCTATTCAAACTTATTTCCAGCACTTACATGAAGTTGGGAAGTCTTGAATATTCTATGGAATTAGTCTAACTATTTATCCAGGATGTTTTTGCTTTAATTTTTGTTGTTGTCACTATTTCGTTGTCTCCTGTGTACTTTGAATTCATATTTGATTCCCAGTGAGTACATGCTCCCTTAAGAGATGTTATCATTATGAGACTCGATATTAGAATGTCCACCATGTCACAATCGATGCTTCAGCCATCTTTGCAGCTGAAGTGTTTAATCAAAACATGAACAAAAGTAGCATTTTATGAATCAGGTTCTGGGGATCAAGCACAAAATGTTTAAGGAAGCTGGCTTAGGCATAATGTATAGAAATAACAAAATATGGCACCATGAGATTCAGTGTCTGGTTTGAACGAAACACAGTTTTTTTATGAAGCTAGCTTTGGCCAAATGTATGAATAAGGTTAAACAAATATGGTTTTAAAACCACCTATAAGCTTGTCAGTGATTGGTTTGGGCCAAAATACATTTCTTATTATTGGTGAGTCACTGAGTTTGGATAACGAAGTTTCGTTATTTTCTATATGTAGGTTCCTTTCCAAATTTGTTCATGTTGATCGTTGTTTTAAAATATGGCGCATGTCCAAAGTAGGAATATAAAGTAAGAAGTTAATGCTAATATAAGCTTAGTGCATGCTATAAGCTGTGCGCCTGCTATAATTGGTATGTGCATGCAAACTGCATAACTTGCTTGCCACCAGTGTGATTTTAAACCAGGTTTGATATGTTTGCAAGGTGTGGGTTTCTGTGAAGGGGTGTGTTTCCACCTGTGCATGCAGCATCTATACAGATATATGCGTAAGTGTAATTCTCGTGTAATTAAATATGATAAATGCTCACTGGGTAGATGTGTGGAGATGCACTTTGAACATATTTGTTATGATACTTACAGGCAAGCCAATAAGGATTAATGCCACATAAAGATATTCTTCTGTATCTGAAACTCATTTTTTTGTCCTTTTTTTGGTCTCCTTTCTTGATACTCAATGTAGTTTTTGCCTTTCCAAGCTAAGGTTGAAGCATAATGGTTTACCGCAAGGTTCACAGTTTCTATGTATTTTACATTTTGACTGTAGCATTACAATGTGTTATCCTAGTTAGTATTTGACGAAGTTAGACAGTCTACTTGAATAATGTACATGCATAATAGCACACAGTAAAACTCAGTTTAAGATTGTGAATCTTGAAACATAACTTCATGCATACATTGTAGAACTAGAAAGTTGTCAAATTAAGTATTTAGAATGTTTTGATGCTTCTTCCGTAATTACAAAAACATCTGGCTCAATTCAGTCACACTGTCAGGCTTGAAAACATGCTGACAGTAAGTGCAATTAGACACCAGTATGAATAATCGCTAACAAAACCTGAATGGTAGAGGATATCCTTGATAACATGCCAACATGAAAATGCATACAAGTTGATTATAATAATGTTGGTAAACTGAAAGCAAACAAGAAATGCTAATTTTAAAATGCTTATTATTACAATCTCCCCACCAATACAAACACTTCATTGTCATTCAGGCAAGAATTCTAAATGCTAATAATGATTCGTCATGAAGTTTGGCATAACCACAAGTTGAAAACTTACCAATTAAATGAAATATGTCTCTTCATGGCCTATCTAATCCTACTGGAGATAAACTCCTATCTTATCTGGTGGTGTTTTAATCCACAGGATAAATGTTTAAATAGATGCCTTATATAAGTAAGTTGTAAACAGTTTTCTGAAAGAGAATGTCTTATTGATCTGGATAAACAAAGTGTTTATCTGGATGAGTAATATCCAACTACGAGCAAGAATAAGTTGTTAACCTATGATCTCATCGTCTTAAGAATTAACTTCTGTTTTCTTTTACAATCGAAAAAAAAAATTCCGTTTTCTTGTTGCTTTCAAATGTCATGGCCCCCTATTTATATACATCATATACAATAAATTTGACTAATCTTATGTTTCAGCCCCTCTAATTTTAGAATATTTCTAAATATGTTATCCTTTGCATGTTGCCCCTCTAAATTTAGAAATGGTACGTAATTTTTGCAACAAGAATCTTCTTAATAATCAATTCCAACTGTCAATATATCTGAGATAATTTCCAATACAAGTATTCAGAATATGTTGACATTGCTGCTCATATTAATGTTGGTGAGTCATCCAACTACAATTTGCTTATAAGAAAATAATGTCGATCTTCATAAATAAATCAACAATTTGATCTTTAAAAGTTTGCAGTATGATCGCTTGACGATCGTAAGCATCCCGAATATAATGGCAGTCAATTTCTATCTCTACATTTTGCTTTAGTAGATGATTTGAAAATTTGGTTTTGCTTCTTACATTTCCAGGATATGAGATTGGATCCAGTCAATTGAGCCATAAGCTAGCAAATTTTGTAGGTATTTTGTGTTGATTTAGAAACATGCCATGAGAACATCGATATACCTCCAGACCAAAAAAATATGTGATAAGTTCTAAGTTTTTCATTTAAAAGAATTCCTTCAAAACTGTTTTTTCATATTGAATATCTTCTAGGTCGCTTTATGTAATCAATATATCATCAACATAAATAAGCAGAATGACATTTTCATGTTGTGAAGAATTTAAAATTATATGATCATTATTGTTTTGGGAAAAGCCAGCATGTGTAAGAGTTCATTTGAATTTGGCAGACCAAACTCTAAAGAGCCTGCTTCAAGAGTGTTTGAGATGTCATACACAGAGGGGGGAACAGATAAACGTTGAGGTGGTTTGATAAAACTTCTTATGTTAATTGTCCATGGAAGAATGCATTTTCAACATTCATTTAATATATGACCCAATTCTTCACAGCTGCTATGACAACAATTGTCTAATTTCATGAGGCCACTAGGCATGCCTTATTTCTATCTAGTGTTCTATTTGGCTTATGTTTGCTAGTAAAAACCAATTTACAGCTAGGCTTGACATTAGGTGGGCAAGAAATAATATCCTATGTATCCTGCGAAATCAAAACACCTAATTCTTCTTTTATAACTTTATTCCAATAGTACTGTAAAAAAAAAAAAAAAAAAAACTTTATTCCAATAGTCTTTTATGGGTTGAGCATAAGATGTGTGAAAAAATGTAGAATACAATGTAGTAAATAAATCATCTCTCTCCGGAGGATGTGATTAACGAGTGGATCGGCAAAAACTTAGTTCTTGAATATCATTGCTAGCCTGTTTTGGAGCAGCAACTGTGGCTTGGACTAGATCCTGTGAGGTTTGAGAAGGGACCGTAGAAGTTGCTCCTCTTATAACCTTGCTTGGTTTGTATTGGTTAGAAGTAGTAGGCACGTAATCAGATGACAAGCATATTATAAAGTTGGAATTTTAAGGAGAGTCTACTGGATGGTGTATGTAATAGAATTAGGATTCACAAAAATTACATTGCGAGATCATGAATTTTCTTTGCTGTTGAATACATGAGAAAAACACATTTGGATGATTGTGTAGAAAGTTTATTTCATTCTAGAAAGATGAACGCAGGAAACCCACCACCTAAATGTGTAAAGGATGTTGTAATTTGGTAGTTTTTGAAATAGCCAAAAATAAGGGGCATTGTAGTGGAGAAATGATGAAATTTATCTATTGATTAGAAATCTCTTCCCAAAAACTTATTGGAACAGAGAAATCAATTTGAAATGCATGAGATATCTCTAAAATATATCTATTTTTCCTTTTAGTTATGCTATTTTGTTGTGGAGTATAAGGAGGTGGAGTATAAGGACAAGAATGTTGCATGTTGCAACAAAGCTCTTTTTCTTGAAAAAAATTTGAAACTCATTTGATGTATATTCTCCTCCTAAATTGGACTGCAAAATTTTTACTTTCAACCATGCAAGCAAAGAATTTTAAAACAACCCACTTCAGATTTGGCATGTAGCAAACAAAACAAGTATGAATAAAAGAAATAAAATATTCATCTCCAAAATTAGAGATAATTAGGCATTCCATACATGGAATGTGCTGATTTGAAAGGATTTAAGGAGATAGAGGTGCTATCAAAAAATGAAAGTTGTTTACTTTTGCTCGGACAACAACTAGAACAAGAAAATTCCTATAGTGGAATTAACTTGGTAGTAATTTTTTTTTTATAGAAAGTTTATGAAAATTTGGATGTTCTAATTTATGATGCAAAGAGTCCATGATTCGTTAGATTCATGAAGAGCAAAAAAAACTGAAGGTTGTCATGCCTAGATACTCGATTTGGCCATAAAACTAGCAAAGATGTGTCCTTTATGCATAAAAGAGCCAAAGAGCTCTAAGCTTCTTGCCAACATTGGATGAGAGAACAACTACTTCTATTCCTTAAGTGCCACACCATTTTAGAAGCCAAAGATTGCATCAAAAGGAATTCTCTACTCACAAACCTTCAAATCTATGCCTAGGAGCAATAGCAATTAATATTATAGTTGTTATGTTATACTTTAGGGATATGCGATCTTTAATGAAATCATTAACCAAAAGAGAATGAAGAAAGGGACGAAGAGGTATAGAAAACCTCATAGAAGGCCATACTTTTGAATTTCAAATTTTCAAATAGTCATAATAACAGGAATATCCTATCATCCTTGTCTTCAATCTAACAAACACAACTTGCTGAATTGGTGTCCATTCATCTGTTCATCCAAATAGATGTCACATGGTTGTAACATCGAACGCGGACTGTAAATCATGCTTGGAACAAATCAATGATCTGTTGATATGACATGTCTACCAACTCTTTCTGGGTGAGAAGAGCTTGACATTATGAAGTATAACTCAGTTGACATCTATCTTCCAATTGAATAAGTTCTCAATTGGATGCAAGTAGGTATATATTGTGAAGATCTCTCCTACTGGCTCAGTGAATGGTTACACTTAGATATATGATATAAATTTTATGGATATTTTCTCTCTAATGGCTAGAATAGCTTCAGTGGGTTTATTTCTCACTCTGGCAGTTGTTTCTTAGTTCAACTCTAATTCAGTTTGGTATGTCCCATAGTGCGTTGAATCACTCAGTATTCATAACATTCCAAGATGATAGTATTGAGATTTTTTAGGCTAAAAGGCTATTGAAATCAACAGTTTCAAACTAAGAATTTGAGATATTTTTTAGGTATTAAAGTTGCTTGCTTAAGGCGAGATATATACTTCATAGAGGGATAATGTTTTGGATATATTCGAGGAGGCCGATATGTGGGGTGTTAAACATTTTAATGCTCCTATGGATCTTAATGTCAAACTAATGCCCAACCGAAGAAAGTTGATATCTAATTCAGAATGGTACTGTAGATTTAGTAAGTTTCTTAAGTTCTTATGTAAGAGTCATTGAGAGACAGCTTTAAGAATTCCCAGATATCTTAAGACAGCCTCATAAAAAGAACTTTTATACTGCGATCGTGGCCATCTTTAGATAATGAGATATACAGATGCAAATTGGGCTAGTTCTCCAAGATCTATATTAAGCTATTGCATCTTTTTAGGAGGAAACCTGATATGTTGAAAGAGTAAAATGCAGAATGTTGTGGCAAGATCTAGTGCTGAGACAGAGTATAGAGCAATAGCATTAGTGATATGAGCTTACATGTGTTAAGCAACTGATGAAGGAATTAGGATTTACCTAAAGTGAGCATATGGAGTTGTAATGTGACAATCAGGCGGCTATGTAAATTGTCTCCAACTTAGTTTTTCATAAGAGGACAAAGCATATAAAGATTGATTATCACTTTATCAGAGAGAAAGTCCAGTTGAAAGAAGCAATCGTGTCTCTTGTAAGTTCCAATAATCATTTAGCATATTTGTTAACAAAATTTTTGAAGGCTGTTGATTCGCAAACTTTGACATAGTACGGTATCTAGAATAACGAAGCCTTAACTCCAAACTAGTGGAACTTAGCTCACCTCTTGTGTTCTATATTAAGATGAAAAATTTTCTGGAAAGGTTCTCTTTTGAATGGTGTCTTTCTTCTCATTATCTGGTGAACATGTTTATCTTGTAATTTATGTCTATCAAGTAGCTACATCTTTTGAGTGCGCTAAAGAAAAACCTATGCTTTATGTCACTCTTTAAGCTTTGATAAAAATCCTGGAGATCTTGAGTTTTGGTTGTGGGCTTTTCTGTTTGGTCATTTTCATTAAGCAAACTATAAAGAAATTTAGCACCGCCCCATTTTTTCTGAATGTCTAGTCAAGCAAAATTAAAGACTTTATAATAATATTGATTACTGTAGAAATAAGAATATTGAGATTGATTTATGTTGAAACTTGAAATGGTAGTAACAAAATGTATCATGCAAATTGTGGCAGTAACATCTACCAGGGATTTATAGATTTAGGTTGTTCGAACATATACTACGTAAATCGAGGCTAGGTGATTTAACGTTATTGTAAGACGAAATGAATGGAGAATAAGGTATGCTCAAAAGAACACGTTTATAGATTGTATATAAAATAAGCATACCAGAATCGACATAGCATTGAAACATTAAAGAATAATGAATTTTCTTGTTGATTGCCTAGTTTTTTTCACAATCAAGCATTCATTAAACCTCGACAAATCTTTGAAATATCATGTGCTTGTTGACAATTTGTAAATTTCGTTATTCTTTATGTAAATATATGTATTCTTTTTCATGTTTCTCACGTTGAAGAATCATTAAGGTTAGTATTAGATAAGTTTGGTATTGTGTGTTGTTAAATCTCTAATTATTAATTGATTTTAAAGCTTAAACTTAAGTTATAGACTAAAAATAATTTTATATTTTAACATTTTTTTTACATGCAAATTTATTTACTTTACAGCGTGAAATTCATTGCAGTTTTTTTTTTAAACTGTGCTATAAATTAATAGTGATTACTAGTGTTAGAACTTGAGATTTTTTTGCTCTAATATTATGTTAAATATCTGATTACCAATTAACTTAAAGGCTTAAGCTTGTAAGTTATAATTGAAAAATAATTGTATGAATCCTCTCTATGCAGGTTGAACAGGGAAACCCAGAAGTTCTGTTAAATGAGAGTTCTTCCAGATTTTCTGACTTTGCACGAGCTTCGCCAACTCGAGAATAAATTAGTTCAGACAGAGCTTGATCTGCTCGTAAGTCACTAGTGGAGCACTAATCACAGTGGTCTGCATGATTTGGACTAAAATGGCTAAGTAAATATCACTCCCAACTTGCAGTACATATTATGTTTATAAGCAGAAAATTTACTTGGAAGGCATTACAACGGGGATATATGGACGGTTCGGAGGGTTTGAAAATCTGCTTAGATCTACTGCATTCGAAGACGATAAAAAAATGAGTAAATATGAAGGAAACATGAAAAATATAAAAGAAATGAGGAAGTTTAGATTGGCCAGAATTACGAAAATTTATTGCAGTGTCCGCTTAACACGTAGATTTTGTGGCAGTCATTCGGCGTGCGACACTTACGTGCAGGTTCCATCATCACGGTTCGGTGTACGTAGCAATTTTTATTATATATGTATCATAAAATATCTCATACATAGTAAATTTTATCATATATGTATTATAATATATTTCATATGTAGCAATTTTGCTCATATATGTGTCATAATATATTTTATACGTAATAATTTTTATTACATATGTATCATAATAGTTCACCAAAATTATTGGTATTATATATGATATATTTTATGATATATATATGATAAAAATTACTATGTATGAGATATATTATGATACATATTTGATAAAATTTATTACGTATGAGATATTTTATGATACATATGTGATAAAAATTGCTACGTATGCCGAGCTGTGATGGTGGGACCCGCACGTAGTGTCGCACGCCGAATGGCTGCCCCAAAATTTACATGTTAGACTGTCCGACTGTAATAATTTTTCCAGACCTACACCTTTTCTTCAAAGAACTCTTCAAAAAATCTAATAATTTTTTTGAGAACCATCTAAATCTTTTGAAAGGAATAAGAGCATTCATCTGTAGAGTTCAATGCCTTTACATACCTAAAAGCATGATGTGGGATCAATATTATAGTTTAAACATATTTAAGATCTTTTATGAGATTTGTAAGGCATTTCTAGATCCAAGACTAGAGAAAAGCAACCACTAGCATACAAAATCTTGAAGTTTTAGGAGGAAGAAATATAAAGAAACCCATATCTCCTCCCAGGCAAGAGCTCAGAATCCTCTGGGTTTCCAAGCAGATAGAGCGACAAAAATGCGACCTCTCCATCCCTGAAGCAGCCACCGGCCATCTTTATCGAGGCTGAAATCCTTGTGATAATGGGCTTTCACAGCGCCTCTCGCCTTCTCCGTGAATTCATGGCTGATGGGTAACTGCTCCAACCCAGCCCTCAAGCACCTCACCTGCACCTGCTTGTAGGACTCCGGCCTCTCCACCCTCTCCGGCCCCTCACATGAGATGACATTGATCGCAGCCCGCCCGCAGATATCCCTCTCCACCAGCATCCTCTGCTCTTCCTCCCTTGGCACCGTCATCTCCAGCATGTCGAACATGGCGGAGAAGTGGTAGAGCGCTTCGCGGAATCTCGTCAGGAAGAACGGAGCTCCGTAGTTTCCATTGGAGATGATGTTCACAAAGACGGCGGGATTGAGCTTTCTTATGTTGCGGAGGAATTTGTCTCTCGGGCAATCCACTCCCATGGATTCGTCACACAAGCTGGTGAGGCGGAACACGCAGTTGACGACGAGCATTTCCTCTTCGTCGAGGCGGAGGTCCTCCACCTTCACCTCCTCAAGCTTTGACGCAAGCGAGTGGTATTCGAAGGGGACCCCGAATCTCTCGGCGTAGTCGGCGAGTCGGCGACCCGTCTCCTCTATCCTCTCCGCTGGCCGGAACCCTGGCTGGGGAACGTCAATGCCGGTGATGCGAATCTTCGGCGGGCCGCCGGGTCTGCTGCTGAGTATCTTGAAGAAGATTGGCCACTGGAAGCCGAAGTAGATGCCGAAGTCCAGGATGTGAACTCTGGTCGCCTTCTCGATCGTTTCCAGAATCGTTTGGTTTGAGAAATGGTAGGAGACCTTCTTGAATGGGCTGGCGGCTAGATAGAGCTGATAAGCTTTCAGCACGTCTGCCGCCGTCTTCCTCATCGAAGTAAGGGAATGGAAGATCTCGCTCCCAGTTCCGGCGAGCCGGGCTTCGAGGCCGTTGGCGAAGTAGTGCGCCAGCCTCTGACAAGCATCGCCGTGTGGGGATGAATGCTGCCGGATTTGCCTCAGGATTTCGTATCCCCTTCGGTGGTCGCCGGCAGCCACCGTCTGCGCGCATTGCATGAGAAGGGAGTGGAGATCCACTACTTCTTTCTTTGGCTGCTTTTTCCGGCGAGGTTTACGGCCATTTCCCGGCGGCTCCTTGGGCTCCGTGCTCTCGGAGTTCTTGCCTGCTTTGCTGTTCATTGTTTCTCTGATATCACTAATGACTTTTGGAAATTTTTCGGCGGTGCAGAGGAAGACCCTGTCGAACATCTCAGAGGGAAAATCAGGCTCTTCGTGGGAGACCGCAGATTGTTTCCTGCTCCTCTGCTCTTCCAGATCAAATCCATCATCGTGCCGGCTCTTCTGCCGTATTCCTCTTCCATCCTCCTCCTTGACCTCGATAGAATCGAGGCTTCGATTCGGCTCTTGGGGAAGATCAACGCCTATAATCAGCTTATCTTCGCTAGGAAGGAACTTCATTGCTTCTTCGAACCCTTTCTCGAACTGGGAAGCAGGAATGGTTCGGAAAAACAGATCAGTGAGCTCATCGGAAGGACCTTCCAATCCGTCGAGCAAACCAGCCGCATCGGAAGAGTAGATCTGCGATTGCAGCTGATGATCGGCGATTTCGGGGATGGCGTCACCTCTGTCAGCCAAGCTACTGATACCGGCGCAGCCGTCGGCGCCACGGCCATAATCACTGTTGCTCCGGTGAAAGTCGGAGCTATCAGGGCTGGGACTGGAGTACAGCGGCGGCCGATCTGGCGACGGAGGGTACTTCTCGCCGATGATTTCGTAGAAGGGTTTCTCGGTGGCTTCGAGGTCTGGGTGGCTCAGAAGCGTGTCGAACTTATCTCCCATTTCTTCCTCCATCAGCATCTGGCCGATGAATTCAAGAACCAAATCGGAGAGGAACTCCGAGCTATCCTGCGAATCTACCTCTTGGCTCTGAGAACTGGAGATTTGGGGTTCAGGGAAGATCTGCTGCTCTTCGAAAGTCTCCGGATCTCCCAAAATAGGGTTTGCCGTGAGCTCCTCCTCCTGGACCAGAAAATCATCCATGGAGAGATAGCTGCTGTACTCAAAATCTTCGATTGTAACATTATTCATCGAATTCTTCAACATCAAACCCAAAATGAATCTGAATCCTCTTCCTTCCTCGATTCTGCTTCAGAACTGCAACAAGATTTGAACAAAAGAATGAAGAAATAGAAAGGGTAAATTCAGGTGGAAGGAAGACTACCGCACTATATGGACGAGAACGAAGACTTCAGCGGACCTGGAAGTGCTCACTGGCGATTTTCCGTCTCTTCTTCATAATCTATATTTCATTTGAAAGATTTTTTTTTTTTTTTTTTATAAATTTTTTCCTCTCAAAATATCTGTAGAAGTTGCAAACTGATCCTCTTCATTTTCAATATTACATTTCATGACGGGGTGTGCAACTTTTGTTCACTTTTGTGTATCATTTACATCTCCGAGTTTTAAAATTTCAAGCAATCCATTACACTCGAAATCGTCACCTTTACGAAAATCGTGCACGTGGTAGACTACTCGTTCTCCTTCATACAACAACAACAACAACCAAGCCTTAATCCCATTAGGTGGGGTCGGCTACATGAATCCTTTGTTTTCATTGCGCTCTATCAGTTACTAAATTCTTATCTAAATTTAAGTAACTAAGATCATTCCTTATAGTTTCTTGTCATGTCTTCTTTGGTCTCTCTCTTTCTCTTTGTATATGGGCAAAATTCAATAACTCAATTTTTTTAACTGGAGCTTCAATCAGCCTACGATTTAGATGTCCAAACCATCTAAGTCGATTTTCTCTAAGTTTATCCTCAATTGGTGCAACACCAATTTTTTTTTGGATATACTCATTTCTCATTCTATCCTTTTGTGTATATCCATACATCCACCTTCATAGAACAAACAAAATCATGCATGCGACTCCAACATTGATATTGGCTCGACTAGATAGTCCAATAACTTATTTTCACGTAACCATTTTATTTATATGTATGTTGTGCATTAAGGGTGGCAATCTTCCTAAAGCATGGGTGCGTTCCTCATACTAGCCCTAGATCAGAAGGAAACACGCTCTTGAATGTTGAAAAGATAATAAGCTGCTTTGTGATCATAGCATCAAATAAAGAAATGACTTACCTTGAAATCATGGCACGAAATAACTTCTCTCGTAACCATGACATGAAATAAGTCGACGAGCTCTATGCCGTGACTTCGCATCAAGACTCTAGATGAAACTACGGCATAAATGAGATCTTACTGCGGTCGGTCTCTCCCGACCATGAAGTCCAATCCATTCGTGAACAAATTTGTAATATTCAAAATTTGTGGGAATGTAAACATAATTTAATAATGAAGTCTACCGTTGAAATCTCTCATCTTTTTTTTTTTTTTTTTTGTGATGGTGAAATCTCTAATCTTTGATTCACATGAATCCATGAAGCTTCGTGGGCTGCAAGCGGAAGTCAAATCCTCAGTGCAAAATTGTATGTCAAATAAATTATTATATATTTATCTCTACAATTAAAAAAAAAATTATTTGAATATATGAATAACTGATCATCGTTAAAGTTCTGTTTGACCTAAAAACCAAATTTAGAATTGAAATAATACTAATTTAAAAATAATAATAATAATAAATAATTAAATAAATATTTTTTTTTAATTATTTTACATAAATTTTAATATAAAAAAATTAATTATTTTAATCTAAAATATAGAATAAAATTAGTATTTTTATTAAAAATAATTAAATATGTAAAGTAAAATAATTTTTTTAATATTAAAATTTATATGTAATAATTAAAAAATTTTATTTATTATTATTATTATTATTATTTTAAAATTAGTATTATTTTAGTTTTTGTGCTAAATAGGATTTAAAATTTTCTCCCTTATTAATATTATTTTAAATATATCATGAAAATTTTAATTTTGCTTAGAAATTTTTAAACACTTTTCATCAAAGATCACGTGAGTGAGATTTTATTTTATTTTATTGAGATAATTATTTAAATGTCTTTTTTTTCCCTCCCGTCTTTCGCTTTTCTCATTTCCTCTTCGTTTTTCCTCTCTTCAGTGTAGATCGTGTTGCTCTATATTGCTATTTGATTTCTTCACTCTTTTAGCCTCGTTGTTGGTATCGTACGAGAGCAAAAGGGAGGAAGAGAGAGAGAGAGATGGGCAATAGTTTGAAGTGTTATTTGGCTTATGCATTTTCTTGTAGAGCACTAGATGTTGTGCGCGTTATTTATCTAAGCTGTCATATTAAGGAGTGCAAATTTACAGGTCACCATCAACAAGATTTTGCGGCAAAATCCCAGTCATGTCATTAGCAAGCCTACTCTTCACACTCTTTCTCCCTTCTCTCTTCGAAGTTGTTAGTTAGAAACCGACATGAACAATTGTTGATACTAAATCTGAAGCTGTCACTGGGTAGCCATTCAGTAACGATGATGGCGATGTCAGGTAATACAAGAGAACGCAATAAAGTACAATATAAATTATAGAAAAATAATTACATAATTTGATCATTTTATAATAAAAAATAATTAGAGCTGACGGAAGTATCAAACTAAAAAACTTAATAAAACTCAGATATCATATTGTAATTTACCAATAAAAAATTAAGGGTGATGACTTTGAATCTGATCTAACCTTGGTTGACAAGTTAATCACAATTCAATTTAATTAACTGATTTTTCTTAATTTTAATGAAAATTAAGTTTTTATAATTGTTCTATCAAATTTTTATCCTATCTATAATTGAAGTTTAACAATAATTTATTATAATGAAATATTTTAACAAATGTTATAACATAAAATTTATTTAACCAGTTACTTGTATAATAATAATCATAATAATAGTTTTTAAAAATAAATATGCAGGTTTATTTTTTTACTTAAATAAAAAAAAATGGTTGAGATTTGTGAAATTACTCATTTTTAATCTCAATCAGAAACTTCAAATTGTTGGTTTGATTAACTCAAAGATTTTAAAATTTTCAATTTATTTTGATCACTAGAAAACAATCTCAAATATTATTATTTTGTAAATTTAATTATGAAATAAAATAATAATTCATAAATCGAGTAATTATTTTTAAAAGGGGCATACATACCCCTTAATTCATCTTGAATTATATATTAAACTCTTTATTTTTTAATTTTACAACTTCACCCCTAAATCATCCAAAAATAATATATCTAAGTATTTCTCATGATTTTTATTTTTATTTTTATTAATTATAATTATTTAGATATTTATTACTAATAATAGGCATATACAAAATATTATGAACATATACAAAATATTATGTATATATAAAATATTATTTTTGGATAATTTAGAGATTGGAGTTGTAAAATTAAAAATAAAGGGTTTAATATGTAATTTAAGGTGAATTAAGGGTTATGTATGTAAATTTCTCTTTTTAAAATGATAAATTCTGGTTGCCCCCACCGGTCTGACAAGACTCAGCATGTTCACAGGTGGCGGCTCTTGGTCCAGTTCACGTCAAACGGAAGCTGGGTTTGAACCGGAAGTAGAAGCGGTCACTGCCTGCCCGACTACCCGACGCTGCCCGAATCTTGCCCTCCAAGGCATTGGGTCGATTGGCCTGAGGCAAAATAATGGGACCCACAATCCTAATCCCATTTATTATCGATTTAAATTTTATTTACATAAAAAATGACTCAATTTTTAGTTAATTTTTTTATTTTTTTGTCAAATTATATATATATATATAAATAAATGTTTTTATCTAATCAACTTAAATTATAATCATTTATTTTAATTTAATTATTAAAATAAAAATAAAAAATTTAATCTACAATGAATAGATTTGACTGAAGATAATTTTAAGAAAAATTTATATTAAAATATTAAAAAATTATTATATTAAATTCAGTTATATATATATATATATATATATAATATTTTAAATTTTTTAATCAATTCAATTTTGAAATTTAATGATATGGCACGTCATGATGACAGGTGGGTAGGCGGGGCTCATGCAGCACTCACGTGACATGCTATCTGGCCCTTGAACAACATCAAAATGCATTTGAGTATTTTTTGTTTTATAAATATTAATTTTAATAAAATTCAATTAAATTTAAATAATTTTTTTTATTAAAAATTATATGTAATATAAATAAAATTAATGTAATATAATATAAATTAGTTATTATTAATTTTTTATTTTAAAATATATATAATATGAAATAATTAAATTATAATATTAAAATTTATATATGATATTAATAAAATTAGTAAGTTAACTTTAAATTTTTTAAATAAAAACCTTGTGTTTAATATATTTTTTTATGATAAAAATTTTAATTTTTTAAAGATGTGACGATTAATGAGAGTATATTTTAGCCTGTTTGGCGCGAGGACCAAAATAGTACTAGTTTAAAAATAATAATAATAATTTTTTAATCATTTTACACAAATTTTTATACAAAAAAATTATTTTATTTCACATACTCAATAATTTTCAATAAAAATATTAAATTTATTTCATATCTTAGATCAAAATACTAGAATCTAGTTGAGGTGTAAAATAAAATAAATGGTTATATTTTTATGTTAATTTTAGTTTTAAAGGAACATTTATTTGGATGAAAAACTAGCCTCTAAAATAAAAATTTTATTTTTATTTTTGGAGATGTGCCTATTAATGAGAAATATGTTATGAAATAAAATAAACAATTATATTTTTTATGTTAATTTTAGCTTTTAAGGGTTCATTTGATTAGAAGAAAAAATAGCTTTAGAATTAAAATTAAAAACAGTTTTGGAGATGCCCAAATTTATGAGAAATATACTAAAAGTTATAAAAATGTCAAATAAAATAAATTATTATATTGAATAATATTTAAAACAAATTTAAATTTTTATATAAAAGTGTAAAATTTAATGTAAAATTAAAATATTTTTATTTCTAAATGATAAATGATAATATTGCTTTTAGCTATGAGAAAAAGAAAGTAATGTCTAAAAAGTTTGATTCCCAATTTATGATGCCTTTGATAAAAAGAAATAAAAAGAATAATTTCAAAATATGTGCATAATAAAAATAAAGTGAATTATTTATATTAAATATTATATTAGATATGATTAGTAAAATTAATTAATATATTTAAATCATATGAAAAAAAATACAATTACAAAATTTTACCAAAATTATAATTTTTTAAATACATTTAATGCACATCACATGTGCATGAGGGAATATTGTCATTTTATATTCCTATGGCCCTGTTTGCCTAGGAATTTAAAATTAACCTGATTTAATTTTAATCAGGCATATCACATCACACATAAAATTTAATATTAAAAATTAAATTTATTTCACATCTTACACATATTACTAAAATAATAACTAACTTATATCACATCCCTCACATATTCCAACATAATAACTAACTTTATATCACATCCCTCACATATCCCAATATAATAACTAACTTTATTTCACATCATTCACTACTTTCAATAAAAAAATATCTCTATCTAAATTTAATTTTAACCTTCTTAAATTTAACCTTACAAACAAACACACCCTATATGATACGAAAATTTCACCACAATCTTATGTAGTTGACTAAGATGGGCCGAAATTGTATTTTAGCTTGATTTCATATGCTTAGATGTTGAAGTACTATTAATTAAAATCTAATTGATTCAATTATTTTTCTTTATTTATGCCGTTTCTTACTAGCTAAAGGCCCTACTCAGATTATGAAAAAAAACTTCGGTCAGGATTGCGCGCCACATCAGCTATCCACACGCGAATAAATATCCGCCGCATGACGCGCGACCCGGACCCACAGCACCGCAGAAATTATTGCAGTAGGACACATGTATCATACGTTGCAATTTTACTCACATATGTATTACAATATATCTCATACATAGCAAGTTTTATTACATATGAGATTTTTTATGATACATATGTGATAAACATTACTATGTAAGAGATATAATATGATACATGTGAGCAAAATTGCTACTTATGAGATATATTATGATACATATGTGATAAAATGTGCTACGTACAAGATATATTATGATACATATGTGAGCAAAATTGCTACGTATGATATATATGTGTCCGACTGCAATAATTTCTGCGGCACTGTGGGTCTGGGTCGCGTGCCACGTAACGGATATTTATTCGTGTGCGGATAGCTTATGTGGCGCGCGATCCTGACCAAAAAATTTCTCCAAATTATGAGGGAAAAAAAATGCAAGATAAAAGAAATTAAATTCAACTTATAATCCTTCTAATGTTTAACACTTGAGAACTTTGTGCAAGCTCAAATTCATAACCCAAGCTATTTGGATTGAATGAATTCAATTGTATTCAAGAAAGATTAAGAAGTAGTAAAAGATTTTCTAAGTATGATTAATTAAGGCACTGTTTTGCATAGTGATTAAAATTAGGAACAAAAAATACTAGTTTGAAAAATAATAATAATATTAAATAAATAAAATTTTATTATATTCTACATAAATTTTAATATAAAAAAATATTATTTTATTTATATGCTTAATTATTTTCAATAAATTTATCAATTTTATTTTACATTCTAGATTAAAATATTCGAATCACGTATTTTGATTTAGGATGTGAAATAAAATTGATAGTTTTATTGAAAATAATTGAGTTTATGAAATAAATTAATATTTTTTATGTTGAAATTTATATAAAATATAATAAAATTTTATTTATTTATTATTATTATTTTTAAATTAGTACTTATTTTAGTTCTAGCGTCAAACAGGACCTAAGTGTTTGGCCAAATGGTCAATCATATATTCAAAATTGCACAACTTATTTGGCTTTGTATGATTGATCACGCGCTTACATAACTTATATTTTTCTCAATTAAAATGAATTAACTTAAATCAAATATTTTAGTCTAATATGTGAAATAAAGTTGATATTTTTATTAAAAATATTAAGTATGTGAAATAAAATAATATTTTTTATATTAAATTTGTGTAGAATAATTAATATAATTATTATTTAAAATAGTACTATTTTAATTCTCATGCGAAATAGGATCTTAGTCGTTAAAGGATGAGCTTATTAGCAGCCTTGACCTATGACTTACGCGGCAGCTCTTTTTGTTATTTTTAAATTCGCAATCAACATTAGGCCTCGTTTGGCTCAAGATGAGTTTTTTGCCCAACACAAATTTTAATTATAAAAATTAACTTTATTTCACATCCAATATAAATACAAATATTAGAATTGAAGTATTTCATATTTTACATACTTTCTAATAATAAAATAAATTTTTCTCTCATTAAATTTTAAAAATAAAATAATTTTTTTTTATATTTAAAAAAATTTCGAATCAAACGAAGCCTTATAGTTTCCGTCTTACTATTATCAAAGTTTTGGACATTTGAGATAATTGTTGGTCTACTTAAAAGTGTTAAAATAATATATTTAGTTGTAATTAATTTTTTAATCTTAAAATTTATATAATATACGAAATAAATATAAAAATGTAGTGAGTCATTATTTTTTATAATGAGTTAATTTTAAGATAATTTGATGTGATTCGAACATCATACTAAAATTTTTTATAAGTTACTCAATTTTTAATTAAAAAATCTATTTTTTTTTCATATTTTATATTATTTATAATATAATAATTAATTTTATTTTTTTATCATACATATATATATATATTTTTAAGATAAATTCATATATATATTTATAGTTAATTCATAATTTTTATTGAGTATCTCAATTTTATTGAGTATGTACAATACTTATAACGACTTACAACCTAAGGAAGAAACTTGGCTCTGATACCAGAGTGGTGCGTAGGAGGAGATGATGAAGGAGAGTATGCAACCGATGCTTCTACAAGTCAGAAGCTCCCGGTTTTATAGAGGAAAAAACAGAATCTATATTATTACAAAGTGTATGCATTATTGTTTGAAGTAGACATAAAGCATAATATTCTCGCTATAATTGTACTGCAGATGCTCTTAAGATGCTTGAAGCTGTCACATATAAAATCTAAATTAATAGAAAATAACATATCAATAGCAGAAAAGAAAAGATATTATACCTTCGATAAAATAATATATGAACTCAAATATAAAGTTAATATAGATAATCTAATGATTGTAGATATATTCAATGATTTATATAATTTAGAATTTGGTATAATCTATAGTGATGATAGAAATACGTTTGATATGTTAATTGGTCAAAATATCTTAAAAAAATATTATCCATTACATATAAATCATGAAACCATACAGTTAAAAATTCAAGAAAAAATGATAAATATTAAACGATTAGATGAATGTAATTTACACACTATAAATGTTTTGACTAATCATATTAATAAAATATCTTTTAATAAAATAGAACATAATGCTAAATATCCAAAAGAAATAGCAATAGGCTATGAATTCTATTCATTCGAAGACATTCTAATACAACCAAATACTTCTTCAAAAATTCGAACTGGTATAAGTGCTAAAATAGATATTGGATACTATGGATTAATAAAAGAAAAAAATGGTTGGATATTTAATAATGATATGACTATAACCAAAGAATAATTAGATCAGATTATACTAGCGAAATAAAAGCAGTAATAAGAAATAATGAACAAGATACTATGATAAGAATAAGAAAGAACTGTAAATTATTTGAAGAAAGAACTATAAATCATTCCAAGTGAAGAACCTAATAATATTTTCTATCACAAAACTTGAACTTGAATATAGATCTACATGATATGAATAGACATTTAAATAAAATATGTATTAAAATAGATTTCCTAGGATACAAACTATTTCATATTTATGCAATTATAGCTATAGGAGCAACACGAAGTATAATAAACGAACAACTTTGGTTAATAAATTTGTTGAAAACTTGAAGAAAAAGTTTTATTTACAGGAATAAATAGTACAATGGAAACTTTAAAATATGTAAAAAATATAACTCTTCTAGCTCAAGCTGAAAATAATTACATAGCATTATTTTTTCCACATATATATATATATATAAAGATTTTTCTTGTGACATGATCATAGGCATGAATGTATTAAATCAATATTTACCTTTAACTATACATACAACTTATTACATATTCACTATACAATAAATACAGATTAAAATTTCACGAATTTTAAATCATCTTAAATTAATAAGAATGAATTATAAATCCGAAATTTTATTTCTAACTGAAAGCTTTAAACTAAAATATATTGAATCATTATAAGAAATATTTTCTGATAACCCATTATTATTATTCAATAGAAGTCCACGTTTTTGTACTCTAACCACCTTAGAGAAAAATAAAATTATACAAATAAAATCCTTAGTATATTCTTCTCAGGATATAGAAAAATTTAAAAAACAATTAATCGAATTAAAAAAGCTAGAACTTATAGAAAATGCATCTGGACCTCATTTATCTCCAACATTCATGGTAAGAAATCATGCTGAAGAAAAAAGAGGAAAAGCCAGAATGATAATAAATTATAAAAAACTTAATGATAACTTAAAATTTGATGAATTTTATATTCGTAGCACTGAAAGTATACTAAAAAACATAAGTGAAGCAAAATAGTTTAGTAAATTTGATGCTAAATCTGGATTTTGGCAAATAAAAATAAAAGATAATACGTCAAAAGAATTGACTGTATTTTTTACACTATTTAAACATTTACAATGGACTGTAATGCCATTTGGATTAAAAAATACCCCTCAAATATTTCAGAAGTGGATGAATTCTATTTTTTTATCTTACAATCAGTTTATCCTTATCTACATTGATGATATACTTGTTTATTTGTGAACATATGAATAATATTTAGAACACTTAGAAGAAGCCAAAAATTTATTTATAAAATATGAAATTATTTTAGGAAAAAATAAAATAGAATTATGTAAATAAACAATTGAATATTTAGGGAAGATCATAGACCATGGGAAAATAACATTACAAGAACATATAATAAGTAAAATAAAAAATTTTTCAGATACCTTCGAAATCGTAAAACAATTACAAAGTTTTTTAGGAATATTAAATTATGGTAGAAAATATATTCCTAAATTAAGTCAACATACTAAATATTTACAGAAAAAATTAAATACAATCAATAGACAATATAAAAAGGATACTGAAAAAACTATAACAAGATGGAAAACTGATAAGATAAAAATACAATTAAGTGAAATTGAAAAACAAGAAACAAAATATCTTAAAATAATTGTAATATTTTTTCCAAAACAATAATACCAACAAAAGATGATCAATTAATACTTTATACTGACGCTAGTAATTATTATTGGGCAGAAGTATTAGTTACAGATTAAAAAGACATTATTGTATATACTTCTGGTAAATTCACAAAACCAGAAATACATTATTCAACATATGAAAAAGAATTTATCACAATTTTGAAATCCGTTACAAGTTTCAAATTTTGGTTATTACCTAGAATATTTCAAATTATAACCGATAATAAAGGATTATATCAATATATTAAAAATAAAAACATGATAATACTAGTCGAAGAATTAGATGACTATTACAACTACATGAATATAGTTATAATATTTTTTTTAATCTTGGATTTACTAACATTTTAGCAGATGTTCTCTCTCGGGAACATATTCCGATGGATTCTTCATAATTGCAAAAAAATTTTATATTTGCAGGAACATCCATGGATAATTCCTGGAGAGGTAAACTGTTAAATAATCCTCAGCAGAGGACGTATAATACTTCTTCCTCTATAAACTCTCATATGTCTCAACAGAGACTATATAATATCCTATCTCCCAAAGTATATAATAAAACTATATCCTTTAAAGAAGGAGCTATAAGCATAGACCTCTTTGATAGATATAATCAGCAAATAATATTATCGCTAGCAGACAGTACTAGCAACTATAAGCCTGATGTACCAATGTCTGCAAAGACATACCATAATGAATAGTCTTTGGAAGATAATAGAAGGATTACAACATAATCCTTCACTCATATATAATCTTCGTAAAATAATATCTCATATCTCTCATATAGAATATGCTCTTCATAATATAACCAATAAAGTTTAGAATGAGGAGCAATTTTCTCAGTATTTTCTTCAAAAATATAAGGAATATCATCCTGAAGAATATGATGAACTATATCCTATCTTAGAAATAACTATATATATATAATTAAAACTTGTATTATACTTAGATCTAATTTAGTATTATTATTAACTATTGTGGTACTAGGACCTTCTTCTAAATCTTATTGATTTAGATCTTTTATTTGTAATCTTTTTTATACGTTCATATTATCTAACTTTTTATCTTGTTGTCTGTTGTATCCTATAGATAATCTTCTTTTGTTGATATACAATTGTTTAATAGGTAGTTTTTCAATTAATTAATTTTTCTTTATTTTTTCGATATTTAAAGACCATTCTGATGGTAATTGAATGTCTTTATTAGTTAATTATCTTGGATATATTATTTCTGAATATTAATTATGTAAGTCGTCTAATCTTATATCAGAAGGTATTGATTTTATTTTTACAGTATTTATTTGTGAAAAATGTCCTAATAGTCTCCAAGTAAAAGTTAAAGGTTTACTTCCTTTTAACATGAGTATATTTTCTAACTTATGAAATAACATTAAGCTTTAGTCTAAATTTTCATCTTTTAGGGCCCGTTTATCTAAAGTTTAAAATTAACCTGGTTTGATTTTAAACAGGCCTATCACATCACACATAAAATTTAATATTAAAAATTAAATTTATTTCACATCCTATACATATTACTAAAATAATAACTAACTTATATCACATCTCTTACATATTCCAACATAATAACTAACTTTATATCACATCCCTCACATATCTCAACATAATAATTAACTTTATTTCACATCATTTACAACTTTCAATAAAAAAATATCTCTATCCAAATTTAATTTTAACCTTCTTAAATTTAACCTTACAAACAAACACACCCTTAGACTTATTGAAAAATTAGGAAAGATATTAAAATTAATTACTTGATATAATAAATTTAATTGTATTATTCCCATAAGAGATTGTTCAGTAGTTATTAATAAGTAAAATTAAAAAATTTCCAAATACCTTTGAAACCGTAAAACAATTACAAAGCTTTTTAGGAATATTAAATTATGGTAGAAAATATATTCCTAGATTAAGTCAACATACTAAACATTTACAGGAAAAATTAAATACAATCAATAGATAATATAAAAAAGATACTGAAAAAATTATAACAAGATGGGAAACTGATAAGATAAAAATACAATTAAATAAAATTGAAAAATAAGAAATAAAATATCTTAAAATAATTTTTTCTTCTTTAATTTTCTGAAATTGTGAAAAATTTTCAACTGTATTGTTTTATGATTTATATGTAATGGATAATATTTTTTTAAGATATCTTGACCAATTAATATATCAAATGTATTTCTATCATCACTATAGATTATATTAAATTCTAAAAATTATAAATTATTTATTAATGTTACATGAAACCGACAATGAAGACGAAAATATAGAAAAATTAATAAATACTTCATCTGACAATCATAATGAATAATTTATTTTTGATAATAATTTATATCAGAAAATAATTAAATTAAAAATAACGCAAAAGAAAAAGATATATATATAAAAAATTTTGTTTACAATTAATTTTATTTTTTTATCATACATATATATATATTTAAGATAAATTCATATATATATATATATTTATTGTTAATTCATAATTTTTATGTTATGACAAAAATGCCCTAGTTAGCAAACGGGCTTTAAGTTGGGCCGTTAGGACCACGAGGATTACAAAATCGTCTTTTCAGTCGCCCGTGTTCTTCCGATTTCTCTTCTACTCGAGAGAAAAGTGGCTTCTTCCGTTCTTCGCCTATTTTTCTTCCTTTAAGCCATTCGTTGAAGGAGGAGATTGACTTCTCTCCTCCCTCGACTTTGGGAAATCGCAAATTGATCTCTACTCCTTGTTTCTAATCTTTCCTTCGGCGGTAACGAAGGGTTCGGAAGATTAGGGTTCGTGCCCAAGTAACGAAGGCCTCCGGAGATGAGTTCTAACGATGAGAAGCGGGAAGGCGGCGGGTTCTTCTCGGCGTTAACCTCAAGCGTGAAGTTTTGGGGCAACGCGGTGCAGAAATCGGTCAACGGGTATGAGTTGCCCTAGGTTTGGTATTTATCAATCAATTGCTGCTTAAGTTGTAGAGGTTATCCCGATCGTTCTTCTGCAACTCTGGATTATGTTTCTCTGGGCTGCTATCGGGCTTTGACAGCAGGATTCTGAGAGGATTTATTGCTTGCGGTCCATATTTTCTACCTACTTTTCCTTCCTTGTCGCCTTACGTAATTTAGTTTTCCTTTATCGGTGTTGCTAGTAATTCTAGGGAGACATAGGGTTTGCAGATGTTGATTATTTCGTAGATTTGTGGATTCAAATGGTTATGATCATTTCTTCTCCTGTAAGTTATGATTGTATTATTGGTGTCCATCAATTACTTCTCCATCTCCTTTATTTTTTTCTTTTTAAACTTGAAAGAAGTTGCCTTTGGCTTTTATGCAGAATCAGCTAGACACGATTATCCCTTTTATATACTGTTGCTTTCAGATCGGTTGTTCGAAGATTTTAAAAAAAGTTTGAGAGACATCTTCTAGTGGGCTTTTCTGCCACCTATTTGTATTCAGTTTGAATTTCCAAAAAGCTACTGTTTTATCCTCTCTTGCGTATCAACTAATTAGCTGACCCGATTTACTCAATTTCTATTGTCTGAACTATTTGACAAACTATGCTTTCGTATGTAACTCTGCCTTTCTACCTTCATCCCTCCCTTGCAGTGTTATTCTTATCTACTGCAAGAATGGCCTTTTAAATTTATCTATGGAATAAAGAGGTAGTTAAATACCACTGAAGCAACAATTACCCACTTGGAGTGCATAAAAGTTCAAGATCAAAGTCATAGCTTCTGATATATATATCATGACAACAACATTCCTTTAAAATTTGCATTTTTTCTTGTTTTCACTGCTGTAAACATAATGTAGATCATGTTTAGTAACCTTTATTAGAAATATATTTTTCTGTCTGTTAAACCACTGACATGTTTTATGTTGTTAATGCGATAAGTGATAACGTACCTTTACTAAAGAAATTGTATGACTGGAATACAACTATACTTATAAATCACTAATCTTACTTTTTAGACCATCATATTATGGGCTAACTTTCATGCACGACTAGATGAATTTAAAAAGCATCATTCAACCTTTACGTTGTACAGAAAATCCATCTTTATAGATTACTGGACTGTTGTATGATAACAATAATTGGAAATAATCCGAAGAAGGATCCATTTCTAAAATCTTCTGTATTGTTATTACCCAAGCTGTCTTTTTGCACATCATAGATTATTGCAATGTTAGCATAGCCACAATGGTCACTGGTTGTGGTTGATTTTTATACTACTGTCTTTCATTAATATCATTATTCCTTAAGAAGAATGGCTAGATTTCCAAGAAATTTAGACCCCAACCATTTTCTAGTGCATATTTAATTTTGCTTGCTTGATCAATAGTTTGTTTCTAATTTCTTTTTTATAACTTTTTCGTTTCAACTTGCAATTTCTTATAGTTTTATCCTCTTTTGATGTATTCAGCTGCAAAACTTATGTTTTTGAAAATGATTTCTAATGTGTGCATTGAATCTAGCATAGTAAAGTCAACATCTACATTTTTGATATTTGGTTCCTTGATACCATTGGTAACAATCACTATTATCAAAGGGGTTGAATGGTTGAGACCTGTGCAAGTTTTTTTCTTCACCAGTTCTCTTCTAACTTGTGCAATCTACATTTGTAATGTTCTTGTTGTGGTTGGTCCACTATATTATCAATGTAGTTTGAAAGGGAAAATATAGAAAAGAGTTGATTAGAAATTATGATTTCATTCTTATTGTAGTTTTTTGTACATTGTTGTAGTAAGGAGGAATAGCAGTTAAGAGGGATGTATATTACAAAATTTATGTTACATGGAATTTCCTGTATAGGTTGCTGGGATATGAAGGGCTTGAAGTTATTAACCCTGAAGGAGGGACAGAGGATGCGGAGGCTGAAGCAGAAAGAGGAAGATGGAAGAAAGAGGTGCTTCTTTCGTCATAGTGACTTGCAGTCTTCTTCTGATGGGTTTCCATTTTTATGACAAAAATATACCACTTGTTAATAAGTACATAATTGATTTAAGAACTTCCTGTTTTCCATCAAGTTCAAATAACTTATGTTTTCAGTTTTCTGTAATTTAAAAGAACAAAGAGTTTTCAAATTCCAACTCCCCCTCTCCCCGAAACCTCGCGCACCCGCTCAAATTTTTTAGAATGATGAAACTGGGAAAGGATTCAAACTAATAAATTGTTGGTCAGATTCAACTTTATCATCATTCATCATCATCAGGACTACTTTTCATTTGAGAATCCTGAAACAGTAATGTTGTAAAACCACACACGAGGAATTATCATTTGACTTCTATAACTCTTTATTGTCAGCTTAGTCAGTTGTCTCAGGACTTCTCATGGAAGTTTAGCGGTAGGTTCTTCACTTTACCCATCCTCAGCCATTCTTTGCCTATTTCTCATCATTAGTTATAGAAGCAGAGGTTTTTTTTTAATGGTATGTATGTTAATAGAAATTTTTGAGTGGCATGAATGTAAATATAGGACTTTTGAGTGGCTTATATTTCAGGAAAACTGTGAGGTGGCATATACGTAAATAGAAAATTTTAGACGGCACTTATGTAAAAGCCTCTTTTGTTTCAGCGACTTTTGGTTAAACTGTGCGGATTTTCCTTATCGAAAAGATACATGTATGCTGCAATATTTAGAACTATGTTACATATGGCTTGAAATGTCTACCGTATGAACTGCAGAAGCTTCTTTGTCTTTTCAACAAAATGGATGTAGATCTAGATTGAGGCTCCTATTTTCTGAAATTCTTAAGATTAAAAGTGAAAGATCAATATTATTGTTTTACTGATATAAATTATTTTTGAATTATCCTTTTTCCAATGTTTCTAACATTTTTTTCTGCTTTAAAGTATCAGGAAGATCACAAATCACATATTTTAGATCATACTTAATTCTATAGACTACAGTGGATCATTTATTTTTGTTATGTTTTTTTTTTAGTTCTGTTTGCAGTTGTTCTTGTTACATGTCCCTTTACATTCTGAATTTGTTTTCTTTGATGAATAAATTCTTGTTGTTCTTTTTTGCAGGACAGGGATGGGTACTGGAAAATGATGCAGAAGTATATAGGAGCAGATGTTACATCAATGGTGACCCTTCCGGTGATAATTTTTGAACCAATGACAATGCTTCAGAAAATGGCAGAGGTACTGTTTGCCTCAGTTATTACAACTGAACTTACTGTTTTTATTTTTTCTGACTGGGCAAAATTTTGTTTCATATCTTGTTGAAGTTCTAATGATGCTTTAACGTATATGGTGCTTTTCCAAACTTGTGTATCTTTTCTTATAGTAGAGGTCCCAACAGTTTTTTTAGTTACATTGGTCCTGTTCTTTATTTTTGCAGCAAGAAGTTCTTTTTTATTACTGCCTGATATAGTGATGACTATCTGAAGTGTGATGTACAACAAGGAAAGCAATAGAATGGCAATGCTTGATTGTTATGATTCATCTATAAAGCACAAGTAAGATACTATGATATGAATACGATATAATACTATAAATTTAAAAAAAACGTATGATACAGATATGTCAGGATACAGTTGTTATATGTGTGTATAATATATCTTATGCACATATATAAGGTGTAGCTTTATGGTAGATTAGAATGACTTATTCATCTTTTTGCTATAAATTTTAAAAATATCTTTTAATTTTTTTTAAAATTAATTCATTTTTTCAAATGTTCTTGATACCATTAAAAGTAATGTTATGGACAATTCAACTTAAAAAAATAAAAACATCTTTCAATAATTATTGAATTTCAAAAAATTTAAAATTTAAAATAATGTCATGAACTTTATTTAATTACTTCTCAACTTATCACTGATTATCTAAATGAAATGAGAGTTTAAATATATATCAATAGATTAGTTTTAGTTTCAATTTAAATCCGTTAATTTAAACTCGATCCAAATTAATTAGCTTGATGCAAATGAGATATAATTGATAATAATATAGATGTTGTGACATAAACCCATATATACTGACCTAATCAAAATAAATTTATGCACTTCTTTTTTCAAATTTTTGACTAAATAAATTGATAAAATAAGAAAGGACAAAGTCTTTTTCTTTTTGTAATATAATATATGAACTTATTAAAGAAAAAGATGTGATTGATGTCCCATAGAAGCAAAAAAAAAGTATCAGTTGAGATAAGAAAAAATAGAAACATCACAGATTATTAAAATATGTCAGTTAAAGTAGATGGTGCAGCAACTTACAGATAGTAAATCTTTTTCTATTGTGAAACACTAGCATACGTGAACCTTTTTATGATCCCAATTGCATATCCCAGTGTGCCTCTCTCTCAATTTTAATATTCGAATTTATGCATGAGTTATGTTTTATGCATGAAATATTTTTCTTAATTTTTTATCGTATGAACCGAACCGATTGCTCTAATATTTTTCTTTTAAATAGAAGTATTGGGCAGGTATTAGATTTTTAAAAAATAAAAATAAAAATTGATACGCCACGTGGCGTATCGGATATATAGTTGAGGAGTATCGGAGAGCATCGGTATCTGATATAGATACGACACGGGTACATTAGGCTTGACAAAGTATCGGTGCTATAGTGATTCATTGAAGCTTAAATGACACTTTTCTTGTGCTTATGCTTGCTCTAATGAACTGCCATGTGTTAATTTTTGGGTTGATTTTAAGTTGCAGTTGCGATGTTTTGTAAAGGCAAAATTGAGCTGATTTTTACCATTATATAGGGATTAAAAAGTCATATTTGATTTTGGGTGTTCTGTCTTGCTAGTATTATTTGTTCATGCTAACTTCATGGTCTGTTTCTTTCTATGATATAGGGCATGTATATTTAACAATGAAGTGGATTGTTATAATTATTGTTAATATGCATTGTTAGGTTGGCTATTCAATGTATGCTTCTACTTACTCAAGTTATTGTTCCCTGATTTTTGGACTGATTGTCAACTCAAATTATTCTTTCCTTGTATCGAAGTGGCAAACAAAGGTCAACTTCACAGATTGAGTGCTCAACATAGGGCCTTATAGTAACTGTAGTCCTTCTAGCTCCAATAAATGCTATATATACTGTTGTGGGCTAAAGCAGATTTTAGGTTATTTCATAATAATCTGAGAATTGGCAATGTTCTTGTAGAACAATAAATTTAGTGCTTTCCTGCTATGTGGTTGAATGAAATATTACTCATGATGGAACGCTAGTCTTCTGGGTCTGTTTGTTTGTAAGGTTAAATTTAACAAGGTTAAAATTAAACTTGGATAGAGATATTTTTTTATTGAAAGTTGTGAATGATGTGAAATAAAATTAGTTGTTATGTTGGGATATGTGAGGGGTGTGATATAAAGTTAGTTATTATGTTGAGATATGTGAGGGATGTGATATAAGTTAGTTATTATTTTAATAATGTGTGTAGGATGTGAAATAAAGTTAATTTTTAATATTAAATTTTATGTGTGATGTGATATGCCTGGTTAAAACTAACCAGGTTAATTTTCAATGGCCAAACAAACGGTGCCTAGTAATAATTAATCGTCCACTTGATAATTGCTTTATTTATCTTTTTGTTTTTGACACGGCCACAAATCAAAGTGCATTTTTGTCTCTTATGTTTTCTTATGGCGTTTCTTGAAGCTATATACTCACAACTTTGTCTGGCAGTGAGAAGCTCTTTATATTTCTTGCAGCTAATGGAGTACTGCCATCTGCTGGACCTCGCTGATGAAACAGAAGACCCTTACATGCGGTTGGTCTATTCCTGTAAGTAAATTTTTGGTTTTTCCTAGATACTATCTTTGTTGGAAGCTGGCGATGAATTCTATTACTCTGCAGCTTCATGGGCTATCTCTGTCTATTTTGCCTATCAGCGAATGTGGAAACCTTTCAATCCCATCCTTGGAGAGACATATGAAATGGTCAACCATGGTGGAGTCACATTTATTGCAGAGCAGGTTTCTTGCTTATATATTTTTTTATTCTGTTCTTTTATTCTTGATCTCTTTTTAGTATCTCCGCAACAGATTATGGATATTCACTGTTTAGTATTTATATGAAAGCTAGATAAATTATTTTTGAAGCAAGAATGTTGGTTTAGTTTTAAGTTTGTTTCTTTAACATTGTCTGAATTGTTATTTTAATTTAATTGCAGGTGAGTCATCATCCTCCAATGAGTGCTGGGCATGCTGAGAACGAGCATTTTGTTTACGATATTACCTCCAAATTAAAAACAAAATTTCTTGGAAATTCTGTAGAAGTATACCCTGTAGGAAGGTGAGCTTTTCATACATAATACAATCAAATAGTTGAAACTGAATGTTTTCAAAGTGGCTGGCGTATATGATTATCAGTTATGGCCCTTGCTAAATGCTTATGTTGCTGAATGCAGGACAAGGGTGAAGCTGAAAAATGCTGATGTTGTCTTGGATTTGGTACCTCCTCTCACAAAGGTCAACAACCTTATATTTGGTCGTACCTGGGTTGACTCACCTGGGGAAATGATAATGACAAACTTAACAACTGGAGACAAAGTTGTGCTATACTTTCAACCCTGTGGGTGGTTCGGGTATGTTGTGATTTCTGTGTAATCCAATTCACATATTCATACTTGCTTTTTGATATTCATCGTTCAGTTATACTTTGTGCATTTTGCTTTTTGAGATAGTCAAGAGACATCATCATTCAAATCCACAATACTGAAATATTTTTTTTTTGGGGAAAGAACTCAAAAACTTCCTTATTTTTGCAATGGAAGTGTAAAATTAAAGCCTACATTTTCGATTTATGAGATGTGTTGAGAATTTTGTGGATTTTCTTTCCAATTTACTATTGTTTCTTATTGCTTTTATTGTCGTCATTGCGTACAGTGCTGGGCGATATGAAGTAGATGGATATGTCTATGATGCAGCAGAAGAGCCCAAAATATTGATGACTGGAAAATGGAATGAATTTATGAGCTACCAACCTTGTGATGGTGAGGGCGAACCCCTGCCAGGCACTGCACTGCAAGAGGTTTTTATTTTCATGCACTTCTCCCATATTTAGGAACACTCGTATTCTCCAAGTCACAATAAGGGCAGCCTAATAATTTAAGTGGAAATCTAAACCTTCCTGATATCTAATTAAAATATCTAAATCTCTGAGCCTAAAGCTCCAAAAATTAGCTTGACTTATGTCGACTTCTTGACCTACATGCATAGCTGGGTGAATTTGTTTTTCCTTGGTTATACCATTAACCCCAATGTTCTTGATTTTACTTAATTAGGCTCTTACTCTGACCAAGTAATTTTTCCTTCTTTGTGGGTCGATTGTCTAGGTTTGGAGAGTTGCTGCAACCCCAGAGAATGATAAGTACCAGTACACCTATTTTGCTCATAAAATAAACAACTTTGACACTGCGCCTAAGCTGCTACTGGGTTCAGATTCCCGTTTGCGTCCTGATAGATATGCTCTGGAGCAGGGTGATTTGTCCAAATCTGGTTCAGAAAAGGCCAAGTGAGTAAACTTGTCTGGCTTCTTTGTTTGTTGTATACGATCAAATTATTGAAAGATCAGAACATACAACAACAACAACAACAACCAAGCCTTAATCCCACTAGGTGGGGAAAGATCAGAACATAATGAGATGAAAACACTTAGTGAAACTCGATCATTAGCTTTTCTTTTTTGCTATCTATACTGATTAATCCACCAAACCTGCCCTGATGGATGAGTCATGAGTGGAATTCTTTGTTGCAGAACATATTGAGATGAAAGCACTTATGGGTTTGATCATTAGCTTTTCTTTATTGCTAGTATCAAGAATCCCTATCCATACTGATTAACCACCACCACCTGCCCTTAGGATGTTATGGGGTGAGTTTCATACTATTGGAGTGGAGTGGTACCTCCCCCAGTGGGTTGGTATAGGAGCGAATCGATATTCATCGTTGCTGGGCTTAAAGAGTATAGCTAATTATTTTTTGTTACACTCAAGAAGAAATATTGCTGTGTATTATATTAAACTCACCCAATTTTAACTAAAATGGGCAGTGTAAGGCTGGTTGAAGTCTATATAGGGTTGCGTGGGTATAGGTTCCTGCTAAAGCCTCATGGCCTCATGGGGTACAGAAGTTTGTAAGGGTTAATGTTGCAGGTTAAATGTTTGAGCACCAACCCTTTTCACCCCTTTGAACATCTGATGGCTAGAGGATCCTTATGGATATTGCTACTTATTATTGTTTCTTCTCCTGGTTTAGCTTGGAAGATAAGCAGAGAGCTGAGAAGAGGCACCGCGAGTCTTTGGGAGACCAATTCACCCCAAGATGGTTCAGTATTACTGGTGAAATAGCTCCCACACCATGGGGTGACCTCGAATTATACGAGTACAATGGAAAATACAGTGAGCACAGGGCCTCAATTGAAAAATCGGATTCAGTAGAGGAGGTTGATGTAAAGTCAATCAAGTTCAGCCCATGGCAATATCCAGATCTTTGATTGACTAGCCATTTCATGCTAAAGCTTTGTTCCCTTTACTTGCTAGTAAGCATTTCATCATATCTAATGTGCTTGTGTGATGATTGAGATTTTGTATAAATTATTTCAGCTTATTGTACATTTTTAATCTATTGATTGAATCAGTAAGCTTTTATGTTGTTTGGAATTTTAGTACAATGCATTTGGAATGCTGTGTCATGGATTCCATTCGATGTTGTTGTTGTTGTTCTTATATATATATATATATATATATCCTGTAAATTTCTTCCCGCTCTTCTGTTCTCCTTTTTATGTTTTTATTGGCTTTGAAAAAAAGTGTGACCTGAACTACTTTTAAAAAACTGAATGAGTTCAAAACGATTTCAATAGAAATATACGCTTATATGAATAAATAGACTGGTGTGATGTTCTTTTATATACTAGAAATTCTTGTGTAAAATCCCCCTCCCTCCCTCCCTGATTCTTGCCTCAGCTGTCATGGTCTTGTCCTCTTCAGCTTCATCTTCTGATTCTTGCTCGTCTTTCTCGAAGTTGTCCTCATCCCGGCAAAATCGATGCCAACAGCAAAGTCGCCGAAAATCTCTCCAGGTACATTAAAATTTAAGTTAGTTTCAAGTTTTTCTTTTTTGTTTTGATAAAATAGTTTCAAGTTGTTGGTCGTAGCATTGAATGATGAGTAATTTGCACTGAAATTCATGAATTGCAGGGAATCGAAATGGAGCCTAATACAACTCCTCCCAGATGCTATAGTGAATTGGTGTGATGAAGCGCTAATGATCCTGGTAGTTTTATAGAGTTTTCATAGCCATTCTCATTTCTTTACATATCTATTGCAGCAATATATGCGACAAATCCCAGAAAACTTAGGCTGCAATTAAAACCAGATATTGAATCTCTAACTCATTTTCCACTTTCGTTATCATGGCAAAATCCAAACTACAATCTATAAATAATGCTCTCTTGGGACCCATTCCCCTTTCGCTTGCCTGCCATGCGATAGTTTCTTATCATTTTTGTTGGCAGATTATCATTTTTGTTGGCAGATGACTCAGCAATTTTATCTTCCCTAGATATTAGTCCTAGAGCAACTTCTTCACTATGCTCAATCAAAGGATCGTCATGCTCTCTTGCTTGCCTAATGCTCATTAGGAGGAGGATTTAAAGTTATGCCGTCCATTTCAATCTTCAAGATCCACCGTCCATTTCAATCTTCAAGATCCACCGTCCATTTCAATCTTCAAGATCCACCGTCCATTTCAATCTTCAAGATCCACCGTCCATTTCAATCTTCAAGATCCACCGTCCATTTCAATCTTCAAGATCCACCGTCCATTTCAATCTTCAAGATCCACCTTCATTTCATTAATCCTTCTCTCTAAGGAAGTTTTTAGTGAAGGGAAAACTCTGAATTCAGAGATCCCCAATCCTGAAAGATGAATTTGAATATCATGCAATCACGCGTTGTTCTTTAATTGGTGCGCAACTAGGCGGGCCCACATCAAACTGTTGTCGATGCCTAATATATAGTGAGAATCGACACACTAATCTTGGCTATTATTAATTCAACATAATAGTGAATCGAGTCTGTGGATCCATATCGTACATGTTTTCTTAAAAAGTTAATACTTGATCACCAATAAGCTTAATATCTTGAGAAAGTCAATATCATCATTCACGACACATCAAGTTGAATTCTAGACATATCAAAAGTGAAACCACTAAATTACTAATGCAATACTGCATATACCGAGACATTCAACTCAAGTACTCAACCTAAGGCACCCTAGCATATCCATCTACTCGAGGTATCCATTCTGAGATATCCACTAGAAGAAGCCAGCAAACACTTTTATCGAATGAAGATTTACTCATACATGTTTATTGCACTTTGACTCAACGTGCCAGTTATCCTTATAGCTTAACAAACACAAGCAACTAGACACAGTGTCACTATCAACTCAAGAAGACGTTAACTGGGATTGTGAGAATCATCAACTTCCCATCTTCCATATACTTTGCCAACTATAGTAGGACAATCAATTTTTATATGTTAAGTTTCCTTCATTGTACTCCTTTGACTGATCATCTCTTTCCTATGTAACCAAGCCTTGTATTTTCCTCTGGCGATATTTTCTAGCATAGTGGAATCTCTTTCTCTGCTTCTAGGCATCTGTAGGTTTTCTTGTTCCAAAAGATTTGTCATTTTGATTGTGTTCTTGTGGGATGGGTTCTTTTCTTGTTTTCTTTTGTGGAATTCACTGTGAATCACCTTCGACGTCATACATCTTTAGTGTAAGAATTTATTTTATTTTATAGCTTATGTAACGTTTAACATAATATTTTTATTTTTTATTTTCATATATATATATTTGAAAATCGGTCAAAAATTAACCAAAGACTAGCTATATGAATATTTTATTTTCATTGTGTTGTAACAAATAATGTCTCATTTAGCTTTAAGTATGTAAAGTTATTACTCATAATTTATTGCCATGTTCTTTTTAGTATTCCTTTTCCTCTTTTTATAAAGTAAAAGTCAACAATCTAACTTTCTTTATCGAAGCTTATATTAACTTATTATTTATATATCTGTTTCATTTAAAATGACTTTCTTTAAGCTTAAACTCAATTGAAGCTGCTTCAACTTTCTCATGATGTATTCATTTCTCATCATATTCTTTTATGTATACTCACTCATCTACTATAGCCTCCTTTTTTGTGTGATACTTTATTTATATATTTTTACTTTGTAAGCTAGCATTCGATATCATATGATATTGTTAATTTTACTATTGTCTTATAAAATTTACTTTTAAGCTCTAGGTCTGTTTGTTTGTAAGGTTAAATTTAACAAGGTTAAAATTAAATTTGAATAGAGATATTTTTTTATTAAAAATTGTGAATGATGTGAAATAAAGTTAGTTGTTATATTGGGATATGTGAGGAATGTGATATAAAGTTAGTTATTATGTTGGGATATGTGAGGGATGTGATATAAGTTAGTTATTATTTTAGTAATGTGTGTAGGATATGAAATAAAGTTAATTTTTAATATTAACTTTTATGTGTGATGTGATATGCCTGGTTAAAGTTAAACCAAGTTAATTTTCAACGGCCAAACAAACGGAGCTGAGTGGTATTTTTCTATTATACAATACGTTACATGTTCTTTTTTTGTACAATACGTTACATGTTCTTTTTTACTTTATTTAGTTTGGATCCTGCAAATAATATATTATTTATTTCATTGTCATTTTGTATGATTAAATTGATATATCTAAACCTTTCACAAGTCTTGATAACTTGATAACTAATTATCACCTCTCCAATATTAGTACTTTTTGCACTCCAAAAAATAACCAAAAGATTAAAAAAAGGGGATTTACCCAAATGCCATAGTAAACTTGAGAGTCTATGTATTCTCCATCTATTTCATGAAAATATTATGTATATAGTACAAAATACTTATAAGTTATATGTACACACTTGAGATTTGTTAAAAAACTGAATATTCCGTTAGTTAAAGGCATGAAATGTCTAAAATGCCCTTAAACATTTAAAAGCCATCTCCTCAACTTACAAACCCTAAATCCCATCTCCTTCGATCGATCGATTGAGTTCATCGACAACTTATTGTTGGGCTACTCCATCTTTTGTCACCAGAAAGGATTTCGCACCATCCAAGCTCAACCTTGCCGTTGGAGGCTTATTCAACTTCTCTATTTATGGAATGTCATTGAGGTTTAACTTTTTCTTCCCATTTTTCTTGTCCATCTAATAGGTTAATTCAACTTCGTTGGTAACTTAGGGCTAGGCTGCTCCATCTTTTATCACCGGGGAGGAGTTTGCACCCATCTCTGCTCGGCTTTGCTGTTGGAGGATCATTCAACTTCTCTATTTGTGGAATGTCATTGAGGTTTAACTTTTTTCCCCCTTTGTCTTGTCCATCTAATAGGCTCATTCAACTTCGCCAGCATTGTCGTTTAAGGCTCATCTTTTTCTTGTCACTGGAGGCTCATCAGTTTTCTACCCCCTTCATCACTCATTATATGCTGCAACTCTCTCACCGGAAAGGACACCCTAATATGGGTATCATATTGGTGCAAAGCTTCTTTACTTTGTTACAATTTTCCTTCTATCTTTGGTATACTTTATTTTCATTTAAACTCATTACAAATCTAATCACTGAATTCTAATCTGTGTGGTTCACCTTGAGCAATTTTGGGATGTCATCTAGAGGTTTTAATAGTCAAACAGCTATAATGCTTTACCATTATAATCGTAAATGTTGGAAGGAGATTTTACATATGCATATGTTACAAAAGTCTTGGTGGTTGTGATTTTTTCCATTAACTCAAATTAACTCAAAGATGTAGAGGTTAAGATTTTGAATTCTTAATAATTTCAGTTTGCTAACTTAAATTTGCATTTAAATATACAGTAATTCAATGCATCTTTGTGAGAATTTAAATCAGTGAAAGAGTAAGATTACAAATGCAGATCACAATCACTCGAAGAACAAGTACATATGAGCAGAAGAACATAGTTAATGCAAACATATAGTCAAATTGAGATAAGCAAATATTCCAACTTCTTATATAAACAAGTGCATAATCAAAACAACGCCAAGTTGCTGATAGAAGCTCAAGGACAATGACTACTAATTTGAAAACAACAGAAATAGTTTAAATCACAATTTGAAGAAGCCAAAATTGACCTACATAAACAGCAATTTAAAGACATTCCCACATTGTCTTAGTACTTCTATTCCCAATTCCCTTCTTCTCTTTGCTGCATTTTCATTTGACTTTCTGTGACTGCAAAGACTGATTGAGTGTTATCTGAAAGTCAGCCAAAGATAGATCTTTGTCTCTAGAAACAAGATCCTAAGCTTGGGACACGTTAGTTCCATCAGATGCATCAGTTGTAGATGGTTTCATTATAAATTAAACACAATCTAATCAATTTTATTGTTTATGTGAATACTTATTTAACACATTACTTATTTGTGTAAGGTTTTGTTTATACCTTTTTTTTGCAAGGCTTGCTTATCTAGCTATCATTAGCAAACCCAGTTGAACTATTTGGGCTTTTGCAAGCATGTCTTGTGGTATTTCAGAGATTCCACATCAGGTACATATTCCTTCCTGGTATATACATTTGAGCTACAGGTTACATAGCCTCCCTTAATATTTTTTCAAAGATGTCTAAAGTATATATAATGCTTGGACCCCATTGCTTTCTCTTTAATTGCCTTCTTAATACCTCTTTTTTTATGTCACCCATGAAAGTAATACGGTTAGCATAATCACCAAGAATAACCTGTAATTGATCCAAGAACTAACCGCAACTGCTTTTAGATTGTCCCTCTACTACAAAAAGACCATTGTCCCCATCCAATACTACTGAAATAAATAGAACTCTCAAATACTTATCTTTTATCTGACGAGCATTCAAACAGAGTAAAAGTCTACAACCAGTAATAAAATCTTGTGCAAATACAATGAAACTAACAAATGGTATTTTGAAGCTAAAATTGTCCTCATATTCCACCTTCATGTCTCCCTGGGTTCCTCTTCTGTAATTCTCTAAACGTCAGTGCAACTGTTATATAACTAGCTATTGTAGAACCCAAAGTTATATCACATGCAACTTCCCCTGATCTCCATATCTTCATGTATTACACAGTGTATCTTGAAAACTCTCTTTAATTGTCTCGTTAGTTCACTTAGGAGAACACATGATTGTTGAGATGATGTTAGCAATCAAACTTATTGTTTCCTTGTTCTTCCCCTTGCTCTTTAAATCATGGCATTTGTGCTTATCATTCCCATTACCTGATCTCTGTGGCAACTTCCATGTTAACAAATGACAATGACTTTGGCTTTTCTACTATACAGATCTAACGTTGAAATGGTCTTTTAAGGCTCATGGAACAAAATCTGAATAATCTAAATTCAGTGGAAATTAAGATTATTCTATGTTCAGATTCTTCATCTGAAGAAGATCATGAACATCAGCTTCTTGCTTCCTTCTATTTGTCCTTCTAAAAAGTGGAGTACGCATAGGTGTCGACGTGTCATACAACCACACGTATAATTCTTGGTTATCACAACTACTTACCCTCTACAGGTATCTTCAGCTATGCTTCTCATCTGTTCGACATCATTATCACTACTAATGATTCGATACTACTTAGGTGATAGGTAATACAAAATGCAATGCTAATAAGTTCCCCTTCAACCATAGTCAAATATCCTCCATGAGCTCTTTTAAGTCAAAATAACTTAGTAAACTGCTATCATGTTTGATATTTCTCTACAACTAAATCTAAAGGCAGTACATAATTTAAAGCTGTTTGATGTCATTTGATGTATTAATATAAATGCGAAAAAAAAAAGAGGAACACAAAACATGTAATGATCGCCATTAATATAAGAAATAGGGGTAAAAGTTATGTCAGTTATTTGAATAAGCATAGTTAAACTTCTACCATAGATGGAGAAGGGAGAGATTGTGAAAGGAATACATAAATTGCCAAGAAAAACAAAATATGAAGTTGGGAGTACAAGGTGTAGGATAGATAAAAGAACAACACAAGGGAAGTATGAAGGGACTGATCACAGAAGCAAATAAAAAACAACACATAAATTACCTTTGCTTCTTGTTTCTTCGAAGAAATGACTGATCACTTGCAAATCGGCAAGATGAAGTAGGGAGAAGTCAAAGGAAGAGATCACATCAAATGTACCTGCCAAAAGAGCGAAGGATTGAGAAGATGGGAGGATCATAAAAGAGTTAGGCTTTGCAATCACAAGAATCGGACTATTGAAAATAAAAGAATAATGAATGGCCTCGATTTGCTTGCATTCAATCTAATGGCTACGATTTCAATGACCCCTCGATCATAGTTTTTTTGTTGAACATAGGTTATATACTGTAATATCCCGTAATCTCATTGTAAATGTATTGTCTACTTTGGCTTTAGGAAAACTGCGTGACTTGAGCACTTCCTAGAAGGTCACTCATCTCAGTGCTACTCAAGCCCAAACATGCTCAACTATGAAGTTTTTTATTATTTGTATTACGATTTTGCCTCAAAAGATACCTCTACAATGAGATCACGGGATGTTACATATACTATGATAGAAGTTGATGGACGTGTGTCACCACGACTTTGCGTCTTATAATATGTGCTTGGTAAATTTGTATGTTTGAATGGGAAGTGTCAAATTGTTTGTTATTGTCCAATAGGTAAAAACTTTTAAAAAAAAAGCCCACATGATATTATCTTATAAAGCAATTTGATGTTAGAGGCCAAGCAAAATTTTCATCATTGCGTTTAGATATTTCTTTTAATCTTTGAATATTTCTTAACTATAAAATTCACAAATATTTTTGGCTAAATTGTTTTCAAATTTTTGAGTTTGAAGCATAATATCAGATCAATTATTTTAAAATTTTAATATGTAGATCTAATTTTAAATTTTTTAATATTAAAATTTTTTAAAATATTGAAAATATATTTACTCCACTCTCTCTCCCTCTCTCTCCACCGTTGATTGTGAATCCTCACCGAGGGCTGTGGGAAGTTTGTTGATGCACTGTTCTCAATTGCCCTTTTCACGCGGCCCTCACACAACACTCTGCACATGGTCAGGTGTAGGGCTGTTTATTGGACCGGTTCGATCCGGAATTGAACCGGAATCGGTCCAGTAAGAACCGATTCGATCCAGAATTGATTGAACCGGATTGGTTCTAACCGGTTGAACCGGACCGATTCTAACCGGTTCCGGGCCGCAGAACTGGTTATCCGGTTCGGAATCGAACCGGATTGCTGGTTTGGAACCGAACCGGATAACATTTTTTTTTTAAATGTTGGGCGCAACGCCCGGCGCCTGCGCAGCGCACGCGGGCCGCGGGCGCTGCGCCCATGAGCAGCAGCTGGCAGTTTTAATGCTGCCAGCTGCTGCAGATATATTAAAAAAATTTAT
>JAEMOT010000017.1:609838-638852 GCA_019297695.1 Apostasia ramifera | reverse complement strand
ATATATATATATATATATATTTGAATTAGGAACAGAGAGATTAAATTTTTGAAATATAAATTTGAGTAATATATATATATATCATTTCTTTTTTATAAGTAAAAATTCATAAAACTTGATTAACTTGATTCTTTAAATTTATTGTTATTAGCTCCACGTGCCAAGTGGCCCTTCGGCTGCTCGAGAACCCGACCCGCCCGATCCGATCGGGTCGGGCCTTGCAAAGTACGGATGACACGTATCTGACGGAAAATACGCCGTCATTCATCTGGACGCCGTTGTCGTCGTGCTTGGCAATATACCCCCTGGCCCCCATCTTATCCCTCAATCTAACGCCGTCAAAACTCTGCCACACAAAGTGCCACGTCACCCGACGCCGCCTTCTTTGGCTGACGACATGACGCTCCAGCTGACGTCGTCCTCAAAATAGAAGAAGGCTCAGTAAAAGTTTAAAAACTTAGAATAAAACAAATATGTAAAAAACTCAATTACTCTTAACCTGGACCATAGAATGGGACCCATCGTCCCTGGTGAGAGGCCGAAGTTCAAAAGTGCCGGCCGTGTAGGTCCTATTTGGCGCGAGGATTAAATCAAAATTAAAATGATATTAATTTAAAAAATAATAATAATAATAATAATAAATAATAAATTTTAATCATTTTACATAAATTTTAATATAAAAAAAATATTATTTTACTTCACATACTCAAAAAATTTTAATAAAAAAATAATTTTATTTTATATTCTAAATCAAAATATTCGATTCANAAAATAATATTTTTTTTATATTAAAATTTGTATAGAATGATTAAAAATTTTTATTTATTATTATTATTGTTATTTTTTAAATTAGTATTATTTTGGTCCTCGCTCCAAACAAGCCAAAATTATTGGAGTTTGAACGGACCATGAATTTTCTGACCAGATAATAGAGAAGATTTAGGCTTACTTAGCAATAAAATTATTTTGATCTTACAATAAAATTTATAATTTTATTTTAATATATATATATATATATATTTAATAAAAATAAATATAATTATATTAAAAATAATAAAAAAATGTGAAATAGAATAATTTTTTATATTAAAAATTTTATATGATATTATAAAATTAATTTAATGCTATATTTTTTAATTATTATGAAGAATGAATTATTTTTATTTTTCGTATGATTAAAATAAGTCCTTACAAAATAGATAAATAATTATCAAATAGTTTTGAAATTAAATAAATATTTTTTTAGAAAACATATTTTATTGTTCTGCTGTAAATTAAAAATACTTGGACAAGATTAGAAAGTTAATGAATTAATTAGATAAAGCAATAGAGGATAAATACAAATATTTTCATGTAAAAATTATATGAATTTACGAAAAAAATCGTGATGTTTGTCAATCGTAGTTTTAAATGTTTGTTTATATTTTATGCCTAGTACAATGTGCAATGTCACTAAGCGATTACAAGAGAAATAAAAGAACTAAAAAAATTTTATCGAGTTCATTGAGAGAGCTTCAATTAATTAGTTCTACTAAAAAATTTAGTTTTAAGAGAGAAAAATCACCATATTTCATGATATAGAGAAAGTTAAAGTAATTGTTTACACTTGGATTTAGTGTCGTATTTTGGCCATACACGTGGCACCTAAAGACTCTTTCAATTTTCATTATCTGTTATCGTGTCTGATTCTCAGTTTATCGGTTTTAATATTTTAACTAATTATACTTTTACTTTGTAGGGACCACGGTCACGAGGGTTCGGCATCTTATAATTGTACACACAATATTTGGGCTTCAGCGCCCCCCAGGAACATCGGCCACGATGCCTTCTCCCTCAGTTGTCACTGTCTGTCTAATGACAATCGCCACGTCAGCATAAATTCCTCTAAGTGAAAATTTTCATTAGTCACAAAAACTGCGGACTTCAATGCCCTGGCTATTATTGACGGTTTTTTCGGAGCCGGCAATGGTGGGACTATCAGTATAGATCCAGTGGATATAATATTCAATATTTCATCTCAAAAAATCCGCTGAGCTCCACTACAGTTTACTTATAAATATCTCTGAGCAGAGCCCCAGAAAAAGAAGAGGGATTACAGAAGAAAACTAACAAGAGATCAACAGATAAAAAAAATCAGATTGCAGCGAGAAACATCAGGGGCAAAGCTTGTATTCTTTATTTTTTTTCTCTTATATTGGTCCTCAGACCAAAACTTTTTGAGCTTTAGTGGAACTTTCTTTGCTGACCCTCTACTGAACGTAGGAGAATTTATCTCTAAATCACCTTAAATTTCTGTTTGCTTTTTTGAATGATTATTATTTCTCTGATATTGAACTTCTGGGTTGAAAATATTGCGTGCCGCTAATTTTCAGTGCTCCATCTCTCTCTGTCAACAGTAATGAAACCTACACATAGTTGTTGCTCAATCTAGGGATCCAGAATTAATTATCACTGCTGGGTTGGCAATATTGCGTGCCGCTAATTTTCAATGCTCCATCTCTCTCTGTCAACAGTAATGAAACCTACACATAGTTGTTGCTCAATCTAGGGATCTAGAATTAATTATCACCATCAATAATATTATTATTTTGAGAAATATGAATCATTAGTTTTTTTGATATAAATGATGCTAAGGGGGCGTTTGGTTCAGTGTTATCTCAATATTATGTTATGTTGTCTTTAAAAAGTAATTGTTTAGTTTAATAACATCTTTAAAAAATATTATAATTAATTATAAAAATGTCATTACATGCTGACATCTAGATGTCACCCCAAATCGGGCGATATCTCAAGATAACATCATCAATTTGTCATTATAATGTCAATAACTTCCAACTAAACAAAAATTATTTGGATAGCATTTATATTTTCTAATATCATAACATTGAACCAAACAAATATCCATTGATGAATAATAATGATATTTAGATAACATGGCATCTAAATAACATTGATATTGAAATAACACTGAACCAAACGCCCCCTAAGATAATTTCCCTTCATTGTACCTATTAACAGTGAAATTAAACTTATCTTAAATATACGTTATGTCAGTTACTTCTATAATTTTAATAAGAATTAATTATTAAAAGGTTCCTATAGTTAACTTATAATTAGTTTTTGGTCCTTAATTTTTTAAAATTTACTGAAATTTTTTTATTTTAAAAATATTATAATACTAAAGATTCATATAAATTATAATTATTATATAACAGGTACCTATTGGCAATTTCTGTCAGCATCTAAAAAATATTTAAAATTTTTAAAAATTCTATTTTTGCTCTTCTCTCTCTTTCTCGCACCTTCTCTCTCCTAGTGAAGTGCGGGCGGCAAGGTAGCATTGATAAGGCGACAGCGGCGTCGACGAGGTAGTGGCGTCAAAGAGGAGACTGCGGCAACATAGTGGCAGCAAGGTAGTGAAGGTACGAAATATATAATTTGTAATGACAAAAATATAAAAACTTGAAAAAATATTAAAGATAAAATTAAAAATTTATTAAATTTTATACTGAAATAACCTTCTATATATATATATATAATATAAGGTAAATTGTTAAAATTTATAAATTAAATTAAATAGTAATTATGAATTAATTATAAAAACTTTATAATAATTAATCCTTTTAATAATTTCTAGTCCGACCCGTTGGTTGGCCCAGGACCGGCCCGCCCATTTCGCGTATTTCGGGTCGGACAAGAAACGGTCATACTCATGGCAGTTTGGCGACCGCCGTTAGGCTGGAGACGTGGAGGATTTACCGGATGGACCGGTCGTGGGGTCAAAGCTGTAAGAGCGGGGGTTTAAAGTTAAAAGGGTTGGCTTTGAGGGTTTTGGTGATCTCGGATGGTGGGGGGGAGAGAGAGACCAGCGAGGATTTGGGGGAAAGATTAAAATTAAAAATGCTTGGGATCGGGATCTAGAAGAGTTTGCTGCAGCTGCTGGATCTTTCTGATGAAGGAGTACGCCTGATTGCGAAATTTCTTCGACGGTCTGTAGCTCGAGAGTGGATTTCCACGAATTTGGTGCATTTGTTGGATGGTTGATCGTTCGGAGGTGAGCGCGTGGATTTTGTCGGTTTGGTTTTTCACGAATGTTTTGTATGAGGGTTTTGGGGGCCTATTACATATGCTTTTGTCTTCGATCTCGGTGTTCTTCACGGATTTTGGTTAGGTTCATCCATAGTTTCTTTCGAAGGTTCCGTGTTTCTGTGGGATTCGTTCATGGAGGAGAAGCATGTTGTCTAACCGAGACGTGTGGTTTTCCTATGAAGAGCTTGATGAATAGCGACGATTTGATCGACGGACTGACAGTCTCTGCAGATTTTCACAATCAAGTTAATTTTTGTGTTACTTTGGATCGGGAATCTTCCATAAAATTTCAGGATTTCTCCTTGGCACTGATTGGCACTATTATTTGGAGTTCTTTTTATGGTCGATGAACTTATTTAACCCTCATGAAAGAAATTTTATCCCTATCGGAATTTGCAGGTAATATCCGAATAAGAATTATCTAATCTATGATTAATGATTAATTCACTCTTCGCATTATTTGATCCTAGATCGCAAAAAGTTCATAACAGGTAAGCCTTTGATCGTTTTGAACAAAATTTGTCAATTCGTGAAGTAGTAGTTGTTTTTGGGAGGTTTATGTTTCTTATTAGATTTTGTGTTTTTCTTTCATGTCGCTCAACCTCTGTTGTCTTCTTTTTTTATTACTTTTCATGCATCGTAATATCTTGTCGTCCTGATGAACAAATCTATAAGGAAGCTGCACACTTTTCCTTTATTCAAGCAGGATTAGAGTGAAACCATTGTTTTTCCTTCCTTTTCTATTTGGTATGAATTGTGGTAAATTTTGTAATGTGGGGATATATATTGGATTTTAAAAGTTTATGTTATACTGAAATTTGTTTAAAATGTGAAATAAAGTTAATAGTTCTATTAAAATATACGTAGAATATGAGAATAAATTAATCTTTTATATTAAAATTTGTGGTGGATGTGAAAAAAAATTAGTTTTTATTATTTAAAAATCTTGTTATATGTGAGAGTTTGTTGCTAGAAAAGTCATGAAAAATCTTGTATATCTTCCAAAAAGGATGCTTATAGAAATCTTGTATAACTTTTAGAATTCTTTTCTCTGAGAAAATTGAATTGTTCTTTAATCTACTACAGGATTTTACCCTTGTTAAGTAAAATTCTATAAATGATTTCGAATTTTTCAATTTTTTCGTTTGTTTTTTCCTATAATATCAACTTATCTTTTTGTTGAAATTTCATTGTTAAAACCTGCATTCACTCGACAGTTAAATGCCATTCCTGTTCCAGTTTTGTGTTTCCATGTCTGATTCAGTAGATTGATTCCTTCTGTTGAGTAGGAAATTGATGTAATTGTTGGTTTTGGCTTCTGTTTCTTTATGTCTATACTCTCATTTCAACCTCAGTGTCTATGCCTACACACTTGATTCAATATACCAAAGCATCTCAACTACAGTGTTGGCTCGTGCTTTTTTGCAGGCAATTTCATTTCTCCCGTGACCTTCTGTTATATGTTTTATGGATTGTTTGATATGCTCGTTCATTTCTGGATCTGAGAAAGGATTTTGTGCATAACATTGAATGCTCACATTAAGCTCTCAGCATGTTTCATGTTAACATGAAAGTCTAAGATATGGTGTTGCAGAAGAGGTTGGATGGCAGATTTAATGGCTATCGTTTTCCTTCATTTGCAAAGGTATAATTGTGACAGTTGGAGCTGCTTGATTAACTTTTGCTTCATTGTTTGAAGGCATCCCTACTTACGATAGTCTGTTTCCAGGGGAAGCGCTCTGTTAGAAGAAGAAATGTGGACAGTGGCGTGTCTGCATTCGACTTGCTCGCATATGTAGCTGGGAGCTTATTGCTAGAGAAAGAAAAGCCTCCAGCCGATAATGCTTTTCTGGGAACTTCATCATCTTCACTCAGTAATGAAAAGGGCATTATTAGACAGGATTCATCTGAAGTGAGTGCAGCAACACCCAAAAACATCATCGAGAGGCAGGATGGAAATAACTTGAAGGAAAACTCACAGGATGTAAATATATCAAGGTCATTCATTGTTTCTTCGTATTCTGGCAAAAAATACAAGGAAACATTGAAGAAAATTTCTGATAAATCTTTCGAATTCAAGATTGGAACTGAGGCTTCTCAGTCTGTAGAGCATTGTGTAAATGAAACTGCACGTGGAAATTCATCAGGCACTGATAACTTAGGTCACCCTGTTAAATTGGTTGTGAAGCCTCCTTTTATTAGCTCCAAGAGTATCATGGAGTCTTCTTTTTCCAGCGGCATTGGTCCCTGCCATAGTTCCTTTCCTGGATACAGGAATGGTTTAGAACTATCTGTAAATAGAGATGATGACGAAACTTTTTCTGGGTGCATTCATCCTTGCACCGTCACTAATAAGGCCTCAAATCCACATGTAAGAGAACAAAGGATAAGAAAGCTTGTTGCTAGCAGATTCTGGAAAACTTATCCCAGAGCTGAAAAGCATGATGACCTCTCTAAAACTGGTATATTGTCATTTTTTTGTTCTTCATCCTCTGTATCTGCCAATGTGAACCTATGATTCTTATTTATTTTAAAATTTTAATCTATTTAAAGATGCTTACCACATTTATTGTGTGATAATTATCAGTGCCTGGATTAACTGTGTTGTTGCATTAACTAAAAAGATATCTTTGCTCATCTCATAGCAGATGCAGAAAGAAAGCCTGCTTTTCATGACAGGAACTTCTGCCACACGCGCCAGAGGAGTCAAAGGATTTCATTTAAGAGAAGGAAGCTATCCAGCAGTCACTCATATTCAGCATCTCGCAGAGGATTTAGTGGGACTCGTACTTTTAATTTATTTAAGAAAAAAGTGAACTTAGAAGGTTGTAATTCTTCTACAGCTTTGCGCAAAGGTACTACATCACTTCCAAACTTCTCATTGGATCCCTTTGCATTTACTCATTTTGCAAGTTAAAACACAATGCAGTAAATGGGCTGTCCTCCATCACAGAGCACACATCATCCTATAAACCGGAAGATTTTCATGGTAAATTAATTCAGATCATATATATGTGAATTTGTATGATGTTTATATTGCAGTTGGGTTTCTCCATGACTTATTATGTGCCTTTATCAAGCACCATTTTCTCATGCAGTGAAATTGAGTATCAAGTCTTTCAAAGTTCCGGAGCTCTTCATTGAGATTCCTGAAAATGCCACTGTTGGTTCTTTGAAGGTATGGTTCCCTTAACTTGCTTTTGTTGTCGAGAGTTTCTTATGCGTCTAGTAAAGGCTTAGTATAAGTCAAGTTCTACCTAGTTTAGGTCAACTCAAACTTGACTAAAAAGAAATTCAATAGGACTCGATTTTTTTTTTAACACTTTGTTTCTTCTATTAAGTGTGGCTTAGAACTTTGAATAAACTAAAATAAGTACAAAATACATCAAGTTATATACATCAACTGGGACGGGCATCCCTTTCAACCAAACACAATGTAGCAATGTGCATTGTTTGATCAGCATCATTGTGTACATTTTTATATAAAATACAATTTACGATGGGGTTTATCAGATTGACCCAAAATAAGTCTTGTAAGAAACTATCTTGGAATTAGTACCCCTAGTCATTGTTGTTCTTCTTACATCCCGAGTCTTCTCTTGCTGGCAAGTTTTAGATTTCTTGTAGTGGTCCTATTGAAGGTAATTGATGACTTTTCAAAGTTAGCCCTCTATCCAAAGAAGCATAGGTCCTATCCAAAACTGCCTTCGAATAGGCTGCCACTACATGGGTGGCCTCAACAAAGAACATCTCATCAGCAAACATGAGATGTAAATGAGCAAGCCCTTGTTGGGATAAACAAATTCCATTAATGGATCCCCTCTATATCAATCGTGGATAGGATCTCTGAGCATAAAATGAAAAGATAAGGAGATAGTGGACAACCATTTCAAGCCCCTCCTAGTGATACATCACAAACTAGGTAGTTGGATTCAGCTATGACTCGAATGGAAGGGATTGCAAATGAAAATGAAGCTAACAACCTAAGTACATGTTCGTATTTGGACCAATGCACTAAAATACTAAAATGTATAGATAATCTACTTAAGGAAAGCTAAGTTATAATACTTGCAAATTTTATAACATCCGCGCTATATAGTGGCAGCCCTCAATCTGATAGCGTCAATGTTGTGTATCAACACTAGTTTAACATTGAGTGTAAGGGTGCAAAGTGTCAGTTAGGAGTAATACAAAGAGAAACTATCACAAGGAAAAATATAGCACCTGTGGCGGAGTCTAGAAAGTAGAATGGGTAAGCCCTATGAGTGATCCACCAAATATGAGATGGAAGCGTCAATGCTGTGTATCAACACTAGTTTAACATTGAGAGTAAGGGTGCAAAGTGTCACTTAGGAGTAATACAAAGAGAAACTATCACAAGGAAAAATATAGCACCTGTGGGGGAGTCTAGAAAGTAGAATGGGTAAGCCCCATGAGTGATCCACCAAATATGAGATGGATTTTACTCTCACAAGCAACTATTCCAGCACCAACAATGTTAATTTATTTAGTGAGTATGAGCAGGGAGAGAAGTTTTGTTGCTAGCGATTAATGGCAATATAACAAAAATCCATATAAAATTGTTTTCATAAGAAGGAATATTTCCAAATATGATTAATAACATTGCAATAGAAAAATAGGGGATACAAGACAAACAACATTCAAACACAAGAGGCCTGTTTGTTTGTGAGGTTTAAATTTAATAAGGTTAAAATTAAACTTGAATAAAGATATTTTTTATTGAAAGTTGTGAATGATATGAAATAAAGTTAGCTATTATGTTGGAATATGTGAGGGATATGATATAAAGTTAGTTATTATGTTGGAATATATGAGGGATGTGATATAAGTTAGTTATTATTTTAGTAATATGTATAGAATGTGAAATAAAATTAATTTTTAATATTAAATTTTATGTATGATGTGATGTGCCTGTTCAAAATAAAATCAGGTTAATTTTAAACTGTCAAACAAACATGGGCAAGGAGATCATGTAGCCCAATATTCATGGTAGCGCGTCACAACATAAAGGAAAACTCATAGCAATGCAGCAAGATGAACATGAGGACTGGACAATAAAAGGTAAAAGGATATGGTCTTATAATACTTAGAACACCAAGAAAAAACTAGGAACCCTCAGATCAAACTCAGAAAAATAGAATAAAGATAATTAAATTTGGAGTCCATAGATCAATCCGTCAATCAGTCGGCTTCAAATCCGTGCTTCAAATCCGTAGAATACAATGGAAGAATCCCCCTCCTCGCGATGCCAAGCACCTAGTCGGATTCCCTTCCCCATGGTCACTTCAGTTACTGCATCTAGAGCACTTAATCATCTTCATTTTCTTCATCACAGCAAAAAATTCCTCTCTAAAACCCTTGAAGCAAGTTAAATGCAAAGATTCCACCCTAAGCTTTCATCAAGGTTAATCTCTTCCCTCCATTGCAATTGGACAGTGATTTCTCTGCAAAATGCTACATTGGTGTTGGGAAAGGAAGCGGAGCGGTGACCTCTGACTAACATGTGATGCTAGCATGGGGAACATGTGTCGAGCAATTGCCTCATATCTGGTCAGTTGTCACGCCCCCACAGTGAAAGTGATGGGAATTATTGGGAGCTCGCATGTGTCGCCGAACTCGACCAAATCAGCATTGTGATGCTAGGGATCGGGTCCAATAGGGAGCAGGTGGAAAGAAGCCTCGGGTTAATTTGCTTTGACTTTTGCAAATAGGTGCCTTGATTCCTTCAGCTCTTGTAAATTGATCCTCCTGCCTTAGTGTTGCATATAGAATCACAACTTTCCATAACTAAATAAAATACATAATTTTCCTCCCTATAATTTCATCTTACATTACAACAAGATAAAAGATATTCACTAAACACAATCAACACAAGAAAGTATAAATAACGTAGAAATAATCACTCCTAAAGATGGGATCTCCTAAAGGGCATACCTTTGGCCACGAATGCACATGACAACGCATTGCTGCTACTACTCTAGGAATCCCAGCCAAGCTACCATGCGATTTAGGAAGTCCCAATTCACTTTCACAGCCTTGCTCCATGTCCACCTTGATCATCGTATAATCATTCCTCAATTTAGTGGACTGCTACTTGTGCATTATCTTCTGTGCCAAGATGCAATTATCTACTATTAACTATCTAGTAACAAAAGCCATGCGATATGGTCCTTAAGCCTATGTACCAATACCTTGGCAACAACTTTGTATATAGTGGTGCATAGACTTAGAGACTTGCATTGCTTAGTCTTCTCCATGTTATTAACTTTAGGCACCAACGCTACCATAGTGTCCTTCCACATCTTAGGCATAACACAAGTGTAGTGGACTACTCCAATCACTTCATTATCCACCATCTGCCAATACCAATTCAGAAAGGATCTAGTAATGTCATCAACCTCAATGCTTTGTTGTTAGCTAAGGAGAATATAGTTGTACGAATTTTGCCTCTAGTAACTCGTTGGACCTACTTTTCTATTGTCAATGTGGAAATGGTAGCCTTGGGCTGAGTATAATCTTCATCGAGCTTAAAGTATCCCAGTGCCCCACTTCTTGGTGAACTATGAAGTATGGATATTTCAAAAAATCATGCCATGCTCGTGTCGGACACACGGACATGTGGGGACATGGGAAGACGCGAGGACACCGTGTCGGACATATCACGTTGCGTGTCCTAATAAAATAATATTAAAAAAATTAAAGAGCACTTCTTGGATACGCAAGGATACTTGGGGGCACCTTATAACACTTTTGAGATACTTTCAAGATATTTCTGAGATGTAGGACACTTCTGAAATATTTAAAATATTTTTAGGACACTTCTAAAACATAAAATATTTTCAGGGCACTTTTGAGATGCATTGTCACACTTTTGAGATAACACTTTTGGGACTCATATGAGATACAATTAGATGCATTTAATATTAATATTAAATTTATTTATTAATATTATATATTTTAATTATATTAAACATAAGACTAAACCTACAAAAGCATTTACCTCTTCTTTGTTTTTTTATTAATATTAATTTTTTTATTATTATTAAAATCTTATTTAATAAAACTAAAACTTATACCTTAATATAAGTCAAAATTCTAAGCTAATCAGGCTAAATCAAATTTCTTCTTCCCTCATTGCCCTTAAGCCTCACGAAAATGAACTAATCGCAGAAAGTTTGGAGCTTTAACTTTACCTTTGTCCTTCTCTCATCCTCACCGCCGAGGTCTCTTGCCTCCTTTTATTGTTGCACTCGCCGTAGTTGTCCTAGCAAAAAAATTATATTTTCTCTTATTCTCCCACTTACTTTACAAAATGAACTATAAATTTACATCTTAAGTCTCTTCAATGCTGACGACATCTCTACTCAAGTTCTATTCTTGATCTTATGAGACTTCTGTTTTACTCACAAGTTGTTTATACTTAAGAATTTAATTTTGTTCTATATTTATAAATTTTTTTAAGTATAAATTGTTAATTTTATTATTATTATATTTGACGTATCATGCCGTGTTTGTGTCCTATGCTAGGCTATTTTGTAGAATGTTCATTCAAGCTTTATGCTTCTTCTTTACAGAGCAATAATTGTGATAAATTTTGGTTTGTGGTCAAAGTAAAACTGCCATGGAAGTTCTAAAAATTGTATTGATCTTACTGCAGTATTGGCCAGGTGCTTGTGAAAAGGGTCTGAAGTAGGAACTTTTTTCTGATATTGTCATTCTTTTTTCATCTTTATACCTTCAATTTCCACACAGGGCACAAAATCATGATTTCATGTGCTTATAGTTCATTTTCCTAACAAACATTTTGCAGAGGACAGTTATGGAGTCGGCAACTGCAATTATAGGGGGTGGGCTTCATGTGGGTGTTCTTCTCCAAGGCAAGAATGTTAGAGATGATGATAGAACTTTACTTCAAGCTGGAATCGCTCATGCCAATAAGTTAGATGAGTTGAGTTTCACACTGGAACCCAATGCTGATATTCCCTCCAAAACAAACTCAGCCCTACACAATCCCCAGTTCTTTCTTCCATGTGATGGCTCAATACCACTAACTAGGTGAAGCCCTTGACCTTCAGAACTCTCAAACTTTCATTCTAAAGTTTCTATATCTATATTTATACTATATTACTAAGAGTGGTACAAGGGTGTTGGAATTTTGAAGTTCCTAAAATATTCTTGCTTATTTATATTATGACAACCCATTCAAGGCACCTGTTAAGCATTGAATAGTTTAAGACAGGTGGGCATTTGTGTATGCTAAGAGTACTAAGTGTCATGAAATGCCTTTTCTAAATTTTAAAATTTTTTAAAATCAGCCATATTAATTTACAAATTATTTTTATTATTTTTTCAAATATAACACAAAATACTTGTATACTATATTTAAAGATAAAAAGATATATGATATACATTGATTTAGAATTTGATCAATTAATTTAACCATAAATTGAAGTTCTTAATCATGAGCCAATCTTACTTTAAATATATTACCTTTTTTTTATAATTTCAGATGAAGTTAAACTTACCTATTGATGTCAAATTTTTATAAAATATTCATTTTATTATTATATAATGTATTGTATATTTTGTATTCACATATACATGTGAATACGTTATATTTTAATGTCTTCATTTTTTAAATATAATTTTAAAAATTTAAAGTATGTACTGAATAAATTTTATTTTAAGTAAATTCAAGACACATTTACTTGTTACCATATACAATACTGTATGATATATAATTTTTATTGTAAAAATGAAATTTTATTTTATTTTTTAATAATAATGAACCATTAGACGTTCTATATTATTTTTACAATGCATTTTCATTCAAATGCAAATTGTTATATTTAATATTTATCAAACTAATAAGTTGAACTCTAATATGTACAAAATAACATCATCATAATATATGTTGTTATTTTGTATAAATTATTTTTATAGATATTTATATTATTTTATCAATAAATAGTTATTAGATTAATTTTTTCGTGCTGTTGCTGCACGGGCATCTTACTTGTTATTGTTATAAAGTTCATGTGGAAACCGTAAGTTTATTTCCTTGTGTTATTTGTACTACTTTGACTATGAATTTTATGTATCCAAGTCCAATGGTTTCCTGTTCCTGAACTTTTTTTTATCGAGCAATTGAACTTCCCTTTCTGTTACGGCTGCAAAGTTCTGTACTTCAAAATATGTCAATTACACTATCTAAGTTATATTAAATCTGAATATTTTATAATGTCTTACTGTACAAGAATAAATTTGAAAAACTTCTTTTCTTTCTGAAGTATTCATGATCTAAATAGATGGTAAATGTGGTACCTGCTAGGTTAACGGTCATAGGTAATTGTTTAATTCATATACTTGCTTATTGGACTTGTCTTTGTGAACAATTCGAATCATATGTTCAGAATGATGGTTGAGTATTTTTGAATCGTTTTAGAGATTTTCTATATGGGAGCAAATAATTTTCGTAATTTACATTTTTGATAACAGAAAAAAAAATTATATCCAGCCCACGGTAAACAAGTGAACAAAGCCCAATAAACTGGTAAATTATATGAAAATCTCTGTTAATATGGAATATTCTTTTTGATGAGATGGTTAATCTGCAGTGTGTTACAAGCAGACATGAGAAAAACTTCAACAGCCACAGGCACCCAATGAAACCTGAGTTAATCGCATTTAACGTTCAAATTTGCACACATCAATCTTTAGTTTATCTTAACTAAAACACATTTTGGACAGACTTAAATATTTACGTGTTTAGTGTTTATTGGTCTTATTTCATATTTCGGGTTTTAAATCAGACTGCGCTCAAGAATTATTTGTTACAAAGTTGTTTGGATTGTTTGTTCACTTTGAATTCTGTCGATTTCCTTTGTGTAATATCTGCTTTGTATCTAGGAATCCAGCTCAAGCTTCTTCAGATCAGGCTAATTGTATGTCCAGCTTAAATCCTGCTTTGACTAGTGATCATGACTCAGTTCAATCTCGGCTACATTCACCATCAATAGATAGATCATCATTTTGCCGAGCACTTGTTCCAGTGAATAGGCCCAGGGGACCTGAGCTTGTGCATCGTAGAATCAGGAGACCTTTTACTGTCTCTGAGGTGGAAGCACTTGTTCAGGCTGTTGAAAAGCTTGGAACCGGACGGTATGATGCTAACTTATTCTTCTACCTCTGCTTCATATTATTGATAGCGATCTTTATTTGGCAGGTGGCGGGATGTGAAGCTTTGTGCTTTTGATAATGCAAAGCATCGGACTTACGTAGATTTGAAGGTGAGATATCTGTATATCTATCTTATGTTTATATATTTTGTTTATCTTCCCTAGCTTTGGATTATTATGTTTGTCAAATGACTTCTACACAAATATTTCATGGTCAAGTCCTATTATTATAGCTTTGAAAGAGTATTAATTGCCATGACACTCATACCATTGTAGGGTCTTGGGAGAGTTTTTCTTTGTAACATGAAAAAGTTTATCATTATTTATCGCATTCTTTAAATCAGAATGAAGCTATATGATTATTGAACTAAGGCTCTCCCTCCTTGTAGCATAACAGTATTGGAGTGTAAACCTTAATCGTGTATTTATGATGTGGTTCACCATATAGAAGATTTTAACTAAAATAACGTCCGAGAAAGTAAAATTACAAAATATTTAAATTTTGAAATAGTATCATTTTAGATATTATCTAAGATATTAGGATGTTTGTAAATTGGTTGTTCTACACTCCATTATAAATGTTAGAGGGAATTCACATATCTGAACCGAAAAGCAAAATTTGGGCTTGTTATCTGTCCATCAACTACTTGGTGAAGTGGCTTTCATTTCATTCATGACCTTAATATGAACATTAGGCTGAAAATCAAAGGAGTAAAAGCTGGTTCAGACTTCTTTAAGACATTTTTGGGATACTATTTGGGGTATGCAATTGCCTAACAAGGTGAAAGTATTTGCTTGGAGATTGTATCTCAATTTCATTTCCATCCTCTTAAACCCGAAAAAGCACAAGATTATCAACGATTCAACTCATTATTTGCTCTATCACTCAGAATCAAAAACAACTATCCACATTTTTTGCTTTTATGTAAGAAAAATGTGGAGCGAATTGGGGAACCAAATTAAAGGCACCAAAGACTCTTGCTGATTTTAAGGCTTTGTTTGGTTGGGGATTAAACAAGTGAAATAACTCATATATATTGACACTAAAAAATTTATAACTCACATATATATATATATGTGTGTGTGTGTGTGTCCACAATCCTCAATAATAAAATAATTTTATTTTATATCATAATATTAAAATAATTTTTTTCTCAATCTCAACAAACCTTCAAATATCTCTATACAATATTATAACCAAATGAGGCCTAAGATCTGGATTTCATGCACAACGCTTAACCATGATCCTGTATCTATTGAGTTGTTCTTCATTCTCCTTTGGTCCACTTGGAATACTCGTAATGTTGTCTTGAATGGGAAGCACAAGTGCCCACCTGAAGCCACTATGAATTTTGCAATAAACTACCTTAATGAGTATATGGAAGCCCATCAGAAGGAGAAGCAACTTATTATATAAGAACCAACCAGCTGTTTGGCAACCACCTTCCAGGTATGCGATAAAGCTCAACTTTGATGTTGCCATCGACATAAAGAATGGAAGAATTTGTCTCAAATTTGCCGCTAGAGATTATTTAGGACAATTTGTAGCTTGCAAGGCCATAAAACTGGGCTACATGGAGCCATTTTTTGCCAAAAGACTTGTAGTGAGGGGAGCCATTGTGTTTGCTAAGGATCTTGAAGTTCGAGATTTAATCTTAGAAGGGGATGCAAAGAAAGTCACAAAAGCGCTACTAGTGGATGTAGAAGATTTCTCTTTAATTGGTCTGTGCCTCAAGAATGCCAAAAGCATATTGAAGACCTTTAACTCAGTCTCAATAGTTCACACCAAGCAGGAGGGAAACTCAGTATCTCACGACCTACCAAAGTATGCTCAAAGAAAATTCTCAACTTTGGTTTGATTCCCCCATCCTCTTTTCTATCAACGATATTGTCTAAGAATTGTAGTATTATTTCACTTCGATTTAATGTAACTTTCTCAATCGGTAAAAAAAAAATGTTAGAGAGACTTATATACTCAATCCTCTTATTTATAATATAGGAGGTAAGTATAGCGATAGAAAATGAGAAAATAGTTATAATTTAATACATAAGAATGAGAAACAAGTTTCAAAGCCTTAGGATGTTTGCAAGTTGAACTTCTGCACCAATTTAGAAGGAGTGATTAGCTTCTTTGATAGAATAATGTTTCTAGTATAAGGGGCACCTCCCTAGGCAGAAATTCTCTCCCTAATGAGCTAAAGGATACGGAAGAAGCCTGCGACAGTCAACCTACCGCACTTTACGGCACCTCCAAATATTCCCCTCCCCCTGCCTATACCAAAGATTTTATGCAATCATTCTTCTCCATATAGTTGTTTGTTTTCCTATTGAAAATAATCGAGGATTTTTCTGATTAACACTTTGGTTGCAAGCAAGATAGTAGTCCCAAAGGTCTCAACAATCTCCTTGGTAAATTGGCAAGTGGCAGGAGTATACAAGATGAGGTGATCAACCAAGTTTAGATGGGAGACATGCAGGCTAGAGGCTGAGGTCCTTATGTCAAGGAGGGCACTCTCTTAATACGCCTTTGAAAAAGCATAGACAAAAGCTCTTGGCAAAGGATAAAGAGGTAAAGTGACAGAGAGCAATATGTTTGAATCCATAAGAAGCTTGGATCCACTAAGAGCATTCACCATTTATCAGTAAGGCGAATCGCAATCTGGTGGCACAAGGTATAGCCTAAGTGCACCATCACTCTGAGAAGCCAAGTGCTAGAAAATTTCCTATAAGTCCCATCGTATCTTGTCATATGCTATCTCTATATCCACTTTACTTCCATGTATCCTGCTATGGACTTCGAAATGGAGAGCTTGTGCATTATCTCTTAAATCATGATGCAGTTGAATACTTCTCCTAGGATCAAAGCCTCCCTAATCCTTAGCAATCAATAGCCTAAGAGAATCCCTCTTGATTAGGATTTTGGCTGCCACTTAAAAAACAATCATGCACAAGATAATGAAGGGGAAATGCTCCACTTGGCAAGCCACCTAAATCTTTGGGATAAGAATTGCGAGTCTGTCCTTCCACCACTTCGGCATGGAACCTATGGAGAAGCGTTGGACATTTCTAGTCGGGTTGCCACCAGTAATGTCCCAGTATTCATGAAAGAAGGTTCCTGTAATACCATCAATCCCTGGAGCCTGATTTGTTCCCAACAAGATGACACTGGCTCACAACTCCTCTACACTAATTAGGGCCTCCTGTGTAGCCACATAGAATGGGGAGATGATAGTAAAGGGGGAGGTAGCTCTTGTTAAGTATAGGTCTAATAGGAGGGCACCACTTCCTTGAGAAGTGGTCCAACAAAAGAGAGGACATGCCCCCACCGTCCTGTACTCTATTACCATTCTAATAAAAAAGGAAAGCAATATGGCTTACCCTCTTTTGCCATGTGGTAGTGCAGCAAAATAAGGTAGTGTTTCTCTCTCCAAAACAAGCCATCTGTCTTTAACATGTTGCCACCGTCAAGTCTCAATGTGCTCAAGGCATGTAACATTCCGTGATCTCATTATAGAGGTATTATCCGCTTTGGCTTTAGAAAAACTGCGTGAGTTGAGCGCTTCCCAGGAGGTCATCCATCCCAGTGCTACTCCAACCCAAGCACGCTTAACCACGGAGTTTTCTGTCACTAGCCTTACGGTTTTACCCCAAAAAGCGCCTCTACCATTTGAGATCGCGTTATCTACTTATACAGCTTAAGATCTCCCTCTCTTTCCGATGTGGGTCGATTCATTCCTGTGCCCCTCTCACCACTCATTATTCGGCCTAGAAGCCTGCTAGGAGCCGCACTTTGCCTCAGTGATTCCTTTCTCTTAGGACATCACCCGACGATCACTCCCCGCTCTCTTCGGCCACGGGCGTCACAGGCCCACCAGCTTCCGCCGAGTTCGTCCTCGAACCACATCGTACTGCGGGAGGTCGGCTCTGATACCATATTATAACATCCTGTGATCTCATTGTAGAGGTATTGTCTGCTTTGGCTTTAGGAAAACTGCGTGACTTGAGCGCTTTCCAGGAGGTCACCCATCCTAGTGCTACTCCAGCCCAAGCACGCTTAACTACGGAGTTTTTCGTCACTAGCCTCACGGTTTTGCCCCAAAAGGCGCCTCTACCATTTGAGATCACGTTATCTATTTATACAGCTCAGGATCTCCCTCCTTTTTCGATGTGGGTCGATTCATTCCTGTGCCCTTCTCACCACTCATTATTCAGCCTAGAAGCCTGCCAGGAGCCGCACTTTGCCTCAGTGATTCCTTTCTCTTAGGACATCACTCGGCGAGCACTCCCCGCCCTCTTCGGCCACGGGCGTCACAAGGCAGGTGTTATAGTTAGCCACCATCGTTAACATGAGAACATGCTCCTCCTCCTATAAGCCAACGTTGTCCACCTTCCTCCTTTGAAGATTGGAAATGTAATGTGAAACACATCTCCAACTTGTTCATTGCTCCTTCTCAAAACTATAAGGGAACACTTACACTTGTGGCTAAGATCAAAGCTCGTGCTTCCATAAATGCCTCCCAAGCCACGACAAGAATGTCATTGGCATCCTCAAATGAGAGTCAGGCATCCCTAACTTGAGGCCTAAACTCCAAAGAATTAATATGGTTGGTGGCAATATGTGTAAGATGGTTCATTGATGACCTTTGAAAAGCTATAAGACTTGCAAAGTTAAAGTTCCAAGTTGACTCCAAAATCTAACCTGTCATTCCTTGTTGTTGCACCAGGTGAGTGGATGACCTACAAATGAAAGGTCATTAAGATTAAATGAAGAGATGAATATGCAAACTCTTAGTATGTCGAATTGAGCCTAAAGGGTATGCTACCTTTCTTCTCATTTGTCGCACTATTTAATTGAAATTACCTCCCACAATGGCTAGGTAGGCTCTAGCAAGAAGGGTTCCAAGCTAACCCTAAATCACCTATATATGTCAGTAGTCCTCATTTGCATATACTACATATAGCACCTAAGACTATCTATCCATGATAGAAGCCCTCTCTTGCCTCCAATTGCTTCTGTGACTACAAAATCTAAGCACGAGAAAGGTGAGAAACCAACACCATAATCAATCCATTGGACTTGCCAGCGGATGGAACAACATGAATGTTCTACTGATTCCTAACCTATCCACATCACACTGCACAAAGGCCTTGCATCTAGTCTCCAAAATCACCATGAAGAATATAGAATGCTCCCTAACCTAACTCTGAAGGTGGGTTCTTTGAAGTTATCTGTCATACGGAAGGGGTGTGGGTGAGATATAAAATAAAATTTAAATATTTTTTAAATAAAATTAAGATTTTAGCCATGATTAAAATTAGTTATAAATTTTAGGTTATTACCAAACAGAGCATTAAAAGAATTTATAGTAAAGCACATCTACACGTGCTAGGTAAGAGGAGCTTGTTGAAGCCCACCTTGATACATAACCTGGAAAAGGTAGTCCTCTCAGCCTCTATAGTGATAGAGTATGCCCATTGGGGATCATATGTGATCATGCCAATCTTGGTGATATTGGCATGGTCTTAACAGTATAGAGGGAGCTTGGGCATCCTACCCATACAATTATTGCCATAACCACTTTTAGGCAGGGGTAGCATGAACTCTAGAGTCCACACATCCAAACCCATGCACCTAGCTAACAACCTTCCAAAGGCTCCTGCGCCAAACCAAACCCCTTTCTCCTTCCTAGCAAATTGAAGGATGATGTAATCAAACCCTAGGCAAGCCACTATTAAGCTCTCCACGTGGCCACATCGCTTGTACAAGTGAGTGGAAATCCAGTATAGTGGGCATCCTTCTATGCAAGCAACTTGCTAAAGCATTCTCAAACCAAGCCTTAGCACTCACGATGCCCTCAATATCAAGATGCACTCTATTACTTCTTCTGAAAGTGTGATCCTTTACTCTTCATGAACAAGTCAATAAGGGCAGGCAAGCTAGCATAGTGTCTTCTTCACCATTGGGAATAGAATAATTTGACGGGTCGAAACATGCATCTTGCATATTGCCTCTATCAAGGTCCATCGCGTACTTCCTACTTGTCTCCACAACAATATTGCAAGCCTCCCCTATGCCAGTCATTGGCCTCATTAATGCCACCCTCTGAGCTATCATCTGCCCATTGACCACTAGCCTAATCCGTCTCCATGCTTGAAACATCTCCTAGCAACTCCAGTCCCATGGTGTTAAAGCTGAATCCATCACCATAGCATTAGATTCCTTAAGCACCCTCAGCAATCCAATGCTGTCCTTCTGCTTGGAATCGCAAACTTCCTCGTAACCAATGTTATCAAAATCAGACTAGATAAAAAACTGGCTTAGTGTTCGATTCACTATTGGATCGATCGAACCATTTGAACTAGTGGTTGAACTGGTAATTAATTATTATGTTAAATATTCCAATAAAGAATAGTATCATAGACTTGTAATACCGAACATAATATGAAATATTCATAATAATTGAACCTATTCATCAAATACTAATAAATCCAAACTCTAATTGTGATGAATTCATGCATCATAAAAATCATACATTAATAAAACAGACATAAAACTTAAGTTTTTGAACTTGCATAACACCCGCAGCAAAACATAGCATGCAAGCAAAAGAAAAAGCAAAAAAGAAACATAAACATAAAATCTATAATAAATTAAACACATGATTCATGTAAAAATGCCAAAACCTCGACAAAAAAGATAAATCTATAGTAGCATTTCTTTCAACTATGGCAGGCTGAATATAAGAAGTGCTTTCTTTCCGATAGAAGAAATTTAGGGTTCTTTCTTCCTCACCATCCTTGGCAAAGGAACTGACAAAGGCAATGCTAAGGCAAGGCTACGAGGAGTAGGGGCCCGCGAAGGGAACTGGAGAAGCTGGAGGCAGTGCGAGGAGTGGTTTGCGAGGATTTGAGCCGCAACGAAAGGAACTTAGGAAGGCAGTACAAGTTAATGCCATGGGGAGGAGCAAGGCTTTCGTTTGTGGCTACTTTGAGGAAGAACAATGAATAGTAACAGAATCAGTTGATCATTTGCAGTTGTGTGAATGTAGTGAGATAAGAGTGAGAACAAAGGAGGCATGACACATGCATGTGATGGAGGAAAAGGGTTTTCGGCTTTTCACCTTTTCACTTTGCATGTGCAAATGTACTAGTTGAATTATAAAGATTTCAGTTACTATGGATCGATCGATTTAGCAGGTTCTACTCAGTTTTGATTAGTCCAATGTAATGCCTGATTATTACATAAAACTGAACCAAGTCAAAACCGATCCCCGGTTGAGCCGATCGGACTGTCCTGTCTAGTTTAGTTTGTACAACATTGCTCGTAACATGTAGAGCCACAGCTATCCTTTAATATGCATGAAGCCCTTATTGAGCCCTTCAATAGACCCTCAAAAGCAGAAATAATGGAGGTCGGCTAGTGGCAGGTTGGCTTGCCCTTTTCTTCGAGCCACCGTGAGAAGAAACTTGGCTACTCAACAGAACCTTAGCCTTGCATCGAGGGTATCATAGTTTTGGCTTATCACTCTTTCAACATCTGATTATAGTTCTGCCCTTCAATTTCCTTTTGTCCTTTTTACTCTTTTGTTTTTCATTTGTTGTCGCTATCAGAGACTAACGCAGAGGTGTTGCACAGGGAGCTGCTTTCTGACTCCCAAGAGATGGTATCACGATGTATTTTTATGCTTCATATGAATGTTTCTCGCTGCTTTGGGGAGATGCGGTTTTGATTACAAATTTCTAATTAATCGCTTTGTCACATCTTTGAGGAATGCATCTTCTTTTTTTTTTTTCATATTATGTTCTAATATACATCTTTTTTCCATGACTTTCTAAGTCTTTAGGTGATTTTGTTTTATAAACTCACTTTGTCCTTGTCTTATTAAACTATGATCTCGGGCTATTCCTTGTATTTTTTTTGAATACTTCAAGATAGAAGGGCTATCATTGTTATGATCTTGTAGCTCGATCTCTTTATATGTCCATGAATGTTACATTATTTAATTCACACTTTATTTTGTTCGTGAACTATCAATTCAAACTAGCCTTTCTGTGCCACATGCTGTCTGTTCTTGTTGTTTCTGCCTGCCTCTTACAAGTCTATCATCAACTAAACCACCTACATGCCACAACATCAATGCTAGTATATAATCGCTTGGAGTATCCTCCTGCTCCAACTATTTTCACCATAAGTACCTCTTCATTGGACCTTTCTATTGTCTTGCGTAAAGGAAAATGCAGTGCTTCTCATCCTATTGTCTTATGTAAAGGTAAATGTAGTGTTGCTCATCCTTTGCATTCTCCCTTGATATTTGAATATTAATTCTATCAGCCCATTGTTTTGCATTGTCTTTGTCTTTTGTATCTATTCCTGGGTATATTGTGGGGATCTTCTAATACTTAAGTAGAATACGGTTGTGGATTCTAAGATATTTGCTCTTATTTTTTGTGGAACAAAGGACCTCATTTTTTGTTGCTGTTTTGTTGTGCACTCAGCTGCTTATGAATAGGTGTATATGTGGATGACGTTTTGTTGATAGGTAGTGATCCGGCTAGTATTATTGAAGTTAAGCCTGATCTTGAACTTCATTTTGTTACGAAGAATCTACGTCATTTGAAGTACTTACTTAGAAGTGAGATTAGCTATGGCAAATGAGTGGTTGCTCTTTCTCAAATTAAGTGATATTAACCGGTATCTGCAAAATTCTAAATAATAACGTTGAGATGCAGTTTTTTTATATTCTAAAGTATTTCCAGAAGTCTCCAAAGAAAAGGTATTGAATAGAAATACTTGTAATCTTGATATTGAAGCATATTCGGGATTTATGATTGAAATATAGCTTTGTTGGTGGAAATTTGATAGCCTGAAAAACAAGAAATAAAATATTGTTGCGAGATTCAGTGCTGAAGCTAAGCATAAAGCTATGGACTGCTTATCATGTGAGATGATGCCGATTAGAACCATATTGAGAGATCTTGTTTTTCAAGTCAATAAGCTAATGGTTCCACATTGTAATAATGAGTTAAGTTTCTGCGTTGCCAAGCAATTCTGTGTTTCATGGGATAACTTAGGGTTGGCTTTCATTTTACAAGTGATGTACTCACAATAAAGGTCATGACCCATGTTGGCTCTAAGAAGCAGTTTGCTGATATTCTCACAAAACCCTTAGCTTCATATGGTTTACTACTTTGTTTAACAAGCTCAAGCTGTATGAGGGTGAGTTTTCCACAAGTAGTCTTACAATTGTATCAGACTTGATTATTATTTTGTTCTCTATAGCTAATTTCTTTTAGGGGTAGAATTTACTGACACCAAACTAAGTTTTATTCACATTGGACATTCAAATTTTCGTATGTGCAAACAGAACACTGAAATGTTATAACGTAAGTTGATAGTTTTCAATTCTATCAATGATATAATGGAAGACTTCATTACAATTTCCTCCATAAATCTTTTACAAACAGAATGGCCGTAGTTTAAGCTGATTGAATAAATAAATGCATTTATACATAAGATTTAGCTAAAAATCGAAAATTAATTGAAAGCTGGATCGACTTTGGCTTGGATCGAGCTTGAATCGATAACAAATGAGTTAGACTTAACTCAGATTGAACTCTTCTAGTTTATTCTTTGGCTCGAATTGTAATCGAATTAAAAACTTTCAATTCAATTTTAAGCCGAGGTCTGATCGGCTCAAGATCGGATTATCAACAGCCCTAGTCCCTTGTATTTTATCTCAAGAATGTGATCATTTGCAGGATAAGTGGAAGACTTTGGTGCATACCGCGAGGATATCACCACAGCAAAGAAGGGGAGAACCGGTCCCACAAGAGCTGCTGGACCGTGTTCTCTGCGCCCATGCCTACTGGTCTGACTGCCAGGCGAAGCTTCAAATGAAGCCACCACCGCTGCCGCCTACCGAGGCTTCATTGCACCTCTCATTATGAGCTTCATTTCTCGGGGTGAATCCTGTGAATCATGTAAAAAGTTCTACAGGTAAACATTAATACAATATATTGGTAAACATACTATAATAGAAGCTGCTGATTGCCATCTGTAATATTAATCCCATGTTCATATCATAACACCCTTGAAAGCCAGATTCCCTGCGTTGTGGATTCCCTACATGATTATTATCCGGAGCAAAACTAAAACCGAGACTGATCTTGCATCAACTACCATGTTTTGATTCCTTAACAGGGATTGGGATGATTAAATTCGGTGTTTATATTTGATTTATTCTTTTAATAAATCTAATACTGATGATATCTTGCTGAATAAGGAAAGAAGCAGTGAGGAATGATGCATTTGTTTTCATTTTCATGTCTGTCATTTAAACAATTTCATGTGCTTAATTTGTTACTTCTTGCCTTAAGTTTCTGCAATTTAATCAATAAGTTTCTCATTATTTTTCTCTGGGGTTTCTTTCCCCTTTACTGAAGAATCAATTCGTTGCAGTGCAGTTATACTGAGTTTGAGTGAGATGTGCATCAGAACAAAATCGATTCTTTTAATTTTTGACTTCGTTTTTAAGTTTAAAATTAATACTGTGGGCACTGAACAAACTTTGTTATCACGTCACAATCTCTCGGACAAGCTTTTTATGATGATATTTTTGTCGCTTTTTGTCACGGCATTCTTCGACTTTCTTTTCTTCGACGTAACTTAGAACTTAGCGGCAACTGAGGTTTGTGTGGAAGACATAAAAACCTCTGATAAATTCTTAATATATGCTGTCAAGATTATGAGAGCTTTAGAAAAATCGAGAATCACTATGTTTGAGATGTTGCCTCTTTATCAAGATTATGAGATTTTGAGCGCCTTCAAAATCATTAAAAAACTGCTAAGGAGGCGTTTGGTTTAATGTTATCTTAGTGTTATGTCATGTTATTTAGAGAAAATAATTGTTTGATTTAATGATATCTATAAATAATTTTTTATAAAATTATAAAATTATTGATTAAAAGATGACGTCTAAATTACATGACATAACACTAAGATAATAATAAACTAAATGCACCCTAAGACTCATCTTCTTCTGAAATACTATTAGGGTTATGTGTCTTCTACAGCAAGAGAATGAGTTTCTCTGTGTGCAACACGTAGGAGAGCTTTTTTTTTTCAACTTGTTATAATTTTTCTTGTACTCGATGTTTTTTGATAAATGGAGTCCAATTATGGTTTCTAATTAAATTTTTAGTTATTTCTTCTTCTACTATTTTAATTTTGTAATAGTATAGTTTGTGTGTGGGATTATTTAATTGGGGCATTTACATATGTCACCCCCTAAAGTAAGTTTTATTACATATTTCACTCCCAAAGTTATCTATTTACTTTTGTCCCCCCTAACTTTAAATAATTATTTATAAACTAAATCCTTTCATTCATTCTCGTTATCTTCCTGTGACCTTAACTTTGAAGGTGAAATATTGGCCATTAATCTTGATGTAATAATTTTGGGGGTGAAATATGTAATAAAGCTTATTTTAAGGGTGGCATAAGTAAATTTTTCTGTTTAATTTTGTTCGTGTAAAGAAAAGAATACTCAAAACTCTTAGTCTTACATTGTAACTAGTTAGACTACCCTTAATAAACTAGTATCAAACCATACAAGACCGTAGGTAGGGGTGAGAATGATCCGAGTTCGAGCTGAATTTAGCACGACTCAAATTCGGCTCGTGTCAATTCGATTTGAGTCTTTGAAAAGTGAAATTTTTTCTTAAAAAATAATTTTATTAAGATTTTAAATTAGATTAATCATGACTACTAAATCACCTAACAGATATTTTAACTATAATTAATACATACTTATATACAAATAATAAAAAATTATAATAAATGATTGAATATATTATTAATATTTCAAAAAATAGTGATTGAGCCAATTCGATCCAATTCAACTATGGCTCATGGCTCTGGTCAATAACTCAAACCGAGTTTGATTGAAGCTAAATATTGATTCGAATATCGAGCGATTATTGATCTTTGAGCAAAACTCTCACCTCTAACCATAGTCCCACAAGAGAGCGAAAGGTCTACTTTATATTGGATTCAATGTAGGTTGTTCATAAAAAAATAAAGAATATTTAAAGCTAATTTTTCTCAAGATCAGCGATCAAATTCTCTCATAAGCGAAATATAATTATAATTTTTAGTACAATATGTTGGCGCAAATCAAGACCCAAAATCGAATTAACTCGGCTTGGATCATGACTAGTTGCGATTTCGAGCTAAACTAAGTTTAAAATTTTCAATTTCAAGTTGCATTCGACTAGCGTGAAATCGATTTTTCGCCCTACATGAACTCAAAGTACTCATAAAGGTTGAGGAAAAGATGACAGCACGTGCAGAGCTCTAAATTACAACTGCAGTCGAACTGCAAGTGATGGAACTCACGTGACTGAAGACTGACTTCATGGATCTCACATCTTTTGTCTCTTTTTCATCTGCTGAGTCTTCGTGAGCTGACTGATTGCATGAAAGTGCACGTAACATGTAGAAATTATTGTATTCGGATGTAAATTAGAGGCTGTCGCGTGTAGCCGGACCCACCTGTATTGCACACATGGCAGCCTCTGATTGGCATCCGGATGGAGTACCATCCGGATGCAATAATATGTTCCTAACATGTGAGGTGGTTACGTCTTAACAGCTTGTCTCGTTGATTTTCTGCAACTACAATGAGAGGCACATTGAATCTCTTTTTATCCATGGAGTTTCATGAAATATATATTATGCAATCGAAAACTATTTTCAGTTACAAGAAAATTACACCAAATATTTAGACTTTATATAGATTGAGATTGACTTTATTTTTCGAAAAATTATATGTTGATGCAAAAAAGATGCCAAAATAGAATGAAATAAGACGATAATTTTTATATGAAAACTCGAGTATCCGGGAGAAAACCACGATAACGTCTAGGTAATTTAAATTCACTAATCGAATCTCTTCTCTTACAAAGTTTGAGAGACTCTAAAAGAAGACCAGATAAGAAAATTAGTAAATGAGAGAGAGAGAGAGAGGCAGCTCGGCTAGCCCCCAGAGAGTTTTTCCTCTCCCTTATTTATAGCTTGGAGAGGAGAGGACATAATGGGTATAATCTATCATGTTTGACACATATTCCTGCAAAGAACAATTAGGCAGTGGATCTCCATGCCTTCTTAAATGCTGAGTTGACATAGTAGTACGGAGGATACGATCTGGTGATATCTCTCCTTGAAGAGCTGTTCGACTAGGAATGTTCAAGGAAGGTTGTTCAAGGAGGGCTATTCGACTAGGAGTATTAGAGAAGGTTCTAATACTACATTTTACATTATTGCATGTCGTCTAATAGAATGTGCGGTATATTTTCTTACGTGGCAGTCAAAATCACCAGCTATGCGTGTCATGCCTTATTGCACTACTTCGATGTCCTAAGTCAGGTGAGAAACAAGTACGTGCAACTATTGATTTCGAAAGCTTAGACTCATTGTTCTGATGGATCAAAGGGTAAATCTGATATCTATAACTACGAAAGAACAAAAATATGCTCAGCCTATAAGGAAGAAGCTCAAACCCTAATTCGATGTACAAGTATTGATCTTCATTTTGGATCGACTTGAAGATTCAGTCGAAATTTTAATGTGAAAATTTTCAAAAAAAAAAAAGCTCAACTAGCTAAGGAGAATCAACTTGAGGCTCTAAAGCAAAAACTTTAACTCATTTAATTTACAAAATTATAAATTTATATATACCATTTTATATTTTGAATATAATTATAAACTTCACTCTTCCTCTTCCATATTAACAAAGAGCTAAATCTTCTTTTACTTAATATAGAAGGTAAATAGAGTAAAAATAAATAGTCATGCATATTATTAAAATTTAATTATTTTACATATTTTATAATTATTTTTTAATATTATATATTAGGTATAAAATTATATAAAAATTACAAAATTTGTTATATACATATTACAATTTTTATGCCACATGCCTAACGGTAAAAAAAAAATGCAATTTTTACGATATTTTCTTGCTATTTTGCTTTGTTTTTTCATCTTTTTATACAATTTTATATGCATACAAATTTTATATTGATAATTCTTGACTTTGTATTAACTTTTTTTTTTTGCTTTATGTATCTATGCAAAATTAAAACAAAGATATTATGTAAAATTTTATGCAAAAAAGATTAAAAAAAATGACGTGAAACGGTATTTTTTTATCGTTATCATGTGGCACGGCATGTGGGCCCATGCGCTAAACTAATAATTTTTTTTTTTAAGCTTCCTAAAAGAAGTCAACAACCCAAAAGTTTATCCTAATAGAAGAATTTTTTTTTTAAAAAAAAAAAAATTAGAAATAGAAGAACCGTTGGAAAGTAAAATTGGTTAGATGGCTGATGATCCCGCCATATATATCACGTTCATGGCTGGTGGCATCCACGCAGGATTCATGCAGCACTGACATCATGGCACGAATCTCAAAGTACAGCTGTCGTCCACTCAGGTTTCGGGCGGATAACGAGCCGAGTTTAAGCGAGTTTATTCCAACTCAAATTCGAATATTTTAATATATATCTTTTTTTTAAATATTTCAATTTCGAACCAAAATTTGATTTCGATTCAATTTTCGTGTTGAGTTGAGGCTAAATTTTTAACCTTTTTATTACTAAATTATCATATAAAAATTTAAAATATTTAAACAACATAATATAACATCAAATATTATATATGTGTT
>JAEMOT010000017.1:556360-609769 GCA_019297695.1 Apostasia ramifera | reverse complement strand
AATTTGATTATTATATTTTTTTTATTCCTTAAATTTAATTAAGTAATTATTTTATAAAAAAAATTATATTTTATTTATTTAATATTTTTTAGATCACTCTCTTTAATTAATTACTTTTTTTATTTAATTTGATTGTTATGTTTTTCGCATTCATTAATTTTAATTAATTAATTTTTTTATTCATTAATTTTAATTAATTTCTAATATTTTTTTTTTACTTTATTTATTTAGTATTCTTTAGAACACTCTCTTGAATTAATTACTTTTTTAATTTAATTTGATTATTATATTTTCCTTATTCACTAAATTAAATTAATTATTTTCTTATTCATTAAATTTAATTTGATTATTGAAATATGTTTTCCAATGGCACGTCACATCCTTTGTATTTGGCACATAAACCAGTGCATAATGAAAAAATGCAGGCCTATGCTTGGTCTGGAGTGGAACCGATTTAATGCGTCATGGCACTCGCTCATTAATTTATCGACACAGCTCATTAATTTATCGACACAGTGGTCTTACCATCAGAAGTAAGAAGTCATGTGCGAGGAGTATAGACGATTCCAGGGTGCCCTAAATTACCTTTGGAAGACATAGCTACACTCTTACAAGGAGCAGTTTGTTTCAGCATGGATTGATACATGTATGCACCTCGGGAGCAATTCAAGTCAAAGGTATAGTCACTTTATAATTTTAAATATTGTACTATTTAAATTCTGTTCATTATTAAAATAGAATGCATTTTTCTATTACAGAACGGGAGGGGCACATGCGAGGCTTAAGATGTATTTGGGAGATACCATGTCATCCCTGGAAACATCTTTTGAAAAAATACACAAGATTAAAATAAATCAGTTCGGGGAAATTCAAAAGTCGTTCGAGAGATCTCTCAACATTCCACGCCATACACATTTACATGACGACATTTTTTGTCAAGTAAGGTGTCGAATTTCATTAGAGGCAATAGAGTTAATTTATGCTGAGCTGAAATGTACTGAGGAAGGATGTCACGAACTAGCCGGCACATGCAACTGTTCAATCAAAATAATATACGGATTGCCATGCAAGCATGATCTTGCACATTATCGGTACTTTTCCATTCCAATTTCGATACAGAGTATCAACGCTCATTGGAGGAGGTTGTCTATGCACTTACATGGGTACCATGACGACGGAGTACGAGCCAACAGGACATCTCAAGTTGTTGAGATATTAGATGGGATGGATCCACAAATGCGAGAGCATATGATAGACCGGTTTTTTGATATGGCGTCAAAGCACAGTTCGAGCACCTTCGTACAAAACAGAACATAGAGGTCGACCTTCAGGCAAAGATGAGCAAAGCAGATATCGCATATCTTCTTTTGCAGATTTAATCACTTCAGGATCTAAGGCCACTCAAACGAATGCAATGTCACGAAGGAGAGGACGTGGGAGGGGGTCGGGGGTTCGCAATACTCAGTCGACCCATGATCACTCTCTAATTCCACTCATCCATGATACCTATATTGAGCAATTACCTGTGGTTATGCAGCGTTATATTTCTCATACTGTTGACGTTGAACCTGACGGTGGATTTAGGGCGATAGCCGCACTAATCGGGTATGGTGAAGAAGGTTGGTTTCAAGTACAATACGAGTTTATGGAGGAGATTCAACAAAATAAGTGTCAATATGATCAGCTTTATCCAAATCGGAAAATGACAGACAATCTATTATTTTTACTAAACTATTTCGGACAGCCGGCACCAGAGAGGCATTAGATGGAGTCTATGACTTTGGGAATTGTCATCGCATCAAGGTACAACCTTGTACTGCATACATTTGGTCAGAATAATTGGAGTTGTTTTACTCACTTGCCATTAAGGTCTCCTCCAGTTACAGACCAAGAGCGCCGGGAAATAGCTATCGCCCATATTGGCCGACACTTCGTGTAAGTTTTCTTACACCCTCATTACCCTATACCACCATTTCCAACGTGGTGGTGGAATCATTCATCTGACGAAGCTAAAGGATGGGCAGCTCGTTATGTAACACGTGTAATTTGTGGTATGAAATAACGGGTACAGGACCTAACAGTTCGGGTGCAGAATTTGGAGAAAATATTGATTAGAATTTGTATTTTTCATATATTTTGGTATATCTTTTTTTTGTATTATTGCTAAACATGGCTAATTTGTTTGCAAGTTATATATATAATCGCTTTTGCCACAAATAAAAAATTATTGTAAAAAAAAAAATCTATTTTAAATAAATAATGTTAAATAAAAGAATAAAAGAACCAAAAAAAATTACATAAAAAAAAAGAAACACAAAAATAAATAACAAGTAAAATAGAAATAAATATAAATATAAATATAAAGAGAAAAATAATTAAAGGAATAGAATAATTAAAAGCAAAAGTAAAATAAAAGAATAAAATAATTAAATTAAAAGTAAGATAAAAGAATAAAAATAAGTAAATCAACAACTATTATAAATAAAATACAAAAAAGATTTAAAGTATAAATTTAATAATAAAATATTTAATATTAAAAATTAAAAGATAAAAAGGATCTAAAATATGAAATAAATAAAATAGAAAAAATATTAAGAAATAATTAATTAATTAAATTTAATAAATAAGAAAAATATGTTAAATAAATTAAAAAAACAATTAATTAGTTAAAGGAAAAAAGTAAAATTGGAAATTAGGAGGGGAAGACGGTGGAGCCCGGGGGTGGTGTCAGAGGGGGGGAATAGAATTTCTATTTACCATGGGCCATACTCGCACTCCAAATACGGACTCCCAGTTTGAACCGTTTGACGGCCTAGCGTGCGTGGGTCAGCCTTGGGGTGCGCTCCGTGGGTCCAACTTCGCGTGGGAGCGGTGGAAATGTGGGTGGGCTGTGGGCTCGAGAGGTGGACCGCACGTGCGGCCAGCGCCGCGATCAGTGGACGTGATTTCGGGCGAGGCTGTGGCCCGCAAAATTACTTTTTGAAAAAAATTAAAGCGCCATAAATGCTTAATTAGAGTTTAAAAAAAATTGCATAATTTGCCGGCTAAATTTCAGCGGGGTAAATTGTGCCCTGGTCCCTCAGAGAACGAAATGTTTTATAATGATCCTAGATTTTGAACTTATGTCAACTATAAGGTTTTGAAAACCGGACAGACTTCAGAACCGGTAGACTGAAAAGTTCAAGATTCAATGGTCGAACCGGGGTCGAACCAGGATGAAGTAAAAATTAAAAAAACTAATAAAATATAATATAAATATAGTTAAGATATATATTATTCACACATCAACACAACAATTAGATATAAAATGAATATTTAATAATTAAATTTAACAAATAATATCTTATGTCAATAACCTAAAAAATAATTTCAAGCAAATCGAAATAACAATAACCCAACAAAATATTTGCAAATCACAAATTGAGTATAATATTTAGTATATCATTAAAAAATCTGAATTAATAGTATATTTTGTCAATATTAAAATACTAAATTATTTCATCATTTCATATTACTAAAATACTAAAATACTAAATCATTCTGAGAGGATGGGGGCTGGAGAAAAGAGTGCGAGGTAAGGGGAATCGCAAGTTCGTGACTGTCGCGCGAGTAGAGGCCGCAGAACGAAGGCTGAGTTAGGGACCTAGGATTTAGGAAAGTTTTTTTTTTTTTTAATTTTAAACTCAACCGGTCTAATCCTACCGATTCACCGGTTGACTGGTTGAACCGTGGTTTAGACCGGTTCTGGCCGGTTTTAAGCGGATCCGGTTATAAAATTAAACCGGACCAGTTGGCTGACCAGTTCACAGTTCGACCAGTTGAACTGGCCGGTCCAGTCCGATTTTTAAAACCTTGGTCAACTATGCATGCGAAGGATTTTCGTCTATCTACATGACATTGATAATAAAATATATCATCTAGTTTTTAAATTTTTTTTCAAGTGCTCTTTTTGATATTATAAAATAAAATCAAAAGATAATATAATATTTTTAAGATAAATTTACATAACACTATTGATCACAACTTTAGAGATTCAAAATTGAGTGACTCATATCAATAATCTGTAAATATAACTCATGTGAGATGTAATCTCAATTTTAAAGATTCAACTTAAATTACATAAACTTTAGTAAAATTTAAATATTTATAAAAATTAACTAAAAAGATTGAAGTAATTAAAAACTTTATTTCAGATGATGTTGTTCCAGATATGTTCCTGCATACAAGACGATAATATTTTTTAATTTATTATTATTATGATTGTAATGTGAGTAATATAACAAAAAAAAGTTTTATTTGATAAAAAAATTAAAAATTTTAAGTAACATTAATTTTAAATGAACAATTTTTTTCCAGATTGATACCATTGAGTTACAAAAAATTCTAATAGTCTTTTATTATTTTTTTATCATTTTTTTGAATTTTTTTTTTATAAAAATCCTATTTGATTTTTTTTTTATAAAAATCCTATTTGATTTTTTTTTGTGATAATAATTATTTGAATTTTGAACCTTGAAGCCAATAAAATAACCGTACGAAACGCTAAAGAAATCGTAGAATCAGGGCCGTCGGTGGCAGCACGGCTAGTGATTTGAAGTCCGCTTGCCGACGAAGTTACCAGAATACCCTTTCCCTCCCAATTTTACCCGCGAATCCACCGCCGACTACGCGCGGACAAATTGAAATGGATGGCAATCTCGTAATATCAACTAAAGGGGGGAATTAGGGAGACCTGATCTCCCAACTCTACCACTTGAACGTTGAGTTAATTACGAACACTGCCACTCCCTCCTTCCAGCTCGATCTTCCATAAATAGCCCTATTCCCCACTCACATTCCCACCTAGTCTCCTCCTTCGGCCGTTTCTGTCTTCCCACTCTCAATGGCTCTGCTCCGCGCCGCCTCGGCGTTCTTGATCTCCTTCACCCTGATGGGCCTGATCTCGCCGGCGACGTCCCGCATTCCCGGCGTCTACGGTGGCGGGCCATGGCAGCAGGCGCACGCTACTTTCTACGGCGGCAGCGACGCATCCGGCACCATGGGTAAAACCGCATTGCTTACTCGATTCTCCCCCCAGTACCTCTAGATCCAGTCCGATTTACGAGATCTAGGGTTTCGGATGCAGGGGGTGCGTGCGGGTACGGGAACCTCTACAGCCAGGGGTACGGCGTGAGCACTGCGGCGTTGAGCACGGCGCTGTTCAACAACGGGCAGAGCTGCGGCTCCTGCTTCGAGATCAAGTGCGCCGAGGATCCCGAGTGGTGCCATCGGGGAAGCCCGTCGATCTTCGTGACGGCGACGAACTTCTGCCCGCCCAACTACGCGCTGCCCTCCGACAATGGCGGATGGTGCAACCCTCCCCGCCCACATTTCGACCTCGCCATGCCGATTTTCCTCAAGATCGCCGAGTACCGCGCCGGCATCGTCCCCGTGTCCTTCCGCCGGTGAGCTATTTTCCCTTTGTTTCGGCTTAATTTCACGTTTTCATTCGCTTTCAATCATTCTTTTTCTTAATATGAAGTTCTAAAATTATTTCATAACATAAAATATAAATTATAAAATTTCAGGTTTTATTTAAAAAATATTTTAATTAATATAATGACACTAACAAGTAATTTAATTTGTTATTTAATGGAAAAAATTAATGGAAGAGGATTACATTTAAAAATATTTTAAAAATTACAGTAATGACTTGTAAATAAATTATTGGACGAATTATTAATATATTTTTATAATTTATCAATAATTACATGTTAATTTATATTTTGTGAAATCATTCATTTATTTAAATTTTTAGAATTTAAAATAAAAAAAAAAATGTAAATAAAATAGGGTCAATATTGTTTTCAAAGAAAAATAAAATTAATAGGTTGTGGTTCTGTAATTAAACAACAGTGACCTGCAGGTTTTTACTCTATTTTCGGATATAATAATTAGTTAAAATGCTTTACCAAATTACATAAATAGCCGCTAGGGAGGTACTCAAAGGCCTGGGTTATTTTGGTCATCTGGGTAACGCGTGTATTGCGATTTTATGCATCAGTCCTTTAAAATGCCATTATTTGCTTATTTGCCTTCGATCATAACGGACGGCTGGGATTGTGTGCCTGCAGGGTGCCTTGCAGGAAGAGCGGCGGGATCCGGTTCACGATCAACGGGTTCAGGTACTTCAATCTGGTGCTAATCACCAACGTCGCCGGGGCCGGGGACATCGTTCGGGCGAGCGTGAAGGGGTCGAGGACGGCGTGGATGCCGATGACCCGGAACTGGGGCCAGAACTGGCAGTCGAACGCCATCCTCGTCGGCCAGTCGCTCTCCTTCCGCGTCACCGGCAGTGACCGCCGGACCTCCACCTCCTGGAACGTCGTCCCGGCCGATTGGCAGTTCGGCCAGACTTTCTCCGGTAAGAACTTCCGCGTTCGAGGATGATCATTGGGGATCGCGCGCGGCTGAAGTGGCTGCAGACGATCGTAAGAAAAGGAAGTCTTTGTGGCCCGCAGCCGATCGAGTAAGCATCATTATCATCTCTACCCTTGTGTAGTGTTGGGACTTATATAGTGTTCTTAAGCGTTTTGTTGGGCAACTAAATGGGAACTTGGATGGCGTTTGATATGCTTTTTTTTGGCCTCTCCCTCTCAAGTGTCTATTTTGGTCAAAAAGGTCGGCTGAGGCTGACAATGGCAGTCATAGCATCGTGGTTTTTTTATTCTGCTGCTTTTCTAGATTCCTTCATTAAAAAAATAAGTATATATACATATATATTCTTTAAACTTATTTTTTTATAAGATGAATATAATTAATTGGTAGAATTACCTATTTATTTTTTTAAAAAAAGTGTTGTTAGCAATTCATCCATTGAAATAATCAATTCAATGGCAGCTCTTGGCCATTTCTATTGGATTGAAATATTTCTGAAAAAGGTGAAAATACTATTACCACCAGAAGATCTTTAAAAACAAATTTTGGATATTATATATTAAGATAAATTTCTGTCATATCTACTGAAGAACAATTAATTACTCTATTAGATGAGCGATAAAGGATGTTTGTCGCATTTGAACTCAATGTGGAACGACAAATTGAATTAAGAATTGTTCGAAGAGTTATAATCGATATACATCATTACGATGAATGAAAGAATTTTTCGCAGATAGTAAAGATAATAATATCTACTACTGAGTTTTATGAAAAAATATTGAGTTTGAAATTATATCAATATTCGTCGAACCAGATGAACATTTAGTATATCTACCTTATCAGATCTGAAAATTATTTCGACAACAAACTCGAGGAAGATCAGTCACAAAAAAGTTTTTTGGTTATTCTTGGGATTATGAACAAAAGGCAAATTTATTCGAATTATTATCAGTTCATCAAGAAAGACATCAGTATCGGTACATTTGTAACGGACGAAATAATTGAAGTATATCAAAGCGAAAATGATTTCGAATTCTGTTGGGGACCAAAAATAGTAGAATTACTCTGGAAAATTCAAATCGGGTTCTCTTCAACACCCAATAATATTTCTCTACAATTTGATTAAAGACCTAAAGCTTGGGCGTATATTCCGCTACAATAGAAATAAGTGATAATATTGTGGCAGCACTGTACAAATAATAGAGCACTACATTATTAGCTAACTTTATCATGTATATAAGGATGATCTCTGGGCTGTGGTCAGGCATCCATTCGAAAACATCCATTCTCATAAGCTCCCCTCTCGCTTTCTCCTATCACTCACTTTTGTTTTCGTCCAATTTAGTCCAGTCCAGTCACTCATTTAGGTCCAGTTGGTATCAGAGCTAAGTTTATTTGTACGTATTTTTTACTCTATTTGTGAAATAAATTTATTTTTATCATGTTTTGTTTGATGTTGTTTGATTAAATTTTTTTATTTTAGATCTGTTAAATTATTAAGTCAACAAATTTTAAATTCATGCCTTAAAATTAATATGATATAATTGTGCTAAAACTCATACGTTCATCCATAATTTTGTCTGTAATCTCCTTCTAGGCCAGAAGTTGTTGTTAATGGTGTGTTTTTAAGATAATCTTGTAAAGGTTGGGTAGGAACATCAATCTTAAGTACCAAGCAAATCTATTATCAACATATTAATCTATATGAATACTTATAATCTTTAGATTTAAAAGTTTAACACAGATCTAAACTATTTCAAAAACTATTTTAAAATGACTTTAAATTCCATGCTAGAGTAAAAATTAGAAAAAATAGAAAAATTTATTTTAAAAAATCTTAAAAAAGAAATAATCTTTAATATTAAAAATAAATATCTTAATAAAATAAGTGGAATAAATTTAGCAACTAATTTTAAATTAATTATTGAAATAATAATAAATAAAGTCTATGAATTCTTATATAATCAAACTAAAAAAAAAACTGATATTAAAAACGATATTAAAAATATATCTAATGAAATAAATTGACCTAACAATAATAAATATCAAGCAAATCTAGAGAATCTAGACAATAACACAGAAAAAATATTATCATTGGATGAATGTTACTCTAAATAAAAAATATATCGAAAAAATTCAGAATAAAATTGAGTATATAAATACCTTATATAAGATAAATATATTAAAAGATTTTACTGACTTTGAAGAAATTTATAATCTTTTTCTTATAAATAAATAAATTTTAGAATAAAAAATAAAAGAATATATGTCTGATCCCACAATAGAAAAACTAATTATTATTCAAGAATTATATTAATTAAAAGAATATATTTTTCAATTATATGATTATAACTCAGAATATGAATTTTATTTTTTAAAACTTTGAGCAAAATGAAGCATATACCACTTGATTTGGGACTATAGCAAGGCAACTCATGCCTAACCTTTCAACTTATGATCTTACTTTTGAGCCTAAAGGAACCTTCTATTTGATAGTAAGTTCATGATTGTTCCACTTCTTATGTGAATGTCTAGATTTAATCCATAATAAGAGAATTTTTTGATGGTATATGACCCATTTTTGTTCACCACCACCTTACCAGAAACCAAAAAAAACTCCACGATCTAAAAGGAGCACATATGGATTCATGGTGATCAATAAGTTTGGATGAATCATTGTGCACCAAGCAGATATTTAATAGAATTACTGTGACGTCCCGACGTCCGGGGCGCCGGAAAAACTCACATAACCTTACGTCATCCATTACCTTGCAGCAACCTGCGATACCTCATACCATATCCCGTGATCTTTCTTGTGCAGTACCTGCCACTAAAAATGGCAGGAGTTTGTTAGAACAAACCCAGTAGGTAAAACAATATCCAATATAAAGTAAATACATATAACATTTCAAAATACTCATCATCACGCACACATGAGTGCACATGCACATACATATTCTCATACATTTCATATTCACTCACCTAGAAGCCTGACAAACATTCCTTTAGCTTGTTCTTCTTGAAGCCTTGACAAAAGCTGCACGTTACTTTGGTGATTCCACATCAGGACATCACCTATTGTACACTCATAAAATGCATACGCATTTCATCACCACATGAACAATAATTAATTAACATCAGTATTCTCACAAAAAGACATCAACACGATATTATTGCATAGATAATCAAATCACACTCATTTCCTGATGTATTAAACAAAATACACCATATCAGACATAATTGCGTAAACATAATAAACCAACAAATCACACATATTCCCGCTAGTAAACAAGATAAATACACATCAACACATCAACACATCATTTTATTAACATAATAAATCGGAAAGAATTACCTACCGTTGATCATGAAACAGTGCTAAGAAATCGTGCTCTAGCTTTCTTCTCCTTCCTCTTCCTTTCTCCTCTTCCTTCTCTGCTTTCCTGCAGCAGCCACCGTTGCTGCTGCTCCTGCTGCCTTGCTCTCGGCGAAAACGGCGCGACGAGGGGGCGCGGCTGGCGCGGCAAACGCGGGAGAGAGAGAGAAATCCTTTCTCTCACCTGGCGTGGCGACACGCGGAAGAAAGGGCGGCACGGGCGAAAGGCGGTTCGCTGCTGCCCTTATCTGATTTTTGGCACAATTACAATTTGGTCCTCATGTTTCCAATGTCTCATAAATAGGTCCAAAATCATTCTTTCTAGGTCCAAATTTTTTTTTCTCAGTCCAACTCAGCTGAAAATTTTCTTCTCAGCTGAAATTTTTCTTCACCCAGCCATTTTGGGATGTTACAATTACAGTCTCCATAATAGGAGGAAATGAAACAACCTCAGGCTCCTCCATCCTTCACTTGCAACATGTGTGGGAGTGATTGTAAACCTGCAGCTAGCACCGTCAAACACAATCTTTAAATAAGCAACATAGTTTACACTTCAAAAAATCATGCCGTGCCCATGATAGATTCACGGACACGAGGACACGTGAGGACACGAGGGGACACTATGTTGGACATGTCACATAACGTGTCGTAATAAAATAATATTAAAAAAACTAAAAGATGCTTCTTAGACATGCAAGGATACTTGGGACACCTTAAGACACATCTGAGACAATTTCAGGATATTTCTGAGATACATGATACTTCTGAGACACTTCTATGATATTTTTTAGATGCAGGACACTTTTAAGACACGAGACACTCCTGAGACATATATAAAATAGAATTGAATATATTTAATATTAATGTGAAATTTATTTATTAATATTATATTTTTTAATAATATTAAATATAAGACTAAAAACTTATGGAAACATCTACCTCCTCTTTATTCTTTTTATTAATATTTAAAATTATTTTACCTAATAAAATTAAAACTTTATATATTATTACTATTAAAAGTTTACTTAATATAAATCAAAATTTTAAGCTTACCAAACTAAGTCAAATTTTTTCTTTCCTCACTGCCCTCAAGACTTGCAAAATGAACAAATTGTAAAAAATTTGAAACTCTAGTTGCACCTGTCCTTCTTTCATTCTCAACGCCCAAAGTTTTTACCTCCTCTTATTATTATACTCATCATGATTGTTCTAACAAATAAAATTATATTATCTTATTTTCTCGCTCACTTTGCAAAGTGAATCCTAAATTTATATCTCAAATCTCTTCAATATCAATGTCTCTTCTCAAGTTTTCATATTGATCCTATAAAACTTTTGTGCTACTCACAAATTGTTTATACTAAAAAATTTAAATTTATTTTATACTTATGTATTTTTTTAAGTATGAATTATTGATTTTATTATTATTGTATTTGACATGTCATATCGATATATTGCACCGTGTCGTGTCCCTGTGTTTCTATGTCCTATCTATGTTTCATAGGTTCAATGTTATCTTAGTGTTATATCATGTCATCTAGAGAAAATAATTGTTTACTTTAATGACATATATAGATCACTTTTTATAAAATTATAGAGTTAACATTTAAAAGATGACATCTAGATTACATGATATAATATCAAGATAATATTAAACCAAACATCCCCTAAGCAACATGTTCTGGAGCTTCACAATCTAAAATTCAGAAAAAGTGTACAATAAGTTTATCTGACAATATAACTTAGAAGTAATGCAAAGCATTTAAATGAAACAACACAATGAAAAATCTAAGGTATTGCAAGCAATAACAGATTTAATACCATGCAATGAACATTCAATTTTCATTCTACTTGTAAGACTTTAATTGAACAGAGCAACAAAAGAATCAAGAAAATCACCTATTTGCTTTCACAGCTGTTCCTGTGTCATTCAATTTGTGCTCTGCTACAGTTATAACAGCCATAGTTTTATCAGAGACATGCAGTCTTTGATCCATTGATTTTACTCTTTTCATTTACTGCTGACATTCCGAGCGTGAACTTCTCTGAAATTCCAACTCTCCGGTGAAAAGATATTACTTTGGCTGATGCATTGGCACGGAACTGGTGTTTCTCATCAAATGCTTTAGCTTTGTTTAAAGCATCTTGACCCAATGCAGATCCTCTTGCCAATATACCAGTTACCATATCGTGAGCCTTGCTAACATACACCCGTCTGCTTCCTGGATTATTGGAAGTCTGCAAGAATAGAAACAGTTATTTGAAAAATCAAAATAATTAGTATTCCAACAAAAAATAAATGAAAGAAATAATAGAAACTTCTAGTGAACTTTACAGGTACCTCAATAGGCACAGAATTTTCAAATAAATTTGGTACTTCATCTTCTATAATGATAACTTGCTGCATGAAGAAAGTAAACATACTAGTAAAAGGAAAAAATTTACAAGAGCAGACCTTGAAACTCAAGCAGTTTACCTCGTTGATCCTAGGAACATAGTCGATGGCAGGTTTTATGCTCACAATCTGGTCCACTATGGCAGATCCCTAAAAACAGGTTGGGTAGTAGTAAATAGCAGTCTCACAGATGAATATTGAGCAGAACCAAGTAGTAAAAACAAAGTAGCAAGCAAACACTCATCATAGGCCTCATTTGGTTTGGGCCTAAAACCCAAATTTATCCAAAAATACTTTCATTAATGTTTTATATTTATTTTATATTATACATAAATTTAAATATTAAAAATTAATTTTATTTCACATCCTATACAAATTAAAATTTACCTTCATTTCACATCTTACACATACTTCAATAAAAAAAATCAAATTCATTTCACATCTATCACAATCCTTGATAATAAATAACTTTATGTGGCATCATAATATTAAATTAATTTTCTTTTTCTCTCTATTTCAAAAAAATTTAAAATCTCCCTAAAACATATTGCAACTAAACAAAACCTAAAAGATCAAAGCAAATGAATGATTAACTTTTAGGTCTTGTTTGGTTCAGCCTTTTTTTAAGACAAGAGAAAAAATATTTTATTGTTTAAGTTTAATAGGAAATAAATTTATTTTAATATTGAAAAGTATGAAAAATGTGAAATAAAGTTAATTTTAATATTCGTATTTGTGTTGGATATGAGATAAAATTGATTTTTACAGTTGAAATTTGTGTTGGGCTAGAAAAACACCTCGAACTAAATGAGACCTTAAAACAAGAATTTTGTGTTACATATCAAAAACTTATGCACAATAAATTTATGATATAAATATGCATACATGCATGTAATGTTCAAATGAAGTATAATTACAAAAACTTGAAGGTAGATAATTAACTCCCGCAAATGAAAATATGCAAGGACAGTGGAAGAAGCATATGAACTATAATAGGGAAAATAAATAAATAAATATGAATTTAGGAGCCAAATGCATCATTATCTATAAAAGGACAATGTGAAGTAAGTTTTTTTTCCTAATGTTGTGCAATCAAATTGCCATGTCGATAACTATCTAGGTGAAGGGGATCAGGCTAACAATGACCTTTAATGGCTTATGAATACGAGTTATTTGACTGGCTCAAGGTCAACCGAATAATTCATATGGAGGAACTGATCGGAGCCAAGCAGTCCAATCGACCCTTCAATCGAATAGCATACCCGAGTAACTTACCCGAACGAGTTATTCAAAATGATATCCACTTTCTTTTCTCTCTTTCCTAATAAAGCAATTAATGCTGTTTGGATAGGTCATGCATCTACAGCATAGTGTTTAAGCCAAGGGAGGTAAGCAAGAGCTAATGAAGGGAAGCTACTGACATAGGCTAGCTGATTAATAAGCTCGTGCCTAGGGAACCCCTCATTAATGAGAATTACTTATTCGATCTGCTGCACCAACTTCTCCCTCTTTATAAATACTTCACTTGATACAAATGAAGGACTTTTGAATTCTCTCTCTCTTCCATCTTTTCTGATTTCCCTTATCTAAGCTATTCGACTGACTCCTTGGCTCTTCGGTTCACTGGACTTCGACTAGGCTCTATGACTTAGCTAGATTCTCCACAGACAAGAACAGCTCGCATAGCTCCTAGTCTCCCCCCCCCCTCTGACTTCGTAGTGAACCCTCTCCTTCTTCGACTCCTTTACCTCAACTTTCTTTCCTCGATACTCGTAATCTACATCATTAGTGTGGAACTTTTGTTTTCTTTTCTTAATCCTATGTTAATTCGTTGTTTGGATTTCATCCTCAAACACCTAAACTTCAAAGATCCCCAATAACCGAGCAGTAATAGGCAGAAAAACCAGAAAATTGGTGTTTCTCTGGTTTAATAATTTCAAAAATTGCATAAAAGGAAAACGGGCTATTGAGAGAGCAAAAGAAAAAAGAAAAGTGAAAGCAAATAATCAACTCTCGTTTGTTTACTTGGAAAGCAAATACAATCCAGGACTACAGTTATCAGAAAAAAACCTAAGAGAATGGAAGTACTAATACCGATAGCAACACAGCTATCTCGAGGGCCTTCGTATCTCTGAACGTAACAAACGCAGTCTTGAAAACTCCAGCACCGCTGCTCCAATCACGAAACAACCCCAACAATTAGGATCATCTATCAGTAAATAGCAAGAAAACACTCGACCGACAATGGAAACAGAGCCAAAAAAATAGAAAGACAGAGCAGCGCATGATGAACCGGATCTCGACGCGCTCGATCTCTCCGGAGAAGGAGAAGAACTCCCGGATCTCCCTCTCCCCGGCAAGATCTGAGACATTCCCTACTTGGACCGTTCTTGCCTGCAAAAAATAGCCATCATTAAAGAAAAAAAATTGAAAGAAATGGCACAAAACAGCCAGAGATCTCACATGCAAATAAAAAATAATTCAAGAATTCAACGCCATAATCTCACCTGCATTGTTCGCCGAAGCCTTTTCTCTCCTCCCCGGATGCCGGCTCTTCTCCCATCCCCTCTCTCTCTCCGGTCTCATTCGCGATTCAAACTTTTATGAAGGGAGAGAATGCCGACTACGGAGGTGGTCGAAAGACGAAACTGCCCATGTGGAATCAGCTAGCCTTGGCAATAAGTTCAAGGGTACACAAGGAAACTGAGCTCGCTTTAGCCCAGCTCACGTGCTGCTAACACGTAGGGTGACCGGTTTGGCGGCTCGGGCAGGTGTGTTGCGCCGCTGGAACCGATTTAGCCTCGACGATAGGGAGCTTACGATCCGTCCGATGAGCATTTGGACGGCGAGGATGGAGAAACATCCGGGCCGTACTGAGTTTCCATGCCTGACATTCCGAGTTAATGAATTTGCTCAGGTCACGTAATATTGCTATATAAGAATATATCAAAATTTATGATACCTACCTATATATGGAAGGAAAAATAACTGATAAGTTTCATACTGTTTGCATATAATTATACTTTATTTTATATTTATTTAAAATTATTGACTTGAGTCTACAATTAAAATTATAAAGTCCTATTAATTTCTTATTTTATTTTACTTTTATATCTATACTTTAAATTTTAAGAACCTAATTAAATAATTTTAAAAAATATTAGAAATTTGATTAAAATATTTTAAAAAATATAAATCAAAATATATCAATGAAGTTGCTTGGCTCAAGCACTTAACCAATGACAAAGGTTTCACATCAGAGACATCATGAAATTGCTGGCCAAGCACTTAACCAATGAGACACAAATTACTTATCACGTCATAACATATAAATAAATATTTTATTTCAAACCACTCAATTTTTTTTTGGAATTAACTCCAAATAAATCAATCAAATTCCAATTTGATTCATTTGTCGTGAGAAGGGCCATTGCTCCAGGTCTCCGCTTCGGCAGACTCCACTCTGAGGATGAAAGACATTTTTCAGATCAAAATCGGTCCCTTCATTTTTGTTCGTTATAGTTCTATAAATAAGGATCCTGCAAATAAAGATTATAGATTTTCTCTAGAAAGAAAATCAACAAGAATATTAGTAAAATCAGGATTAAATGAGATATCATAGCTATATTCATCTAATCGTAATAACCATCATATTCGTTGACTATTGTTATCCTGAGGTGCTCTTCCTATAATCCAGATCTCCACTAAGATTTGCATCTACATATCCCTCCAGGATGATCTTGTCTCTTTTATAGCAAAGAACTATGCTTGCAGTTCTTTTGAAATATTTGAGCAACCATTTGACAATTTCCTACTGCAAAAGTAATATCTGGTCTCGTATTCACCATGACATACATAAGGCTACCGATCGCTGATGCATATGATACCTTCACCATGTGTTCTCGTTCCTCATCTGTCTTTGGTGACTGTTCTTTTGTCAGTTTAAAATGAGCTCCTAATGGAGTACTTCTTAGCTTTGCATCCTTGACTCCAAATCTCTCAAGTACTTTATAAATGTACTTTTTTTGAGACAATTTAAGAGTTTCATCAGTTCTGTCCCTTGTGATTCGCATTCTTAGAATCTGATTTGTAGCACCCAAATCTTTCATCTCAAACTGTTCTGATAAATATTGTTTCAGCCAGCAAATCTCCCTCATGCTCTTACTAGCAATGAGTATATCATCTATATATAACAGTAATATAATATAGCAATCACTAAAAAACTTGAAATAGCAGCAGTGATCTATTTCATATCGAGTGAAATTCTTTTTACACGTAAATGTGTTAAACTTCTTGTACTACTTCTTAGGAGCCTACTTGAGACTATACAAGCTCTTTTTTAATTTGCATATCAGATTTTTCTTGTTAGATACTTAAAAACTTTCTGGTTGTGCCATGTAGATATCCTCCTCCAAATTATCAAATCTTCACATCTAACTGTTCTAGGTACAAGTCTTTTGCAGTTACGATGCTCAATAATACTCTGATAGTAGTTAATTTAAAAACAGGTGAAAATATCTCTGTATAATCAATACCTGCTTTCTGCCAGATAAACCTTTTTGAACTTTCCAGCAGTAAAATTCTGCAATAGCTCTCTGCATGAGGTAGAGTGAAATGATGCACTTGAGTCTAATATCTATGACAATAGGACTATCTCCTTCCGATCCGGTAGAGTGCAGTGCGCAGTTGCCGCGACATCGCCGACGGTAGCGCGCAGTCGCCGCGCCACCCCGAGCGGCCACCGGCTGCTTTGCACGGCCTTGCGCGGCATTGCGGAGTGGCGCGATCGCCGGATCGGGAGGAGAGAGAGGGGGAGTCTCTCTCTCCTTNNNNGGCGGTGTCGTCCGTCTCCTCCCGATACGGTGGCCGCGCCACCCCGCGCGGCCTAGCGTAATCGCCACCTGGCCGCACGACGTCGCACGGCCGCCGGATCGGGAGGAGAGAGGGAGTCTCTCTCTCCCTCCGATCCGGCGGTCGCGGGACCCAGCACGGCCGCTAACTACGTCGCGCGGCCACGCGAAGCTGTTAGAGGCTGCGCGGGGTGGCGTAGTCTCCGGATCGGGAGGGGAGAGAGAGTCTCCCCCTCTCTCCTCCTGATTCGGCAGCCGCGCGAAGCCGCCGGCGGCCGCGCAGGGTGGCGCGGTGACTTCTTGTGGTCGCGTGTCGTGGTCACCGGATCCGGTGGAGAGAGAGAGAGATAAGGGTATAATGGTAATTTTAATTTTTTTTTCAATAATAAAAAAAATAAAAAGGACTTATATAATAATTATTTAAAAATTAGGGATCCCGATGTTAAATTTTAAAAACGTGGACTTGTATGATAATAAGTTTTAAACTCAAGGACCTGAGTGTAATTATCCCTATTAATAATAATGAAAAAAATAAACTAATTTTATTATTCAATCAAATTTATCTTTTAAGCTTGTCGCTCTTACACCCATTCTGAGTGTAGTCCGAAGTGTACCTAAAAAATAAATAGGGAATGAGTTCTTGCAAACTCAGCTTTTACCAACTTCACATAAAATCAAGCAACATTACAATATACAGTTTAATACAACTAAGTAAAAATATTTATAACATGCCAGAAGTTCCTGCCATTTTATCATCCTAGAAGTCTGCTAGGAGCTGCTTCTTGCACCGGTGATTCCCCTCTCTTGAGACATTATTTGGTGAACACTCCTAGCCCTCATCGGATCAACTCACCGCAGGCAACTTTCTGCCCTCATTAATTCTAGGTATACAAGCTCAATCATACCACATCATCTCACAGAACAACAGTTCATTTCCATGTCAATTATTTATATCAAAATCAATAATAAATATTACTTATGCCAATTCAATATATCATCCATTAATTTACTATATCAATAAATAAATTACAATAACATTAAAATCAGTTTATTTGGCAGAACAATAATATATCAATCATAGAATAACAGGAATAGAAAATATGAGCACATTAATATAAATAGACAATATAATCTATTTTTAGCAATTAATAAATAAATCATATAAAATTGATTTCCCCTACTTTTTGGTTATGTGATAATCTATTTTCACATGTTCGCTCTGAAAAAAAAAATAGAAACATAAACAAATTGAAATCTATTTCTTTTAATTAATTTTAACTCTTACATATATTTTATATTCTTATAAATCTCTTTAAATAAATATAGTTTTGACTGAATTCATATTAAGAGTTTTAATAAAAATAAATTTATAATCACTTATCAAAATTATATTTTATACCTAACAAATCAACTATTATTATATACAAATTAAATTTACAAAATAATTCCCTTTTTTCTTCTCCTCCTTCCCTTTATTCCTTTTCTTCTTCCTCTTCCTCCTCACAAGCCATGGCAGAGGCACGGCAGAGAATAATACAGAAGCCAAGCAAATGAGATAAAAATGAATGTTTTGTTCTTATTCAGAACAATTGCATTTTGGTCCCCATAATTTTACCTTCTTATAAATAAATCTAAAATTATTATTTTTAAGTCCAATTTTTCTCATATTAAACTCAACTCAATTTTAATACTTTTTAAATCTTATTTTGAGTTACACAATACTATTAAAATATTTATAATATTATTCAGCATAACAATTTTTTTTCTTTAACATATTTAACATAATATTTAATTAAATATGGTAATTAAAATTTGAAATTAAACACTTGGATATTACATAAGCATTTTTACTTCATCATCAAAATTTATGTCAACCGAACTTAACTGCATTGTGATGATATTAAATTCATTGATGTGATTTGTGACAGAAGATTCTTCGGTCATCTTTAAATTTAATAGAAGACCAATCAGATAAAATTTGTTTGATGCCGAAGGCTTCTCATACATATTACACAAAACCTTCATCAAACCCGCTGTCATCTTCTCGTTGACAATATTGAAAGCCACATTTCTTGCCAATGTAAGTCTGATCATCTCTAGTGTCTGACGATCCATAAGATCTCATTCTTCTTGCTTCATCGATTCTGGCTTTTCACCTACTAAGGGCAAATATAACTTCTTTTGATAAAGCAAATCTTATATCTGCATCTTTCAGAATTCAAAGTCCTTGCCGTCGAATCGATCAATCTTCACCTTTGCATCCTCCATCGAGTGCTCCCACTATTTCGATCAACCAAGTAATCTGAACCTAGCTCTGATACCAATTATTGGAAATATGATCTCGCTTGGCAACACAAAGCCCAGGATAATTCCCTCAACAACGCAAAAAAAAGAGATCGAAATCACAAGCTACACAGAAGATCCGATGCAAATTTCAGAAGAAAGAAAAAAAAATAAGAGAACACCAATTTTACGTAGAAAACTCTAAATCCGGGGAAAAATTACGGCCGCACTAGAGAAAATTTTTACTATTCTTCAAAAGATCTTCGGAGAGAGTACAAAGATCTCTCAATCTCACTCTCTCAAATCCTAAAATAGCTCACAATGATTAGACTTAATTAAGATTGGACATACATGAAGTACTTATAGAGAAATTTCATAACAAATATAAGATAAATGTGGAAATCTCATAACAGATATTTATTTTGTCAATTATTTCCAATCTTCATGCTGTAGAAGATCTAGACTCCACACTCCTATCACAAATATGTATGTGTTTTTGGGAATCATCACCTCTTATGGTCAATTAAAATCATTATAATATTTATTACCTGTTTACAATCTAACAAAATATCTTCTTCAAATCTTAAACAGAAAATGTTTTAAATTATTTAATCTAACTATTTACAGTTACTTCTTTCTGTTATACATCTATCATCATTAATTACTACAATTTGTATGCAAGTTTAATTTTATTGTAATACTTTTATCAAAAAAAAAAAAAAAAATTATTGTGGGTAAATAGCTTACTGGAGAATTAAAAAATCTCATGTTTGAATCACAATTGTAATTTTCAAGTGAATTGGAGGCTTGTGGGCTCCGTTTATTTTCAAGTTAAAAATTAACTTAGTTTAATTTTAATTTAGCATATCACATCACACATAAAATTTAATATTAAAAATTAATTTTATTTTATATCCTACACATATTATTAAAATAATACTAATTTATATTACATTTTTTACATATTTTGATATAATAATTAATTTTATTTCACATTATTTATAATTTTAAATTAAAAAATATTTCTATTTAAGTTTAATTTTAATTTTGTTAAATTTAATCTTATAAACTAACAGACTTGTGGTGTTCAAGATAAATACAAAAAAAAAGTAAATATATTTTCATTGTTCGATTGTATATTTAAATTGAAAAATAATTTTTAATCAAATTTGAAACCAAGAGGACTCATGTGAGATTCATTTAAATTTTTTTTTAATTGAATAGAGAAATATTATATATATATATATATATATAATTTTTAAACGACAAATACTATATAGATATTTGAGATTAGAGGGTAACATGTCGATAATTTTTAAAAGAGAAATTTGCATGTAAGCCTCTAATGTGAAAAGAAAATGCAAATCAATTTTAATTTTAAAAACTTTCAAAATAAATCCTCATGCATAATTTTTTGGGATAATTATCGACATGTCACATAATTTAATTTTATTTATGTCTTACCCATTTATTCTTAGTTAATTACACTATATATACTTAAAACATTACAAAATCTTACATGCACACATTTGAGTTAAAACTTAATCAAAATCTATTTGGAAAAAAAATATCCTGTCAGTAAATCATTAAAATTATATTTTTACTCTTAATGGTATATATTTTTCTCTTCCTCAATACCACACTAAAGCGCTGATTTGTCTTAAAATCAATTCACATTGCGGATGAAATCAATTCACATCGCGGATGTCTCCTTCCTTTGCCGCCACCTAAACATTAAGGTTTTAAGATTTTCACTCAAAATATATTTAAATATCCTTAAAATAATATGATGAATGGCTCAAATTTTTTGTAATCTAACTATAATTAAGTTATTGAAAAATTATGATTACTCATTATAATAGAAATAAATTAAAATGTGTGTATGTAAAATTTTATAATATTTTGAGCGTGCATAGCGTAATTAACTAAAAATGGATGGGTAAGACATAAATAAAACTAAATTATGTGGCATGTAAATAATTATTCATAAGTGCCAAAATATAATTTATATTAACACATTGACCATCCTCAGTTTAATTCCCGCTATTTAATATAATAATTATTAACATACATTGTCAATACTTATTAAAACTAAATTCATAAACCTTACACACATGAAAATATCACTCATTTAACTCATAATTTTTATAATGTTTTTTTATTCTCTTGAATTCCCTATTGCAACTCAAATTTCTTCTCTTAAAATATAAAAAAAATTTAAAAGTACTTTTATTTTAATAGAAATATAATATTTAAGTATAGATATACTAATACAAATCATACCTAAAACTTATTTTGAAAACTTTTTTTAAATTAAAATTAATTTACATTCTCAAACCCGGAATGCAATTTACCCTTTTTAAAAAGTATCATTCAAATCACTAAAATTTTATAAAATTTTCAAATTAGTCCCTAGTGTTGACAAACATTTCAGTGTAACTAAACTCAATACCTTTGCTCCATAAGTAAATATTCTAAATATTATGAGACCTCATTTAATTCGATCTTTTTTAAATTTAATAAGAGAAAGGTTTATTTTACTATTAAAAAGTGTATAAAATATGAAATACTTTTAATTCTAATATTCGTAATTATATTGAATATGAAATAAAGTTAATTTTTATAGTTGAAATTTGTGTTGGGCAAAAATCTCGCCTCAAACCAAACGAAACCTGAAGATCAAAAGTTGACTATTCTCAATCAGTTCAATTAAAAAAAAAAAAATAAAAAAAAAAAACTATTCTCAATCAGTCTAAAAAGATAAATAAACATACAACAATACAACTATACAAAGGGTCAACTGAAGGAGGATCCCAACCTCTCTTCTCCAGGCTGTAGCTTTCTATCTATCGCTTTGGAATGGCAAAAAACCAGGCTTCCCTACTCAGGCAGTGGAGAAGCTGGCAGCCTCCAGTTCAACGTCTTAACTCCCCGACCATCTTCCAGGCTCCTCATCCGTGGCCTCCCAGTTCCACATCCAAAGCTCTGAGCATGAGCCATTTTGCCGTCTACTTGTGCTTTCTCGGCGTCTTTCGCCTCCTGAAGCTGCTCGAGAATAACGACAGCCTCCTTCATCTTCGGCCTCAGCCGACCCTCCGTAGACAGGCACTGGAAGGCGAGGGCGGCGGCTTTCTGGGCTCCCCCAATGGAGTACTGACCTTCCAACCGGCTGTCCATAACTCGGAAAACCTTGCGCTTGTTTGCGAGGAAGGGCCGAGCCCATTCCACCAAATTGTGCTCGCCCGTCGGCCGGTTTTTGTCAACAGCACGTTTGCCCGATAGCAATTCTAGAAGAACTACGCCGAAGCTGTACACATCGCTTTTCGCAGTTAAATGGCCTAAAAGAATCACAGATGCATTAAAAATTTTCACCCTTAAAACCTTTATAACGGTCAAGCTTAGCAACTTAAAATGATTAAATGTTACAGACCTGCTGGTGTATCTTCAGGTGTGGAAGAATTTGAAAAAGTAAAAAAAAAATTTGAAAGCGTTTAATGAGCCATCAAAGCAGGTGCAGCGGTCATTCAAGAAGTCAAACTTTAAAACCACTCTGCAGGTGCCACGCTACTGAGAATGTAATAAATCTAAGCAAACGGCAACTACTGGAGGCCAAGTTTTTCTTCTCTAACGGGCTGCTAAGTGGGGCCATGGATAGGACGTATGAAGGAAAGCAGCATGTAAATGTATCACTGTGCTTGTTTGGTTGGAGAATAAATTTGGGTAAAAAAAGAGAAAATATTTTATTTTATAGAGTTGATGAAAAAAAAATTATTTTAATATTGGGAGGCGTGTAGGATGTGAAATAAAGTTAATTTTAACGTTAGAATTTGTGTTGGATGTGAAATAAAGTTATAGCAATCCAACAATAAGTTAATTTTAACGTTACTCAATTTGGGGCATTTGCCAAACTAGGCACTAAAAGGAGAAATTATAGCATTCCAGCAATAATTCCTCGTTTGGTTCAAAGGGAATTTTTTGCCCAACACAAATTTCAACTATAAAAATCAACTTTATTTCACATCTAATACAAATACGAATATCAGAATTAAAAGTATTTCACATTTTACATATTTTCTAATGATAAAATAAATTTCTCTTCTATTAAATTTAAAAAATAAAATTATTTTTTTTTCATGTCTAAAAAAAAAGTTCGAACCAAACGAGGCCTAAGTGCATATATGAGACTGACCACCACAACAATAACCAACATCAAGCCTTTATCCCACTAAATGAGGTTGACAACAAGAATACTCTGTTTTCATAGCACTTTATTAATTAACAAATCCTAATTTAACTCTAAATTTGTAATATCATTCCTTATAGTTTCTTGTATTGTCTTTTTTAATTTTCCTCTTCCTCTTTTTACATAAGCAAAATCTAATATTCCATACAGGAGCTTCAATCGGCCAATAATTTATATATTCAAACCATCTAAGTCGACTCTCTCTGAATTTATTCATAATTGATGCCAGCCCAACTTTCTTGCAAATGTACTCATTTCTTATTTTATACTTTCATATATACCCAATCATCCATCTTAGCATTCTCATTTTTACAATATTTATTTTATTTATATTTTTAATCTTTGTAGGCCAATATTTAACACTATATATCAACGCTGGTCTGTTCTATAAAATTTACCTTTAAATTTAAGTTGAATTTTTCTATATACGAGACCAACCAATGAAGCATAATTATTATTGATATTAATGAGAAATTATGTTGTGTAAATATAACAGTATCATTTATAAGTGCAACAGTGCCATGTATAACTTGTATCTTGCCTATACATAAAGCATTATACTTATATGTAATACTAGCTTGCTTATGAGTAGCACTAACATGCTTATAAATAGTATTCTCTTGACTAATTCTTATCTAACTATGCCCATTACGTGCCAGGGGTCGCTTCAAATTCCACCTGAAAGTTCCAATCAGGATTACAGCAGTAGGTTTAACACCCACAGCGACATTGATGACTACTCAATATCAAACTTTTCATACATTCGCAAAAAAAAAAAAAAAAATTCATATCCTTGAAATGGATTTAATCTATTGTTTCTAACAACCACCACAACGACCACCGTGTTAACATTCAAAAAACGACAACTTCAATGTTTGGGCAGTATCTCATAAATAATGAAACAAATTTATCAATTTTTAAGCCCAAAATGAAACTGAAAACTTTAGGCACAAATATCAACTCGGTTTAATCTAAAGATTCAATGAAGTCGAGCTTTTTAAGTAGAATAAAATGAGTGTTGTGAAAACTCATTCTACATACAAACCTTGCTGACTTCCAGGGAAGGTCATGTAGTTTCCAACTGATACTATGAATGCGATGAGAATGGGATGAGGAACAAACAAGACTATAAATACAATCTGAAAATAGGTTAAAAATTTACCTGTTGCAAGGTATTCAGGAGCTGCATATCCATAGGTTCCCATGACCCTGGTAGAGACATGGCTCTTATTGCCAGTAGGACCGTCTTTTGCCAACCCAAAGTCGGAAAGCTTTGCATTATAGTTCTGTGAGATGAATACGGACATGTCAATCATCTTGATGTGTTTAACGCCATCAGTGAAACAGATAAGAAAATATTCGATAAATCACATAAAACTTTGACATACTGAATCAAGAAGGACATTAGAAGCCTTAAAATCACGATAAATGACTTTAGTTTCGGCACTGTGCAGAAAAGAAAGTCCTCTAGCAGCCCCCAGTGCTACTTTCATTCGCAGGTTCCAGGAAAGTGGTTGAAAATATGAACCTCCTACACCACCAAAGTTGTATATACTTAATGAATTGGATCATTTTGATAGGTCCTCTTAAAGATTTAGTCAATTTAGTAGTTGGACAATCAATACCAATACTACAAAATTATCAGAATATGGTAAAATGCTCTCACTGTTATTATCAGTTAAAAAAAAAAAAACAGCTTACTCCTAAACAGATGGTTCTCCAAGCTACCGCGAGGCATAAACTCATAGACAAGAAGGCGATGTTCATCCTCCAAGCAGTATCCAATCAGTTTTACAAGATTGGGGTGATGAAGCTGGCCAAGATAATTGACTTCTGCCTGCAAATTGAGAAATAAGAATGCATCTTGAATATCAAATTACCAGTTAAGCAATAACAGCACAAGATAAACATCAAATTGAGACAGTAAAAGTAAACATTGTGCTAGAAACTAAGGCTGGAATTTATGTCCAAAACACACAATTTGCTCAAAAATCACTCAATTCTTGGTTGACCCAAATTGTAACTAGAAATCAACTTTCCCGAAATAGATTAAGTTATAATTGAAATCAACTTGATATGCAAATGAGTAGTTGTATTTATACTTTGCAAATCATATGCATGATTTTTATGAAGAGTTCATTGAAAGAGATTAAAATGCAGACAAATAAAAAGTACTTAAATTAATTAATAATTGTTGATGTTGAATGAATGCCCCCATCACCACCGTATACCACTCCAAGATGCCAAGTCAGCCCTTTAGATATACAAAAAAGACGAAAGAACTAAAAAAGATCCAAATCAAAGAGAATCAGAAATAGGGGCCCAAATCTGCATATTCACCACCATCTACTCCTAGCACAACAGCACAACCACCCGTCCAACAGTCCAACCACTTTATTGAGGTTTCATGGCCTCGTTGCAGCTAACAACCTTCCCTCACAAGGGCCTCGTGGATTCTATCTCTCATCTTCTCTTTCTGGCTGGGATTCTCTCCTTCATGCCCCCTCACTCAAGATCAAGAAAAACTAATTCATCTCACCCCGCTTTCTACTCATCTCGATGGAGACGCACCTACTCAAACGCACTGCTCAGTCACTGAAAAATTCTCCAAGTCCCTCTCTTTCAAATGCAAAGGAAGAAGCTCTCAAGATTCTTTCACTCGTGGTCAATCCCCATTGAGCCAGCAGCAGTGTCGCTAGAGGTCGATTTTCTTTGTTGACGTTGGCATGTGCTCACAAGGACCTTATGGAGCTATTATAACTAATCATATTTGCATCCTCATAGCCAGAGCGATGATTTGGTGTCTACTGGCGACCTCTGTCATAGATAATTCCTCATATATTTATCTCGTTCCATCTCCCTTCACCACAACGAGCATTTGGAGAATGCCTACAAGACACCCGAATGACACATGGGCATCTCTATTGCACTCCAACAAGATCCGAATCTTTTCCTTTATCCTATTGCCAATACTTAAACACAATCTATTTTCCACGACCATGCCTTCTTTGAGCAGAGATAATGAGGTATCTAGCCTTCGTCATTCTACTTCTCTGGGATGTCATAAGGCTTCCCCGACAAATAGCTCCACCTTCCTACCATCGGACTGCTGGTAGCAACCTAACAGTGTAATTTCTCTCTCCCAACGTGATTAGACGAAACCATCTCACCAACCTCCTTGTCACTAATGAGGACCCCTTGACAAACTCCATCCAATAAGTCGTAGCTGATGCCACTGTTTTAGGCGACAGTCTAGCAAGACCAGCTAGAATCTCTCATGTTTCCATCATTTACCCCAATGTATTTTTGCATTCATGCATGTAGGAATGAAACCTAACAAGTTGTGTCAATTTGACCCAACCCGATTCTTTTATCTAGGGGTTGATTCCTATTTTTTCATTATACTTACAGAGCACAGAAATTATAATTGAGTGGATAAGGTGCATATATTATTCTTATCTTAGCTAATATATATTTTATCATGTAATCCCACAAGAAAACTTTTGTTGATAGTGAAATTCTTGTTTGGTGTGACCTGTGGAGATAGAAGGAGTTCTCCGAGCCACATAAATTGACTCAAAATTGAAAACCTTTTAATCAACTAAAGTAAAACACAACTCAACATGGAAAACTTTTTTACAAGTTGGGGACAACTTCCTCAAACTTGGATTAATGCCCACCCTACTATAAAACATAATTCGCAGACTTCAGGGCAAACAGGGAAAGTAAATTTTATGCAGAGATGCTAGGATTCACCAGTGATTGTAGAAACTCACCAACCATTCCCTATGACCCTGGAAACCATCCAGATTGAGCCGCTTTACTGCAATCACCACTCCGATTCCTGCTTTTGTAGCAGTAAGTGCATGCTCATCAATCCACCCCTTGAAAACGGAACCAAACCCTCCCTCTCCCAACACACTATCTGGACGAAAATTCCTTGTTGCATTTTTGAGCTCACTGAAGGAGAAGCGCTTCACATTTGTTGACAGCAGGATCTCTCCCTCGTTACGGCGGGTTACAGGAACCGAAGTTTGTGAGGCCCAGCTGCTTTCACCACTCAGTCCACTTACATCCTTGCTACTAATCTTCGAATTAGCTCCTGAAAAAATCAACGTATAATTGCACAAATAACGATTGAATAACAGAATTCAAGCTACTTTCAAGCTGTATTTTAACAAACATAGATGTTGTGCATTTCCATAAAATAAAATTTGATTTTAGAAAGTTGTCTGTATAATCTATATGTTCAACAGAACAAAAAAAAATCTCAAAGTTAGATTGAACAGTCACTGATCTAGATTATTCATTATGAATTTCATGAAAGCGGAATAGAGAAAACATTAAGGCATGCTAAGTTCGACATATGTAGAGCTACAACATGTCTACTACAAATTACACAAACTCGAATGTAAAACAGATTTCAATACAGATTTCTTTAAATAAAACTGAGAAACAGAAATCCATGCATTTCAGAGCAGCGAACAAGCCCAAAAGCAATTCGAATCAAAATCCTAACATCAAATCGCTTCGAACTTAATTACGAGAAAAACGCCAAGATAAATCTAATAAAAACCAGTTAATCACCTGAGCTTGCTGCTATGGTTGAGGCGCTGTAGGAGGGGTTCACTGCCTTGAACCTCGTGCTCCAGCAGTTTCCCATCTTCGCTCGCGAAATTCCGACGGACAGCAAAAGGTCGGAGACTTTTTAGAAAAAGCAGGAAAGCAGCAAGATCCGCGAGGGCCACCAATTCGGCGAAGAATCGAGCTCAACCTACGATCCTCCGACCTTTCAGCAGTGAATTTGAAAAGTGTGTTCTCACCCTGCCGACATATGAAATCTCCCGAGATCGCGTCTCGTGTTCCCTCACTCTTCGTCACTCCCCCGGAAAGGGCAAAAGAAGCAAAATTCGCATCGCAGGGAAAGATACTCCTAAAAAGAGAAGAACCGCCTCTCAGATTTCACACCCCATTCATCCTCCTCAATGAGAGAGACTCCCTCTTGTCTCTCTCACCATGCTAGGAGAGAGAGAGAGAGAGAGAGCGGCATTAATGGCAGACGCTTCGGCATCCCCTAGTTCCAGTTCTCTTCTTCGCCAGTCTGATTTTTTTTCCTTGGCTTTCATGACACGTGGCAGTTCCGTCTTCGTTTACCAATTCGACCATGCAATCTGAGCCGTACGATTTACACGCGAGTGAAATTTTGATCTCCACCGAAGCTTCCTCAGCACGGGTCCGCCCGGGAGCTGCCACGTGTTTTAAGAACCAACTTTGGACCGGTCATGTCTAATCGGCTCGGGTGAACCGGTCCAGCGATCCGGTTCACTTACCTTTCAACACGCACAGCACAACTAGACAATATATCTGCTAATTAAAGATATTTTTTTTGTTTTTTTTTTTTGTTTTATGAGTTCACGATAAAATTGAATCACTTTGCAGATATTTTAAAGGCAGGCCTGTGATTCTGCGAATAGATGATTTAATGAATAAATAGTTTTTTTTTTAATTTACCCATTTTATTTTCAATTATCAAATTAAATTTTGAATTTATCCTAATTTAACTTAATATTGAATTCGACTGTTTAGACTATTAAATTTAAGGTATAATTAACTGTATGTGATACCATTTTATTTTATTTATGTGTTATTCATCTATTTTTAGTTAATTACGTTATGCACACTCAAAATATTATAAAATCTTATATACACACACTTAAGTTAAAATTTAGTCAAAATTTATTTGAAAAAAAAATTATTTCATTAGCAAATCATTAAAATTACATTTTTACCCTTAATAGTACATTTTTTTTTCTTTCTCGATGTCACACTAAAGCGCTGATCTATCCTAAAATCAATTCACGTTGCGGATGTTTTCTTCCCTTACGACAACCTAAACATTAAAGTTTTAAAATCTTCACTCAAAATATATTTAAATATCCTTAAAATAATATGATGTACGGTTCAGATTTTTCGTAACCTAACTATAGTTAGGTTATTGAAAAATTATAATTGTTCATTATAATGAAAATAAGTGAAAGTGTGTGTATGTAAGATTTTATAATGTTTTGAGTGTGCATAGCGTAATTAATTAAGAATGGATGAGTAACGCATAAATAAAGTGAAATGGTGTAGCATGTAGGTAATTATCCCTAAATTTAAATAATAAAATAAATAATTTTTTATACAATAAAATAATTTAAAGCCTACGGAAGTATTTAAAATTTTTAATTAGGTGTAATTTCATCGTAGTTTTTTAGATAAACTCTTAATTTCTCATTAGTTCGTAAAAATAAAAATATTGATTTGAATTTTTTCTATCGAATTTTTTTTTATGTCGGTCTTTTTTAAGCAGATTACATTAAATTTGATTGTGAAATTATTATTTTAAAAAATAAAAATATATATTTAATTATTATCAATTACTATTGCAGGCTAATATATAGGAAAGAAAAGGTTGATGTTATATAAAATAATAATTGAAATATTTAAATATATTTTAATTTTTTAAATAAAAATTTAATAATTAAATTTAATAAATTTGTTAAAAATATGTTATGTGAAAAAATGTTTAGACTAGAGGAAATTAATAATATATTTTTATTTTTGTAAACTTGCACGAAATTGAGAGTCCCCTTGAAGGACCAGCATAAAATTATAGCTTTTAATTATTTTAAATTTTATTTAGAATATTTATGTTAAAATGATCCAATATTGCTTTATATTTTAAAGGATAAATTGCATAGAGAGACCCTTAAGGTCAGAATGATGCTGCAAATAGGTCTCATATTTTAGAAAACCTCAATTTGGGTTCGCGATTTTGTATTTGCGCTGCCGTTTGGTCCCAAGTGAGATGACGTCTGAAACTTGCTGGCTTTTTACTATTTTACCCTCATATTTTTTACTCATTCTCCACGTTGTTCTAAAGGATTTCGAGACTTTTCTTTCATGGCTCCTGGAGATCATTTTAAAGTTCTTCGTCGATCTTCTTCATTGTCCATATTTCTGATGTACCATTTTTATTTGAGAAGCTAAAATACTTTGAAAGCTCATTTAAAAAAAAGACAGAATATATACTAAAATATGCTTAAATTAACAAAATATTGAATAATATTATTATCCTTACTTTGATCAAAAAAGAGCTTGGAATGAAGAGACTGATCTTTGATAGGTAGGCCTGCATTTGGGGTTGATAAAAAATACAGAGAAACTATTAAATATGAGTTATAAGGGCATTTTGGTCCATATAAATATGGCTAACAGTCAAATTTAACAGTTACTATCGTATTGGACCATCCAAAAAAATAATATTTAAACTAAGGCACTGTTTGGTTGGAGAAAAAAAAATGATTTAAAAAAATTTTGTGAAAATTTTTAAAAAATTGTGTATGATATGAAATAAAGTTAGTTAGTTATATTAAAAATTATATTAGATGTGAAATAAAGTGATTGTTTAATATTAAAATTTATATAGGATGATATATAAAATAATTTTTACTATTTTTTAAAAATAAATTTAAGATTTTGGCCATAGTTAAAATAAACTATTTTTTAGCCAGTTGTCAAGCAGAGCATAAAGGACCAAACGACAGCGTAAACACAAACTCGAGGACTCAAATTCAAGTTTTTCAAAATGTGAGACCTATTTACAGCATCATTCTAACCTCAGGGGTCCTTGCGCAATTTACTCTATTTTAAATTATTTTATTGTAATTTTTTTTTTGATAAATATTGTAAATTAGTTTAGGGAGATCATTCTGTATATATAATTTTTTTCCAAAACTTTAATATCCGCTACAAGATTTTCCAAATCTTTGATACTATCTATAGTAGTGCATAGCTTTAACCTTTTTTTTGAAAAAAAATATTTATATAACTTTATTTTTATTATATTATATATAAATCAAAAGTAATGAATCATTTTTTTAAATAATGCAAAAATAATTAATCTCTCATAAGATTAGTTTTTTTGAAAGTCAGCCTAGGCCCAAATTACTCAAAAGCAAAGTAGTACATCAAGTACAAAGCTGACGATCCTGGCTTATGATCGCATGAAGATCGTGAGGAAGGGGCATGCCCCCTTCCCACTGGATATCGCTGTCACAGAAAATAGAAGCAATATAATCAGTTGCCTTATTTGCAGCGCGATATACATGTGAAACCCTATAACTTGTAAACAAAGGCAAAATGTGCGTGGAAGGAGCAAAGGCGCTATGCACAACTCAATTGTTGGTTGCTTGGAGAAGATCTGTAATGACAGAGGAGGAGTCCCCTTCTATCCACAGTCCGTCTGCCACGTCCATTCATTCACTTGCTATCTTTAATGCCTCACAAGTTCCCATTTTCTCCGCGTCTTCAGTTGCAAAGGAGATCAATTTTCGGCCTATAGCTTTGAGCACGATTCCATAATGATCCCTTAAAATCCCACTAGCTCCAGCTCGTCCATCCTCCTTAGCTGCGCCATCAAAGTTCACTTTTAGCCAACCCGGAGGTGGGGGAACCCAATAGGAAGAAGGTGAGTTACCCAAGCTAGTGTGGCTTGTGGGTTCCCAGTTCCCTAGGTTAGAATGAAGTGAGGCCTTTAAGGCAGCAGCGAGAGCTAGTGATGCAATAACCGTTGGGGAATCAATGGGCTTGTCATGGACGTGATTGTTTCTAGCTCTCCAAATATAATATAATGCCGAGGTTGCACTTTGGATGATTGAGCATCCAGGGTGTTGTTTAGCTCTCTCCTTGACCTGCACAAGGGTTAGTTGGTGGGGGGTCTCCTACCCCCCAGAGTTGACTACTATTGAGCTGTTGCAGAAGAAACTTGTTGACATTAGTGACTTCTCTTGTATTCTGTATTTCTCCTTAGTTTTCACCACCATTGATCCTGTTAATCTGCTGCCTTAGTTTAGTACCTGAGGGTTATTAGTTCAAGTTATGGGCAATGTTAGTTCTCTGCACGCTGCTCTCTCTACTCTCAATTTGTCGCTGAAGAGTGCTATCCTATATCACCTACTAGTGAGCATTTTCGCTTTGCGGCTCCAGGTTTGTATTTTTCACTCTCATAAGATTAGATACAAAAGTTTTTTTACAAGCATTTTCTGCAATGGGTCGTGTGAACCAAAAACCTATCAATAAATACGAATACATTCCCACTAGTTCCCAAAAAAGATATATTTGTATCAAATTTGAGCTAGTACTGTGAAAAGATATTTTAAACGTGCCCGATTAGGTGAAAATTTTTGAAATTTTTTAATTAGATTGGGATAATTTGGAATCTAATGGTGTTTTTCGCAGTAGTCCTATGCCTTGTTTGACATTTGCCTAATTTTGGGAAAAAAAATATAATAATAATATTTTTAATTTATTATAAAATTTAATAACTTTATTTCACATCCAACACAAATTTCAGCCTAGCCTCGTTTGGTTCGAGCTTTTTTTTTAGTCATGAAAAAAAAATTATTTTATTTTTTAAATTTAATGAGAAAGAAATTTATTTTACTATTAGAAAGTGCGTAAAATGTGAAATACTTTCAATTCTAATATTCGTATTTGTATTGGATGTGAAATAAAGTTAATTTTATAGTTAAAATTTGTGTTGGGCAAAAATCTCGCTTCAAACCAAACAAGGCTAAAAATAACTTTATTTTACGTCCTACACACCTCCCAATATTAAAATAAAATTCTTTCCCATCAACTCTATAAAATAAAATATTTTCTCTTTACTTATCCAAATTTATCTTCCAGCCAAACAAGCCCTTAGGAGTTCACTTTTGGGAATACTACATTCACTTTGCTCTTTTTTTTAGGACTTTTTTGATAACTTTTTTGAGATTTAGCATAGTGTCAAATGTAACTTAATGGGATTTGGCATATCCTAACCAAATCTCTTGCATGGACTCATTGTATACTTGTATGGTCCAGAGAGGCTTATTGATCTTATAGTTTAGGTGCTTAATTTATCTCTTGTTTCATTGTTTGGTGCTTTGTCTGGTTTAATAATATCGCTTATCCTAGTGAGTTTTACGGACCCACCAAACCAAAAGCTTCTCAAGCACAAGTGTCTACTTTTTTAGTGAGAGACCAACGTTTAAGGGTTAGCATGGGATCTGCCTAAAGATCTAGTGGTTTAGGTAAATATCTAATGTGTTTTTTGAACGAAGAGGTTATTTTTAGGGACCAACAATGCTCCTTTGGGATCTTCGTGCTCCCATGTTAGAACTACAAACCATACGTTTCTTTTCAATCAAAAGATCCTTCAACATTTCAATAGGACTTGCAACAACTTTATATACTAAAATTCCTTCAACAATTTCATTGCAAGAAAAAATCTGAAACATCGATTTAGGTGGAAAGAAGTGATTCTTTGGTAATTAATGTTTTTTGCTATGCTGATCTCGACTGAATAATAAGGTTATTATGACGTAACAATAAGTAACAAATAGATTATTATGATTTCACAACCCCTAATTTATATGAAAAATTATTGATTTTGGACAGCTTACCACATAAGTTGTTTGGAATCAACTAAGAGGGTAAAGGAACGAAATATGGGTGAGAGGGGCCCAAGCAACGCCCAACACCCTTAATGGTGTCAAAACATTGTTTAATTTTTTTGCTTGGTATTGATCATTTTTTATGTCATGTTTGCTCGATAAGTTTTACGTCGGTTGTCGACTGCTTAAAGTAATCCTCTGCATTTCCCAACGGAGACTTAAGACTCAGCAACAGCACATTAAATCATGATAAAGTGCTTTGGTTATGAAGATTTTGATTGAACAAATACAAGAAAAACTACCTTGATATATACTTTTTACAGATGATATTCTTCTTATTTATAAGACTACATATGGAGCTATGGCGAAACTCGAGTTAAGAAAATCTAAAAATTTTCATCTCAATAGATCAAAAATTGAATTATAAAGTACAAATTTAATCAAGATAGAAGCATTTATATTGAGAAAGTGATAACTGATGATCAAGTTATCAGGAAGAGTAAACGATTTAAATATCTTGGATTAATTATATAGAATAACGGTGAAATATATCTAATATATTGTGTAATAAAAAATCTCACTGACTTAAAGGTAAATTTTATAGAAGTCGTAAGATAAACAGTATTAAATGGTACTGAATGCTGACCTATAAAGTAAAAACACATAAATAAAATAAATATCGCAAAAATAAGAATGCGAAGGTGAATAAATGGGTACATGAGCAAAAATAAGATAAACAATGAGCATATCAATGAAGAGATTAGAGTAGCCTCAATTAATGATAAACTCAAAAAGATACAATTTAAATAATTTAGACATAAATCGTAAGCCGATAAAAGCTATAATAAGAAAAGATGAATTATTAGATCTTATAAAAAAATGAGAAAAAAAGGCTAAAAAAACATGAAAATAAACTATAATGAATAATCTCACATGCTTGGAGTTAAATGAGAATTTTTTATTTGATATACAGCAATGGAAGGATTTATGTAACTGGCCCTACTTAATAGAATAAAAGCTCGGTAGTTATTTTCATTATCATATTGATCTTTTTTTCGTTAATATAGACCATTTATTGCTTGCTATAAATATTTTTATGCTTGGTATAAATATTTTTCTACTTAGTATAGCTATGTTTCATTTGGTATAATATATTAAGCAAAAACTAATTGTACTAAGCATGACATATTTGTATAAAGAAAAGAACATGCCTAGACTGAAGAAAAATTTGTATAGTCGACCCCACCTAGTGGGATAAAAGCTTGGTAGTTAGTTTTATTGTATTGATCAGTTTTGCTTGCTATATACATTTAATTATTTGTTATAATTTTTTTTTGTTTGGTATAGACATTTTTCCGCCTAGTACAGGCTATATATTTTTTTAAAGCTTAAAATAATAAGAAAAATATAATTAATTTACTTGTTATACTACACACCTAGCTCTTACTGATTGAACTCAATTGTTTTTCGAAAGTAGTATATTGACCTAAGAGTTATATTAGATAGACAACAGTGCTAAGCTGGTGATAATCATGCTCAAGCTATCCAATCACCGCTTTTTTCAACAAATGCGTCGTATAAGTACTAATAATAATAATTTTATTTAGTGAACTTATATATAAATTAATTATTTATATATTTATTATCTATATGATTATTTATGTAATATTGATAAAGCTCATAAAGATGTGTGAACCTATGTAGTAAAATAGATGTAAAATAGAATATAAAATAAATTTGATTTTTATATTTAAATAATATTAAATATTTTTAAAATCATGAATTAAAGTAGGGGAATTAAACAAGATCTCCTTGTCCCCCGCGGTCTATCGTACCGCAAACTGCATTCAAATTCGAATTCCTAGGCCGCCTCCCCCAACGGCCTTCATGGGCTTTAACGGTCGATCCGTGGGATACCATCGAGCACTTGGTCCTTCTCCTTCTCGTTTTGCAAGGTTTCACGCTGCGCTCTTTCTCTCTCACCAATGGAATCACCGACGGCCAGACCCCGTTCTTCCAACTTCCCATCCCGAGTTAAGGTCGTCCTGCGGTTGCGCCCGTTCCTCGCTTCAGAGATAGAGAAAAACGGGAGTAAACCCCAGCGATGCATTTCTCTCCTGGATCAAGAAGACGAAGAAGTCACAGTCCATCTCAAAGATCAATGGACAAGGTGAGAACCATATCTTGTTTACTTCACACCCCCTCTTTCAGAGTTCTTTTGATATTGATCTTGATGAAGCTACAGCCGGAGCGAGTGCTACAAATTGGATTCCTTCTTCGGGAAAGAGGAGAAAATCAGTCAGATCTTTCGAAAGGAGGTGAGCACGCTGATTCCAGGGGTTTTTACTGGAGTCAATGCCACCGTTTTGGCCTACGGAGCAACGGGAAGTGGGAAAACCTACACGATGCAGGTTGGTCGATTATGATTATGGATGTCCAAATTTGAGTGAAATTTATTGTTGAAGAATGACGATTGAATGAATAGGGTGCTGAGAGCGAACCTGGACTCATCACTCTGGCTATGTCGATGATATTGTCAATTGGCGAGAGCATGAGCAGTTCAGTGGAGATTTCATTCTATGAAGTTTACCTCGATCGGTGCTACGATCTACTAGAGCCCAAAGCAAAGGAGATCATGGCGCTGGATGATCAGGATGGCCGCGTTCAGCTCAAGGGGCTTTCATGGGCAAGTGCTTCTTGGCCATCTGATAGAACAATTCCTGTTATTTCACTCTGAGAAAGAGAACCCCAAGGCAGATAAAATTCACAGGGATTGGGGGGGGAGGATACTGTAAAACGTTTATATAAATGAAAGACTTAGGAAATAGCTTTATCCTATGACTACTTTCTTGGCATATGCAGGTTCATGTGAACTCAATGGATGAGTTCAACAAAGCTTTCTCCACCGGTGTTCAGAGGAGAAAAGTTGCCCACACTGGCCTCAATGATGTCTCTAGCAGGAGTCATGCAGTTCTTTCTATTGCAGTTAGAAACAGTGGTGTCAAGGGGAAGCTGAATCTCATAGATTTGGCAGGTGTCTAATTGCTCGAAAAGTTTGCTTCAGGCGTTTAGAATTGAGGAAGTATTCTCTGCATTATTGATCCCTTGATTTGTTTTGTTCAGGTAATGAAGATAATCGGAGAACTTGTAATGAAGGAATCAGGCTTCAAGAAAGTGCAAAGATTAACCAGTCTTTATTTGCGTTATCTAAAGTGATCTATGCTTTGAATAACAATGAAAAGCGGATTCCTTACAGAGAGAGCAAATTGACCCGAATATTGCAGGATTCTCTGGGAGGACGAAGCTGCACATTGATGATTGCTTGCTTGGTAAGAGCTCAGACTACTGTTTTATTAGAATCACTGACTAAACCCAAACAGCCCTAGTCTCAATTCGATGATCACTAGCTGAGCTCAAGCAAGAGCTTATAAGTTATCTTTGTTCATTTACCACTGTTAATTAATTCACAGAATCCCGGATCATATCAAGAGGCTGTCCACACAGTCAGTTTGGCTGCCCGCTCACGTCAGATTGTGAACTATACTGGCTCTGCTAAAAGGAAGCAAACGCCAAAAGAAAAGGTTGACATGGAAGCAAAGCTTAGAGACTGGCTTGAATCTAAGGGCAAAACAAAAAGCTTTAACAGAATGAATGGACTTTGTTCCCCGCCTTTTCATAAAACTCCAGCATCTCTTAACTGTTCAAAGAAGTTGAGGCCTGATCAATCTTCTTGTAAGGAACAGGATGGTGAAAAATTCTATAATAGTACCAAGGGGAGGTAAAACTTTATTTCTATACTACGCCTTGCATCACATTCTATGATGAAGATTTATCATTTTTGTATATGTATTTTTGCAGAAAACTGTTTGGTTCAGGAGCTCAAGTTTTGTCGTGTGTGAAGGTAGCCTTTTTTTTTGTTGTTGAATTGCATTTTCAATTAGATAGCAAGTTATTTTGGATAATTTGCTAGCACTAAACAATTAGCGCCTATGCACTCATCCCAAATTCTTTTTTTGTTTTTGAAATGTGGCAAATTCTTTTATTATAGTGCTTTGTTTATATACTTCCTGTTTTTTCATTTTCTCAGGAAACAAGCAGCCATTTGGTAGGAAATATTCAGCCTGATTCTTCTTCAAATCAAAACAAACAGCTAGAAACCCTCAAGGTTTATTTTTCTTCTACCAGTTTTTCTTCTTCAGTTTCTGTAGTAAGGTGGAAATTTTACCTTGCAAAATATCTATTGCTTCTTTACAGAGTTTCAACATCTCAAACACTATTTTTTCACCAAATGTATGCCATTCTAAGTTGAATTTTTGAATTTCAGGAAGATAACTGTTCAAATTTTCCTTCATTTGAACTCGAAGATTTGAACTCCAGCCAAAGCATCGGTACGAAAGATGGAATTCTCAGTGAAGATTTAGACCAACAAAAAGTAAGCATAGAAAATATTTAATTCATCAATTGCTGCAGCAAATGAGCAAGTTTGAATTTATCATTCGGTCTTGTAGATTGCGCATGACAATCATGACTACAAGAGCTGCGCTAATACTAACAAATTCGATAAAGCAGATGTGCCAGGTACTTTAAACATCTATACAGATTTTCTATGTTTGAGCGGAGGCCAAGAGTAATTCATGCATGTTATTTATCGTCTTGCACAGAAAAAATGACTGAATGGATGAGAGAATTACGAGGTTCTGTGAGGAAAGTTCTTTCTCCTATACATTCAAACATGAAGCCAAGCAATGATCGATCACCTGAAAAAAGCATCTGCTTGATATTGTTAGATTCAAAAACTCCCAGAACTCCATCTTCAGCTTGCGGGAACAACGAAACTCAAACTAGCGTCCCGTTTGATAAGTTCAATGCATTGAGCTCTAACTTGAAGGTTTCTAGACTCCAAACTCCTGTACTAGTTTCTGTGACTTTTTAAGTTATTATCATAGCCTCTTTAATGTTGTAGGAATCACTTGTTGAGGAGTACATATCATTCTTGAACGTTGCCAGCAAGTAAGTCTTTTTCTTACTGTTCTATGTATTTTTTTTTTTTGCAATTCATCCAGTCTACATAAATAGTAAACAGTGAGAGGTCACTTAAAGAGAATGAAGATTCAGAAACAAAAGAAAATACACAAAATCTAGCTTAAAACGTAGGGGTCAATAAGGAAAAGATATATTGTCATTCTTTCACAAGATCTTCAGGAACAAAATTCCTGAATTTCATTTCTTTTGCTTTCCCACTAAGGTTTAGTCTGTTCGCTGACTTCGGTTTTTTTCCCTCTTGAATTGAACTCAACCTGACTCTTGTGATTTACGTTTTCTCCTCCTACTTTCAAATCCAGAGAGGAGTTAATGCATCTGAAGGTAATTTCATATATCATCACTGAATCATTCAGAACAATATTTACCGTCTTCGCTTACATATTTCTTGTCATTATCATCAGGGTATAGGCCAAAAGAGAGCAGAATGTATACTTGAACTAAGAAAAAGCTCCCCCAGACCTCTGAAATCTGTGAGTTAAAACCATAATTTGATTTTTCATCTTTAAGGATCTTAACTCATTGCATTACTAAACTAATTTCTTGATGATCAAAGCTTTCAGATTTGGAAAAGATAGGCCTTTCTTCTAAGCAGGTAAGCCATTCATCTTTTCATACTTCAAACCAATATTTATATTGTTATCCATCTTGTGTGGAGGTAACTAATAAGTAATAAATAAAATCATTCTTCAACCACATTTTAAATTCAAGGCAAATAGCGCGATAATGTTTGAAATTCTTCTCACAAAAGTCAAATAGCAGTAACATAAATATTGCATTTCAGCATGATTTTGATTGAATGTATTTCTTCAAATTTGATTTACTTTTCTAATGGGTGAAACTAAGGTTTGTTAGGATCTTTTATTTGATCATTTATCTAACAGAGATGGCATTATCTATCAACTTTTTATTTATGGAAAAAATAAAATAAAAAATTAATCTAGCTCTCCATAAGAAAATAATTTTATTATGCCTTTAGAAGAAAAAAAATGATTATATGAAACCAACTAACATTTAGTAGAGCAAGAACCCTCTTTTTTCCACTTCCATTAAAATGGGTCCATCTATTTGTAAATCTCAAGACATTTATTTCTCATGAGCTCAAAGACAAAGTCATTTTCTGCATAGGTGCAAGACTTGATCAGGAAAGGAGCTAGAGGGATCTTCACATAAGAGGAAAACTACTATCTTGAATCAACTGTGTGTGATATGTAGCATTTGCTGGTAATATTTAAACTGGGCAACTTGTCAGAGTTGCTTTCCTGTGTCTTAAACTTATATTTCAGATTGCTTGTATGCTTGAAGTTAATTACTTTTTGAATTGAGAAACCAAGAAAGCAGCAGTAACCTTAGTCATTGCTCAACTTCCATATAAGACTTATTATGATGTATGGAAAATGTTCTATCTTGTATTGATACATAAGTAAGAAAGTATATGAGGATCAAATCGGGTGTAGGCTGAGTATGAGTTTCTTAGGAATGAGGTGTTCCATTCAGATCTTTATATTATTCATGGCAATATAACAGATTAAACTAAGTTAGAAAGCGTGAGGTTAAAGCTATAAGAGCAAATCGACAATTAAGCTGACAGGATTGAATTGAATAGCACAATGTTTAAGCTAGGGTCACAGGAAAGTTAGGCAATGGCATAAATAAAGATTTAAAACTGTTAGGGTCTATTTGTTTGTAAAGCTAAATTTAACAAGGTTAAAATTAAACTTTGATAGAGATATTTTTTTATTGAAAGTTGTGAATGATGTGAAGTAAAGTTAGTTATTATGTTGGAGTATGTGAGGGATGTGATATAAAGTTAGTTATTATGTTGGGATATGTGAGGGATGTGATATAAGTTATTATTTTAGTAATGTGTGTAAGATGTGAAATAAAGTTAATTTTTAATATTAAATTTTATGTGCAATGTGATATGTTTGGTTAAAAATAAACCAGGTTAATTTTAAACAGGAAAACAAACAAGGCCAAAGTTTAAAAATATGCCTTGAACAAACTCAAAATGAACTTTAACATTGTACTGAATGGTCATCACTTAATCAAAATTATGTTTTTATATGCAAAGAAGTCAAAAATGTAGGTAATGTGAAAGTATGAGTTGAACATTTGTAACATGAGTTTGACCATGTGTTCCATTGATTCTATTTCTGCTGCACTCCAACTGGTTAGATGAGATAAATTTTTAACAAGATGTAATTGGAAGAAATCTCCTAGAACTCTCATAAAAACAAAAAATGTTCAAGCCATTTGTCCTAAGTAAGCCCAAGCCAAGAAGAAATTATTAGGTTCGGTAGGTTGTCTAGCACCCAATAAGAAGTAGAAATGAGATAGTTTGTATGGTATATGAAGTACAAACAATAAAAAATGATTGTTCTCATCATGTTAGGGAGGCGGCCAGATCACCCCGCTAGAGGGCCCGCTCCGAGTTGCTTCGCTATTGGGTGTTGTATAGTCCACATGGTCGGTTGTCTAAGCCTAATAATTTCTCTAGGCAAAGCAAGGCTCGCGATCATTCTTCTTTCTTTAGTGGACTATCTGTCATCATACCTAGTTAAGCTCTGTGGCTAAACCTATCTTACACAAATAAATAATAGTTATCTTCAAAAAAATAAATAATAGTTAGTCCATTAAACTAATTTGATTCTTGTCATCAAAATCAAATAGACCTTGATGCTAAGATATCAGACATTAGTTTTCTCAAGGTGTTGATGTTTAACATATACATGCGAAACTCAACTCTGTGCCTCAAGAAGTTCAACTTCATGGCATAGTTTTATGAGGCTCGATGCTAGGATTTGGGCCTTGGGTTCTTTTGAGATGCCGACAGTGCAAGTTAACTTCATAAGCATATTTTTGTGAGGCTAAATGCTTGGATTTTAACATGCTCCTTTATGCTCAAGCTTATTTGCTTTGTAGCGTGAAGTTCAGCATAAGTGCATTTTTCTAAATTCTTATGCTATAAATAAATAGGGGTTACCAGGATTCAAATTTGAGACCTTCTAACTTTGATGCAATGTTACATCTCTAGTTATCAATCCAACCTTAAAGCTTAAGCTTGTAAGTTATGGTTCAAGAATAATTTTATATTCTAATGGTCAGCATATCTTTTATGAAGCTCAATACTGGGATGAGCCTTGCATTCTCTGTAGGTGTCAACACTGAAGATCAACTCTTCGGCATGTTTTCATGAGATTTAACGTCAAGGTTTCGAGCTTTAGTTTGGGTGCTGAAGTTATTTTGATCCTGATCAGTTGATTTCCACTTAGTAAAAGCTCAAGGATGCATCTGAATTTCAAGCTTAAATGCTTGTCATAATCTTCACAACCACATTACTGGCATGCAATTGAAGGCATGATTAATCTTTTTATGAGGAGCAAACATGTTCTTCATTCAGAGAGGAACACATACACTTAAGCTGCCAATACTGAACCAGCCATAGGCCAGTCATAAATATAGAGCACCATTGGCATTTATTTTACATAGCACATATAACAAAAGCTAGCAAGCTCCTCTTCATTTCATCTTTCATTTCATTTCATTTGCAGTTGCATGGGTCACAGGTGCAGTTGGGCCCACACTTGCACCCATTCTCTGATCCCTTTTCCATCTCAAGTCCCTCAAATCCCCTGCTTTTTAATTTAAAAACAAACCGTTCAGCCCTTTTTGTTTGGCAGTTAAAAAAATTAGGGGAATTTACATACAGAATACTGAATTCATCATAAATTATACATTTCACCATCTTTTAGTAAATATTACACATATCACACTCTACTTATCGGGTTTTACATTTCTATTGTAACAATAGAAATGTAAAAAGAGTGTGATATATGTAATATTTACTAAAAGATGGTGAAATACATAATTTGTGATGAATTCAGTGTTCTGTATGTAAATCCCCTAAAAAATTAAACTAATTTAATTTTAAAATAATATATCACATCACATATATAATTTAATATTAAAAATTAATTTTATTTTACATCCTACACACATTATCAAAATAATAACTAACTTATATCACATCCCTCACATAATAACTAAATTTATTTCATATCATTCACAATTTTTAATAACAAAATATTTCTATCCAAATTTAATTTTAATCTTACTAAATTAAACCTTACAAGCAAACATGCCCTCATTAGTAGTTGTTGAGCAGAGTGAGAGAGAGAGAAAGGACCAGCCAATAGAACTGGTTTGATCGTATACGAGCCACTATACCAGTCTGATTGGTTCATAAAATCAGAATAACAATTTGATCTGGTTGGACTAGCCAAAAATCGATCTAATCGGTGAACTAGATGGACCGATTGAACCGATTAAAATTCATAAATATGTAAAAGGAATTTGACAAAGTCCTATTAATTTTTTATTATTGTGTCAATTGAGAATTAAGTCTAATAATATTTTTTTTTAATTTAATTGATATCATATTAAATATTCATATTCATTGTTTTATTTTTAAATTAACTTTAAGTTTTTTTTTAAAAAAAATAACATAGAATTAAAAATATTTATGATATAACTTTGGTTAAACCATTTAAATATTTTAGATTATAAACTTATCAATTGACCAGTTCGATCTCTGATTACACTTTAAAATTTTTTTATAATATTTATAAAATTAAAAATATTTATAATGTAATTGTGCTGTTCAGAGTTAAACTTTAACTGAATTAGATTTTTTTTTTATATATAATTTGGATAATTACACATGAACCTTTAAACATTTAGCTAATTACAGAAGAACCATTTCTTTTGAGCACCACAAAATAATCTATATGTTGTTTTTGTATTCAACATCAAAATTTATAATATCAACAAAAAATTTTAAGGCGCTAATCATAAAAAAAAAGGGGATAATTACCTATATACCACACAATTAAATTTTATTTATACCTTACCCATTTATTCTTAGTTAATTACGCTATACACACTCAAAATATTATAAAATCTTACATACATACATTTTAACTTATTTTTATTATAATGAGTAATTATAATTTTTCAAAAACCTAACTATAGTTAGATTACAAAAAATCTGACCCGTTCATTATATTATTTTAAGGATATTTAAATATATTTTGAGTGAAAATCCTAAAAACTTAATGTTTAGGCGGCGATAAAGGAAGGAGACATCCGCGACGTGAATTGATTTTAGGATAAATCAGCGCTTTAGTGTAGTATTGAGAAAGAGAAAAATATGTACCATTAAGAGTAAAAATATAATTTTAATGATTTACTAACAGAATATTTTTTTCAAATAAATTTTGATTAAGTTTTAATTCAAATGTATGTATGTATGATTTTATAATATTTTGAGTATGCATAGCGTAATTAACTAAGAATGGATGGGTAAGGCATAAATAAAATTAAATTATGTGACATATAGGTAATTATCCCAAAAAATATTAGTTACCTCAAAGGGATTTTTTTTTAATAAAATTTAGAGCTTGTAATATCGAATTTTTGAGAATTAATAATCTTGTTATAGTGCAATAATAACTATATAGCATATAATTTCTCCAATTTAAATGTAGGAAATTAAATTAATTGAATAGATCATTTACCCCTTGCTGGGTGCAACTCCAAAGGATCAAGGTTTCAGTGGCTGTGATCCTCTCACCCAAATCATGAGACCTGCCACATCTATCAAAAAATAATAATAATAATGTTAAAATATTATTTACTTTTTTATTAAAAAAAATAAAAAAATTTAGATGTAAATTAAAGTCACTGTGTCATTGGGTCTGGCGGGCATCGAGCGAGTGGACAGAGCAAACGGCCGGATTGTACGGTCATGCCAACTAAATGAACTGACCAGATGATCAAGACCGTTGGCCTAGCTGGACCGTCTGATATGACCGGATTATCTGATCAGACCACCTAGTTGGCTGGATTGTTTGTCACATGTTCCACATGGCAGACCCAATAATTTCTCATGTATTCATATCAGATAAAATTAAGAAATATTTATCTACATGTCACATTATTTAGCTTTATTTATGCATTACTGATCTATTCTTAGTTAATTACGCTATGCACACTCAAAACATTATAAAGCTTAAATACACACACTTGAGTTAAAACTCAGTCAAAATCTACTTGAAAAAAAATATTTCGTTAGTAAATCATTAAAATTATATTTTTACTCTTAATGGTACATATTTTTTTATTCCTCAATGCCACACTAAAACGCTGATCTGTCCTCAAATCAATTCACGTCGCAGACGTCTCCTTTTTTTGCCACCACCTAAACATCAAAGTTTTAGGATTTTCACTCAAAATATATTTAAATATTCTTAAAATAATATGATGAACGGCTCAAATTTTTAGTAACCTAACTATAGTTAGGTTATTAGAAAATTACGATTATTCATTATAATAAAAACAAATTAAAATATGTATATGTAAGATTTTATAATATTTTGAGTGTACATAGCGTAATTAACAAAAAAATGAATGAGTAATGTATAAATAAAATTAAATAGTGTGACATGTAGTTAAATATAAGTAGATCAAATGAAAATTATGTTAGGAACAATAAACAGAAAATTAACTATTTTTCAATAGAAAAAGCTTCATGCCAAAAATATAAAATCAGAATTATAATCACGGGCCTATTCAAAATTTAAAAATTATAATAAGGTGTTCAAAAATAACCGAAGAACCGAGAATTAAATTGAAATTGAACTAAGAACCGAATAAATAACTAATCTAATAATTAGTAATTATTAAATTTATCAATATTATAGTATAATATTTCATTCTATTATTTTATATTAACTAAATTTGTTAAAAAAACAAATATGCACGATAAAACTTTATTTAAAATTTATTTGATTTCATATCATGATAATAGTTATTATTTAGATAATTTAATTTGTTAAAAAAAAAAACAGGTGGAATTAGAGTTGAAATAATTTTTTTGGCTCAATTTCAGTTCGAATGTTAGAGGACTTTATATTAACTAAGTTTTCTCCACATTTGATTTAAGTTTTTTCTTTTATTCTACATAAATTTTAATTATAAAAATTAAATTTATTTTATATTCAACGTAAATATAAATATTATAATTAATTTTATTAAATATTTTATATATTTTTAATATTAAATTAAATTTATTCTATTAAATTTTTAAAATCAAATATTTTTTTTAAAATTAATTATAATAGTTATAATTAATTTTAAATAAAATAAAATAAAAAATATGAATTAAATCAAAATAAAATCAAATCACCTTATCATAATTAAAGTAGAAGTAAAAAATAAAATAAAAATAAAAAATTATGAAATTACTTGCAGCCGCTGCCGCACTGACAGTTGGGTCCGCAGGAACAGTTTCCTCCGCAAGAAGACATTTCTGAATATGGGAAACGGTGGAAACGGTGGAAACGGTGGAAACGGTGGATTTTGATGTGGAGGAAGGGAAGGAGATCGGATGTATTTATATAGGAGAAAGAGGTGGTAATGGTATTCATCCACCGTACACGTGTCAATATCTGTTAGCATGAGAAAATTATCCATAATAATAATAGTCGGCTGGCCTTAGGTGTGATAATCTAAAATATTTTATTAGATTTTATTGGATTTCTTAATATTAGATCGCATCAAGTTGAATAATTAAATATTTTTTTTAAAATAAAAAAAGAAATAATTAATTAAATGAATAGCGTGTTTGCCAAAATATGATTGTGATTAAAAACTATATTACATACAAAAAATATAATACCAATACGACATGACTATAATCGAGATTTTACGTAAAACTACTTTCAATATTTATATTAGCATTAATTATTGGTAAGATTTTATAATTAATTTTCAATTGTGCTTTGAAAATTTACTTATAGGTTCCTATAACTCACGGCTAATTAAATTTTAGTCGATGAGTTTTAAAAATTTGTTGAATTGTCTTTAGATTTTAACAAATTTACATTAAGGTCTCTAGAGGATAAAGAGAGAGGTTCTTCTTCTTCACCATCTCATGTAGAGAGAAAGGAAAAACAGAAGAGTAAATAATTTAACAAAAATATTTATTTGAATCTAAATATGTAATAAATTTAACTTTAGAACTCTTAATGTTATATATTAGTAAATATTGAGGAATTTGTCAGAAGTTTTTAAAATGAAGGGTAAATTACACCCAAGTCTCTGAGTTTAACATTTAATATTGCGCAGATCCACGTTTTAAATTTATAATATCGGGATCCCTAAATTTTAATAAATTATTAAATAGGTCCTTTTTTATTTTTTTAAAATTATCATTTTACCCTATGTTCTCTCTCTCCTCTCGATCCGGCACAGGCGCACAGCCCACGCGGCCGCCGGCGGGCCGCACGGGTGCGCCGGATCGAGACAAGAGAGAGAACGAAAAGGGGTAAAATGGTAATTTTAAAAAATTTTAATAATAAAAAATAAAAGAAGAACTCATTTGATAATTTATTAAAACTCAGGAACCCCGATATTATAAAATAAAAAACGCGGACCTGTACGATATTAAGCATTAAACTCAGGGACCTGAGGTAATTTGTCCTAAAATGAATAGACCGAAATGGAATTAGGGCTGCCTATTTGGACCTATCAATAATTAATCCTTTATGTTACGCATCACTCGTAAATAAATGAGCTAATTATTATTATGTTTGAGTCTGCATATTTACGAAATACATTTTAAAAATAGGTTTAAGTATTTTAAACTTAGACACTAACTTTGCACGATAAGAATGCATTAATGTTTGTGCCATAATAACGATTTTATTTGCATGCCATAAAAGAAAGCACGAGAAACTCAATCTTGTAAAGAAGTGAATAAGTACTAACTTCAATATGAATGCATGATGATAAAAAAAAGAATTAGATTTTTACATATATTACATAAATTTTTGTATATTATAATTATGCATATTTTTTTCACAAAAAAATTAATACTCTATAATTCAAATTTTATGAATAAGGTGTGTAATGTAATATAGTATGATTTTTATGATATATATGTAAATATCTCAAAAAATAATATGCAAAAATTACAACATAATTTTCTTTTTTCAAATATAAAAAAAACCTTTGAAATTTTATAGTATTTGTGATGGGAATTCCTCATTTTTCATGGCATTTGTTAGTGGTGGGCCCTTGGCTCTTCTCTTCCATCCTTTTTTTGTGAGGTCTTTGTTCCATAAGCACAAAATATTGAATGATGGAAGAGAGAAATGGTTCTACTTTCAAGCTTGATTTGCTTTGATAAGGGCTAATAGCCATAATCTAAAGTACTCAAATGCAAATTGTAAGTATTATTTGAAAATCTATTTTAGTTAATCGAGTTTAATTCAAGTTGGCTTTACAACAATAATACGTGTTTGCAGGTTTGGTTCAAGTCCAAATATATTAGCAATAGTTTGTGTTAGACCTATGATCTATTTATTAAACAGATAAACTGATCTCACGACTTTTTTGTAATTATATTCTTTTTTTTTTTTGAAGATTATGCAGGTGTTTTGGTCATATACTCAATATATGCTTAAACTTCCTTTGAGAAATTAAAAGAAAAAATAACAAACTTATTAAATTAATCATTAATTAGTAGATGGATTTGCCAATCAGAATATGAGTTTCTTACAGATTCATAATCAGGTTGACCAGATTACGAGCTAAACTTATAGAAGTTCAACTTGCAATCAATCTACCCGGCTCGAGTTTAGGTTAAGTTCATGGGTTAGATTAAAATTTACCTCTCCTAAGTTAATTCAATTAGTGTTTATTTATATGTTGATTATCTCTCTTTATATGCATTATTTGGCTAAATTTACTCTCCTATCTCAGGTGGTCATCAAAATGGTAGATTTGCAATTTAGAAAAAAACAAAGAGATAAATTTATGATTTGTCAGATATAAAACTTAATTATGTGTTTTTTACTGATTAAATTTTAATCAGCAATATTTTATGACGCTTGACAAAGACTATCGAATTACGAGATCCCCATCACTACATTTGAGAATGCAAAAAAAAAAAAAGATCCTTCGATTTTGCCAGATTGTTACAAAAATTACAAATTATTAAAGTAGAAAAAAAAGAAAAGTCATTTGCAAAATCATACAACAAACTCAAGGGATTTTTGGGTCGTAGAAGATCTCCTTAATGGGATTAAACATCTCCTCTCTCGGTCGAATGACTTCTTTCTATTGTTTGACTAGTTATCAACTCCACACCCTTCCCTTTTAGACCTAAACGACTCCATTTAGTGCTCCTTTAAAAGTTCCGAAGTCCCTTCACAGAACGGCAATGTGATTTGCTTTTTGGCCTCCTCTGAATCTTTTTGATGCATCATGTCAAGAACCTATTTCTATTTTACTCACCTAGAGTCTTAAAGCGAATAAAATTTCTTCGAGATTCAACTCAACTTTAGAAGCTAATCATCTTTACTTTAACCTGCTAAGTACTTTCTAGGGACTGAGTTTTTTTAGCACCTAGGGTCAGCACAAGTCTTCGAGATCATAACAAATAGCGAGGGACTCTTTAATGGCTTTAATTCGAGCAATCTTTGCCATTTTAAAAGCCTGCAAGTACTAACTTTTTCTTTCTTATGCTCTTGTGCTCGTGCTACAACAGTTTGTCATCTGATAAAAGGGTGATTTTTATTGTTGAGGATTTAGTAGCCAATTGTAGCTTCGCAGCAGGCGTGGATGGGGTTTCTCCTATTAAAACCCTCTTATGCTCTCTATTCACTTCCACAAACTTCTCAAATTATAACATTTCTTTAAAAACAAAATGTATAAGGTGCATGTCACTCGTAATATTTTCTTTTTGCCACTTTTATAATCATCTCCATTTTATAATTTTTTCAAACTTTAGTAAATGTAATTCATCTAGTTCAGTATTATGTTTTTCTTTTGATCACTAGGGTTTAAGTAAAAAATCTCTCTTTTGTTCTCTCTTTTTCGTTCATTTAATCTGTCTTATTTTGAGAATTCTTTGTTCCATTAGCACAACATATTGAAGATAATGGAAAAGGTGGAAGGTTCTTTCTTCTAATTTTGATGTTCTTTGCTGGTCAAATCTTTCACAACTTAGATTTCATTTACAGGTCTATATAAGCCGCACATTAGAATCTTATATTCGCAATGCGAGATTCAAATTTTGTACCTTGTAATTGAATTATAATATTTCACCAGGTACTAACTCTGAACAAATGCTGCAATGTAATTGTCACTAGTGGCGCTGCTCGGTTACAGTGCGCTAAAAAACTTTGAAATTAATTAATTTGGATTTTAGAAGGACCACACCTTAATGCTATGTTTGGTTTGAACTTTTCTTTTTGTTTAATACTGATTTCAACTATAAAAACCAATTTTATTTTACTTCCAATATAAATACAAATATTATAATTAATTTTATTTCACATCTTATATATTTTTTATGTTAAATTAAAATTTTTTTTTATTAAATTTAGGAAAAAAATATATATTTTTTTGTTAAGAAAATATTCGAACCAAACGAATTAGTTTATGAAAATGGAGAGCTTGAAGTCTTCATAAACTCGATGTAATTGTAACAGACTGATGCACTAAACGGTTGAGATCAAGGAACAATCATTAAATTTGATCGACCAAATAGACCAATAGGGAGCTGCCATGTCAGCACTGAGTGAGGCCCACTATTTTGCCTGCCGTATCTAATAAAATTTGGAGATCCACAATGCCGATCTATTTGGAGGAGAAAGCCGGGATGAAGGGCATTTTCAGCGCAGCCATGGAGGGAAGGAATCCAAAGTGGTTTGCCTCCAGGGGACTGATCAAAGGGGTTTGAGTCTCGTTATCCTTTCATTTTCGTCCAACCTGCTTGGCTATCTTTATTTCTTGTTTCCCAATGGTTTTGGGGATAGAAACACTTGGGTTTTCATGCTCTTGCTGTTGATATGAGTTTTAATCTTGTTTCTCAGCTTGTTCTCAAATTATCTTGCTGTTTGGACCCTAGTTGGACTGTTTTCCCTTTTGCTTTACTTGTTTTCATCTTGAATGATGCACGCAATCTTATTCGTACCATAATATGAAACTACTTGCTGCTTGGACTTAAACTTCCCACAATGCTCATATTATTCTTGGCTAGAAATTAGTCTTGATTGTGTCTATGTAAAGAATGCAAGGATGTCCTTTCTCATGGTGTTAGATTTCAAAATTTTAGAAATTTTGGTGAAGAACTTCATTGTTTCCTGCACCATACCTCTTGAGGATGCTCATACATGTTATGCCTATGCAGTGTTTGATGAAATGCCGATGAGAATGTTTGAGGCTGAAACCTCGTTGTATTTTTGAATTGTATCCAGCTCTATGGTTCTGTAGAGAGTGCATGAAAAACACTTGCATAGCCTCTAGGTATTGTAAGCACTTCACTGCCCTTTGTGTCTATATCATACTTAGTATCAAAGCTTGCATAATCCTTCCTTCCATTTCATTACATTATGTTAGATTGCATTTAATGCATATACAGAATTGAAGTTCACATTTTAGTGCATATTTGAAGCTTTATTCCCAACTCATTGCACTGCACTAGGTTTTCATTGTAGGTTTACCAACACCTTGGTTTGTGCTTATACTCAGGCAGTGAGGCTTCTTACCTGTGACTGAGAGCTGCACTCTACCGAGTGAATTGACCTTATATCGTATAGGTTGTGTATGATGCTGGAACTAGATGTATTCGCCTGCCCTATGAGCTAATGGCACTTCCTAGTTCCTAGTATGTATTGTGTATGCAAGGAACACTATTCTCCATGCAGATTTAAATAAGAAATGACACTCGGGGAGATAAAGTTTTGGCCTCAAGTTTCAACATTAGGGTCGAGATGAGTGTAATGGAGATTAGTCAGCTTAAAGTACCACAAAACGAAATTATCACGAGTACATGGAACACTCTTGACAGACCATAGAAGATAGAACTAGACTGTGAAATAAGTGATCCACCATATAATGTTGCAAATCCCTGTAAAGTTATACAGAACATCAAGATAGAAAGGAAACATCAGTGGGAGATCCAGCAGAGATTAAGTTCAGTACATAGGTTTATTAGCAGTCCCAAAACAAAGTTAAAACATGGTATCATAATATAGATATGGCAACAGGAGTAGCATAATGAACTAAATAACAAAGTAGTAGAGATATGGATTCAAACAACACAATCATTCCCCATAATCGGCATCAAACCCGTAGGACGCATCCTCCAAACCACAACGGAACTTGATTGTAGTGAGGGCAATCTTCTTTCACTCTTCTTCATTTATTTTTTTATCGAGCTTGAGCCCCATTTCGTACTCAATCTTGAATTGAGCTTCAAAAATTTTGTTCAAGCTTGATCTTAATTTCTTATCAATCTTAACCTTTCAACAAACACTACAACAACCAACAACCACCAAGCCTTAATCCCACTAGGTCGGGTCGGCTACATGAATCATTTGTTTTCATTGTGCCCTATCAGTTAACCTTTCAACAAACACTAATCTAATGAATTTGAATTGATTTTCTTAATGCTGTTATGATAATAAACATAAATACCTATTTATTGATTGCAAGATCTAATAAATGATTCTTACCTATAATTCAGTATTAACTATTGCAAATTATGTAGCTTTGTTACAATAACAAGTAGAGTAGATGATAAATATCTTAATATAAAAATACATTTGTGATTCACTACCAGTATGATAGAGGCTATAAAAGAGATGCAATTTTTCTGCAAAGATTTGTTGATTTCTTTAATTTCTTTTAATTTTTTTTTTAGTTTTCATTTACAATTGGTGATGGAGGCTAATGAATTTGATTATTGTACTCAAAATATATAAATGGAATAATGAAGATCAAATTTTCTTGTGATATAAATTTAATTACTTGTTTGCTTCTTTAGTTCATGTGATTTAAACATGTCTTTAAATATTGGATGTTTTATGATTTTCTTGCGAAACAAATCGAATTAGATATATTTATAATATGGGCATGTTCTTATCATTTTCATCCAACATCTCGGCAAATACATAAACTACATTCCTTGAAATACAGGAGATAATATGGTATTCTTTTAGTCGAGTTCGGAAGGAGTTTGTCTGAATATTAGAAGGCTTGAAGTTTAAGCTACATCAATTATGGTGTTTAAAAATAAATAAATAAAAGGGCAAATTTCACCCAGGTTCCTGAGTTTAAGGGTTATTATTACATAGGTCCACGTTTTTAAAATTATATCATCGGGGTTCCTAGGTTTTCAAAAATTATCATCTGGGTCCTTTTTTAAGTTTTTTATTATTAAAAAATATAAAAATTACCATTATACTCTT
>JAEMOT010000017.1:532360-555744 GCA_019297695.1 Apostasia ramifera | reverse complement strand
ACCAAACAGAACCTAAGAGACGAAGAAGAGAAGAAAAGAGCAAATAGGAAGGAAGGAGATATTATTAACAAATATTATTTTTAATAAAAAATATCATTCATAATTTATTCTTGTAGATAAAATATGTATATATAATTTATTCATACCACTAGTCTATTTTGAATAAAATATTAATAAATCAGCTTAACATAATTGCTTGCCCTTTACCCACTATCATCAAATTTGTTATTTCATTTTTATTAAAATGGATGATTAGTAAGTTCAATAATATTATATACTGTCAAATCCCAGAAGATAAAAATATATGAATAAAATAAATATTATAAAAATAAATATGTGAATATAAATTAGTGGATATATATGAAAAAATAAAATAAAAAATAAATATTTGTGAAAAAATTGAAATATTTTCAATTGAGAAAAAAATTAGAAAGTATTGGTTTAGATGTTTTGAATAATATATATTGTAGGTTGATAAAAGATTTAGTCAAAAGAATTTAGTTATTGAATTTTATCCATACAAAAAAAGGGAAAAAAATTAAAAAATATATAATAAGAAATTATAAGGAATAATTTTTTATTTTTAAAGTTAAGTAAGCAGTTATTATTAATAGAATGTAATGTAAATATAAAATTTTTGTAGTCGACCACACGTAATAAAAGAAAAGCTTAGTTATTGTATTCATTCCACTTTTGTTACATGTAGGTTGCATGTTTTTAATTTAAGGTCTCACTCAATATGGAAAAAAAATATTAGTGCATATATGTGATGTGGGAAAAAAAAAATGAGGTCAACACAAATTTTAACTTAAAAAATTAGTTATATTTTATATTCTAAAAATTCATAATACTAAAATTAATTTTATTTAATTTTAAACATATATTTTAATAAAAAAATTTAAATTTATTTAACATTCTATAAAAATTTTAATTTCAAAATAATTTTACTATTTCCTGAGTAAAAATTAACACTCTAATTAAAATCAAATGAGGTCTAAAATATTAATTTCTTTTTGCTATTAGTTAATAATTCAGATTGATGAAATCATCCTTTTTAGAAATAGATTTAGCTTGAAAGCTAGAAAAAAATTCATGATTTAATGAAACAGACTCTCCTTTTTTTTGTTCTTTTTTTTAAGATATATTCAATCAATTATATTTAATTTTTTATTATTTTTATTTTTAATAAAATAATCAGAGAATATTAGAGATCATTTTGGCCTGGCTTCCAACCAAACAAAATCTAATTGTATTTTAGTCCATTAATCAATCTGCGCTTCAACTCAAAATCCAGTTCGAATCAGCATATTGAGTCACTATTTTGACGCAAACTCTTTACTTTATCTAGAAGATTCGTGCGTATCCCGCCTCACCCATCCTATTCCTACATTCCTTATTCTTTTAATCCCAATATATGCATTAAGACCACCCCTAAAATTTTTTTACTTTTTTTTTAAACAAGACAAAAAAATATTTTATTTTTTATGTTTAATAGCAAAGAATTTTATTTTAATATTGAAAAGTAGGTAAGAAGTATAATAAAATTAATTCTAATATTCATATTTATTTTAAATGTAAAATAACGTTAATTTTTACTATTAAAATTTACATTATGCTAAAAAAAAACCTCAAATCAGATGAAGCCTAAAGGAGGAGAAGTTATTGGGTTCGGACGGCGCACCCTCCGGAACTCAATCAGAGGGCGCTACGTGTGTCATACAGCTGCGCCAAGTTTTTGCCCTCTGATTGGGCGTTCGAATGGTGCGCGCGGCGCACCCAATAATTTTTTCTAACGGAGAGCCCCACAATTGCCTTTTGTTTGTCTAAAGTAATAAAAAAAGGCTTGCCAAAAGACCAATATATGTTCTCCAAGTGGGTGGTATGCATTATTATTACAACATTTGTGGCATGCAAAATGGCTAGAGATGAACTTAAGAGATTTTAAAGCAAAGTGGAGAGCATCATGTTTGCTTGAGATTTTGGCAAAATCATGAAAGGAGAAGGTGGTGTGAAGAAGACATGAGAAATTACATGCAATGATACTTCTTCTTCTTCTTCTTCTTCTTCTTCTTCTTCTTCTTTTTTATCATAAAATCAAAACATAAAAAATATAATGACATTGAAATATAATAAAACTTTTTTATCAACAGCATTCTGAAATTATTTACACTATTCCTAAAATAGAAGCACTGCTTGGTACTAGATTCTCGAAAAATCTATGTAATGTACATTGATCGAAGATCGAGATAGAACATCTAATTAAAATTTTACTTTTAACGTAAATTTTGTCACCGCATAGTCATATATTATCACCACACGGAATTTATTTTTATCACTCTAAAAGAAATTTTCTTTTTTTTACAAATAATACTCCTTAAGTCAAATATTTACAAATAATACTTCCTATTTTAAATATGAATTTAAAGGTAGCACCCTCAGGTTAGCTTGCGTTTCTCATCTGTTACTTTAACCTAACTAGGATTAACATATGTAATTAAGATTACATATAACACTTCATCTATATTTTTCATTTCTATTTTTTCTAAATCTTTTTTATTTTTATTTTTATTTTTTATAATTTTATTATTGTGAATTTTTTTGAAATATACTAGATGTAATCTTAGTTATATGTGTTAACTCAAGTTGAGTAAACGAAATGGTAAATAAAAGTTAGCATGGGACTATTTTTTGTAAATTTACATTAAAAATAGAGGGTGTTGCATGTAAATATTTGATTTGGAAAGCGGATTTTATAAATATTTAATTTTGGGGGCTGCATATAAAAAAAATTATTTAAATTTGATAAATGTAAATTTCTCTTACATTGGGGATATTTTGTTTGGCTCAAAAAAGTTTATATGGATTGCATTCTCATAATTTGAAATTTTAATAATTGAAATTTGCCTCCTTACATATATTAAGGCTCTGTTTGACGCAAAGATAAAAATCAGGAGCAAAATAATATTAATTTAAAAAACAATAATAATAATAATAATAATAATAAATAAATTTTTTTAATCATTTTATATAATTTTAATATAAAAAAAAATTTACTTTACTTCATATATTTAAAAAATTTTAATAAAAATATCAACTTTATTTCACATCCTAAATCAAAATAGTAGAATCGAGTATTTTAATCTAAGATGTGAATAAAATTAATATTTTTAATAAAAATTATTAAGTATGCAAAATAAAATAATACTTTTTCATGTTAGAATTTGTGTAGAATGATTACAAAATTATTTATTATTATTATTATTATTATTATTTTTTAAATTAGTACTATTTTAGTCCTTACGTCAAACAAAGAGGAATAATTTTTTTTTTTTTTTGAGCTTTAACAACAATATAAATAAAAAAATAAGGATTCATATTCAAGCACTTAAATTAAATTCAACATTATGCAAATGATGTAAATTGAGCTGAAGATCAGATAATCCTAAACTTGAAAAAATTTAAGAATGAATCACACCTTTCACATAAGTAACATTAGATACCATAAAGAAAAAACAAATCAAAGAAAATTAAAAAATCTATATGATACATCATAAAAAATGAAATATAAATAATTTCAAATTTAAATTGATCTAAATGCGAGGTACTTCCAACCATAGTCACTAGAAAAAATGCCGACATCTCTGCCAAGCTTTAGCCAACTTTCTTAGCATTCATGAAAATGTTTTTATTATGTTTTATTCAAAAATTTATTCTTAAAAAGTAAATTTATTCGCGAAACAAATTTGCATCAATTGGGCTCGTAAAAACTATCGTATTTTAAACTTTAGATTATACTATATTTGAAATCTCTTTAGCCAAAAATAACAAGTTTTTCATAATGTTATATTTAAATTTTTTTTATTAAAATTACAGAACAAATATTGTTTTTAATATATTTTAAATTTAAGGTACAAATTATTAATTAGTAGTTAAAAAATTGAAATCTAGAAATCTATTACTGTGCCTCCACCTAAATTCTCATTTTGAGCTATGACATACCAAAATGACACCAATTCATTTAAAAATAATAATATCTAAATATTATTTTTTATCACATTATACAAAATTAATATAAAAAAAAAAACATTTTATTCATTCTCCAATTTTCAATGGTTTTACCAAAAAATCATTATTCCAAAAATCGTTTTGAATATAATGTTTCTATAGCAAGACATAGGGGAGTTAGCAAAGTCCCCCATGTATAAATTAGTTTTAACTCGAGATTAAAATTTTCAAATATGAGTCGAGGTTGTTTTTAGTTTATTAATTAATATCTCTTCGACTTCATATTAAGTTGAATAGATCCCTGTTTTTAGTAATATTTTATGATTTAGATATTAAATTCACAGACATAATATATATTTTTCACATTTATTTGTTCAATATTACCCTTCATAAAATATATATGTAAAATATTTTCGTATCATACTACTGGAGATCGACTCTAATAATCAAAGCATCGTAACTCAGCCACAAATATTAAAATATTATTCGTTTTTGGCTTGTACCATATTAAGCCTCACGATTGATCCTCCAAATTAATGCTAATGGGACTGAAAAAGAACATCTTCTTTTCCTCGCTTGCAGTATCCCGATGAAGGTCCCACTCTTCTACAACATCTTAATATTACAATCATATGTACGTCCCCAAAACTGCCCTCCGCTTTTTAATGTTAGACAATTTATCTATGGGTATTTCTCTTAGATCAAGAAACCTATCGGGAGTCGCTCATTGCATTAGTAATTTTCTTCTCTTGAAATATTATTTGGCGATCACTCTCCGATCTCTTCTCTCTTCGATCACGGGTCGTCACGGAGGTTTAAATACATGTTACTATACAATTATCAAGTGAATTACTAATTAAAGTGATTTTATTTAAAGCAAATTAATTTTGGACCACATGAAAATCAAATGAAAGTAAAAAAATACCAACGATAACATAATAATATGTAGAGTCCCCCACCCAGCTGAGGGCCTGAATGACTGAATCCTCTTCCTGAGGAGAAGCCAACAGAGAACGGGTCTTCCTCTGCCACGGAGCCGTTTCCAGCAGCACGCGCAGGAATGAATTTGAGTCATTGAAATAATTACTCTCCTTCTCTCCCTCTCCCTCAATCTCCCCAGCAGAAGCCGGAGAATTTGAAGACAAACAGAAGATATAGTTAGTAACCCGCCATTAATCTCTCTCTCTCTCTCTCTCTCTCTCTCTCTCTCATTAAGGGTCTTTTCACAGATCCAGAATTCTCGTACCCCATTTTCAACGGAGATGCATCTTCATGGCTTCCTGTTCCCTTCTCTCTGTCTCCTTCTCCACGGTGCAATTTATATGCTTTGATTGATTGGCAATCCCCCTCGTCCAAAGCCCAACACATTGGAAATCTACTAGCAAATTATAATCGACAGCTCAATGGGAGAAGATGATCATCTCCATGCTCATGATCATCCTCCGGAAGGTGGTGAGAGGAAGGAAGAGGGAGCGGTGGTCGCACTTTTATACAAAGAAGTCGGCCGTGGTCAGAAAGATGATGGAGGTTATCATACACCGACATCGCCAAGGAACAGAGTTCCGCTGGCGGTGGAGTGCCCGCCGGCCCCGAGGAAGCCGGGGGGCGTGGGATTGAGGAGGAGGAGGAGGAGAAGGAAGTCTCGGGGTACTCGTCTCTGTTGTTGGATTGAGATTGGCGATGAACTGTTGGAGCTGATCTTCTGCACGGAGATGGGTGGCTTGTGGTTCAGGAGGAAGAAAGCTAGAGTACTGGAGGAAGAAGAAGAAGAAGAAGCAGAGCATGAAATTAGCTAGTTAGAGTAATAATAATTAACTTCACCCTTTTTTATTTGTTCAATGTTTTTTTCTTGTCGTTTGTTTTACCTCTTGGCCTCCACTTTATTTTGGGGTGGTTGAGTTGCATGAAAAAAATTCATGCTTCCTTCTTTCATTATGTTGTTTGTGTTGCTTCTTCATCTTTTTGAAAAAAAGACAAGTTTTTATATGAAAACCTCCCAATCAAGCAAAAACAAGGCATTCATGCACTTTTTCACAGTTCCTCTAATTATTTTTTGGGTACATCTATGAGCAAACATGATTACATAAAACAGGTTGCTCTGTTAGGTGCAAGAATTTGTGAGAGATGGAGTTCTAGTTGCTAGCACTGGAAGTGTAAATCTTTTTATAGACCACTACAGCGGAGTGGCACTGATGCTGGGAATTTTTCAAGATCAACCTCCTACCAAAACTCTTTAACATCGTCATTGATTTATGAGGAGTATTCTGGGAGTAAGGCCGACGTGATTATTGATGCGATCGACGTGATAGTCCTATGGATAAGAGGATTTTTTGGGGCTTCATTTGTCGGATAGGTGTATTTGATTTCAGGGTTCATTCTAACATGCACCCCCATTGTCAGTGCACGAGTATACTTTAGATTGTAGTTTTGTTTATAGTGAACTTGGACCTGGCCCATGCTTTGAGCCAAATTACGTAATTTCAATGTCTCTTTATTTCATACTTTGCTGTTACTGTGCCTATTGATCTTATTTCTATTGTGATACTCCGGATGAAGCCGGTTTAATCCCTAACAATAGCTTTGTCAATTCTTTCACAAAAACTGTTAAATGTGTCCAAAGAGGGCTCGAGAATAACTACAAATACTTTACACTGAAAGAAGAAACCTACCCGATTCAACTCTTTCAGTTGCTGGGTTCAACAGAATGTGAAAATTGCGATGCCAGCAACTTGGACAAGAATTAGAACCAGAAATGCATTTGTGAGTAAACCTCCAATCAACGACATCGCTTGATTAAATCGTTGACAACTTTATCCATGTCGAGTTGCTTCATTTCCGTGAAAGGTCGCTTCATACCCTGCGTAAAACGAAGAAAATATGCTGAAATGATATTTCATAAAGAAAGCAACTCGACATGCAGGAGCCCCAAACAGGTTTCAAACAACCAGCACAAATTCAGGCTCTTACAGAGGTACTTATTCAAGTTATCTCCTTATCATATATACTTTTCAAGTAACCAATACATGTAGCATACGTAGTTTCACAGAATTCTTCACAACAACAAAACAACATGAATATTCAGTATCACCCTGAAATTTCTGCTGATTCCTTCCTTTGCAAAAATGGGGTCCGAATGAAAACACTTAAAAATCATATGCATGTATCTTTCCACGAAAAGAAAATCATATGCATGTAGAGGCAGAGAAACAGTTTGAAAGAGCCTAGAATGCATTAGTAAATGCCAGTAATGGTGTTCTTACTACTAATCAGAAGATGCCAACAACAACAGCAAAAAGCTCACATGGCATAAACTTAACAGAAACAGCTCAAGACAATGCATCTAGTTTGTTAGTCTTACAGATCTTCTCAAGGCTTACCGGAAGTGACAGAATGACCTCAGTTCTTTCTTCACGAATTTCAAAGTATCCCAGCCGTGGCTGCAATTAAAAGGATCAGCCAATAAACTACTTAGTACAAATAGCAAAAAATCTACAGTAAGGAAAAATTAAGCAGCAGAAGGTTTAGAAGAGGATATAGATAATTTTTCTACATAATCTTTTAGATGGAAACAATGGCCAGAGTAGACAATTTATTCAAGAATACTGTTAGGATATTAAATTTTTCGTGAGTCACAACCTACAAAGCTTAAGCTTTTAGGTCAGTTGGTATCCGGAGACTTCACATGTTATCAGAGAGCCAGAAATCTCAAATTCAAACCTTGTTGACTGCCAATAATTTATAGCATAAGGTTTTTCAAAAAAGTATTTATTCTGAATTCAACGCTGCAAAACAAATAAGCTTACACTTGAGGGGAGCATGTTAAAATTTAGGATGAATACCAAATGGATCCCTCCAGTTTGCCCTCATGTGCATTTGTTCTGCCATAGCTAAGGACTCAAATGCACATTTAAACAATCTTGATGACCAATTTGCTTAATTCATAATCAGTAGGGACCCAGTTGTTATTTACCCTATCTTTTAGATCGGTTGGCAAAGATTTCACAAACACAAAATGCTTATAACAGTTAGGCATATCGTTAAGATGATGTAGCTTGACAAGAGCAAGGCAACTTGTATCAACAAACACAAACCTTCTGAGGATTGATCTGCACGACAATGCCAGGGATAGAACTTTCCAAGTCTGTCTTCACCTTCTCAGCTCTCTGCTTGAATGATTTGCATTGTGTGCTAAATATTCACACCAAAAAAGGCCGCAATCTAATGCTATTAGACAATGGTTATTTCAAACTTTCAATTTAACACAATCATTTAAATTAATCATATAATCAATGAAGATGGACCAAGCCGTAAAATGACTATTATCCATAGAAAGCATAGAATTTTCACTTAATGACCACTTTGAAGGTTAAAAAAAACATAATAAAATCCATGCATAATTACATTTCAGAACTCAATGAAACTAATCATGAACACAGTTGGACTGCATTTGAGGGTCTGCAAAATTAATTTTTACCATGAATAAAGTGCATGCATAACACTTCCAATGATTTCAAGCAAACACAGTCATACATATTCCAATCATCATTAACATACTTCATTGTTTGTGGAGCGACAAGCCTAAAATGAGGGATAAAGGCCTTGCCCCAACAAAGTTCACCTACAACAATATGATCAATCAGCAAACCACTAAAACTTCGTTTGAAATCATGTACGAGAGAGCCCCACAGGAACACATTTGATCTAGTGCCGCTGCCAAAAATTCAAGGGTATAATTTTGCTGCCGAGCACTTTGCCCAAAGAGTTGAAGAAGTCCAACTTGCTGGTCTAACAGAAGTTGATCGAGTTGAATTCGAAGTATAACTAACAGATAAGCATGAAGAGAGAACACATCTGAAGTTGGATGCATGGCTATATTCCTTCTGTGGATAAAAGAGATTTCCATTTGGAACATATAACAAGTTGAAACCCAAGAAAGTCGGCCTGTGCCGATCCTAGAGAAAAGCAAGAAGTCAACAACAATACGTATAAAGTCACCTTCCAGTAAGCTTGAAATTTTCCTAATATCTAATGTAGCGAATTTATTTGAATTTCATTTTGATGATACTCAACCCTATTCAAACAAATTGGGGAGCAGGGGGTGAGAAAAAGTATTCGAAAATTGAAACTCGCTCAAAAATTGTTCAAAATTGCAATTGGTTCGAAATCAACTCAAAAATATTTAATTTGTACCATAAGCAGGCTTGGCTCAAAGACTTTCGACTTGAGCTTGAGTTGAGAGGTGTTCACTTGAAATTATATTAGATTTGGCTTGAAGTATTAGCATGTGATAAAAAAATGTAATTTATATATATAGTTGATAAAAACACAAGTGACAGATCTGCTTAATCAGTTTTTTCCAGCCTCTAAAAGCTCACCATTGGGCCATGTGTTGCAGACAAATGTGGTTTATATAAATAGTTGATAAAAACACAGGTGACAGATTTGCTTTATCAGTTTTACTCAGCCTGTAAAAGCTCAACATTGGGCTTTGTGCTGCTCACTCAAACCAGGGAACGAACCATGGTCCACAGCTTTTCAAATTTTTTTCAGTTCCTTATTTTGTAGGAAAAAAGCTCATGCTTAGCTTCAGCTCAAAATCGACCATGTCCTTACCTTTAAAGACTAGCATTTAAGATTGTGTCTATTCTAAGAAACTGTGAGCAGCCTTAAGTCCTTAATAAAATTGAAACGTTTAAAGATTAAGATGCAATTTTTAGACAATAGATCAGGTATTATGTAGTTAATCACATGTTAATCTAACATCAAATATTAAATAACCACAAATTCTTAAATTTGGGGCACTTGGAATATCAAGATTTCAAGCTAGCTCGAACTCAAATTCGAGTTGAATCAAAATAGAAAATTGCAAGTTGAGTTGGCTTGAATCAAAATTAATTGCAATTCCGTTTCAAGCAGATTTACATCCAAAATTTTTAGATTCAAGACGAGCTTAAACTGCTCGACATCAACCCTAACCAGGGGACATTAATGTTTAATAAAAACTAATTGGGGAAATTGACAAATAGAAAGAAAAACATATGACTGAGTGCATGGAACTTAAATAGCCATAACTTTCAATGTGCGAGGAGTTACGAGATACACATGTTTCAAGAAAGCTCTCGACCAACTCCACAATGTGGCTTGGAAGATTCCTAGCTTCAACCCACTTTCAATAGCTTTTCAAATTTCCAGCATCGTTTTTTTATTTTATTCTATAATTTCCACATTTTGATTCATTCAGTATATTAGCTTGTATGGCATAGGAGAAACAATTTGCTCATTTGGTTGGAATGTTATTTTTGGGTAAGAGAAAGAAATATATTAATTCATAAGTTTGATGAGAAATAAAGTTATTTTAATATTAGGAGATACGTAAGATGTGAAATAAAGTTGATTTTAAAGTTGATATTTGTGTTGGACGTGAAATAAAGTTATGTGATAAATTTGAAATATTAATAAAATATTAGTTTTGCTTTTTTGAGCCATGAACCAAATAATGCCTTAGATTTTCATTTTTATGTAAAAGTCGAGTTGCTTTTATATCCTTTATTTTCAATAACAACTGCTAAATATATTTCTCAGATTAATATTTGTATCCCTCCATATCCAAACTAGTGAATTTTGTCATCTTAGCTTTAATCTCTCCTACTAGTTTGATATTATGGATGAGTGCTTCTGCTACTTAAGAAATAGTCATGAATCAAACGAATATATGTAGCTACTAGCTACTGAAAAATCATACTTTCCTCCAATGACCGTAATTTAAAAGCGGGAAAAAAGATTTTGAAACAAAATTAACTATTTATAGAAATTGCATCGATGTGACATACGAAATATGTATAAGAAAAATAAAACAAGTCACATGAGTCCTATCAACTCAGCTCAACAACTAGAGTAAAAGTAGAGCATCATATAAGCCCAACTTCTTAAAGCACACCTCCTTGAAAAATGTCAATGAATTACCTAAAAAGGTTGGATAAAGCAAAATTTGCCCAAAAAAACTCTTATTATGTTATTTGAAAAACCTCAATATCCAATTTGGAAACAATATTCCTGATAAGTTTACATAATAAGTACAATCACAAGTATATCAATCATCAATATATTGCATGCCTATAACGCTGCTATTTCAAATTGCATAATGCGTTACCACTAAAATCAAGTAATATTGTTGACAAAGAATTTTGTCAAATAAATCTGTCATGGGAAGAGAAGATAAATAAGTTAAAGCAGTCAAGACAATCATTTACATGGAAACTCGAAGAAATGGGAAAATCGTGACGCTGAAGTGATGGCATTTTAAAGCCCATTTGTATTGTTTTGTTTACAAGAGAGAGAATACCATAGGAAATGAGAGAGAGATTGCAATGAGACAAGAGTGAGATGAAGAGAAGCCTAGGGAAGATCAGTTCTTTGCGAGCCGAATAGCCTTTGGGGGGAAGCCAAGGAGTTCCAAGTTAGAAGAGGCGGTCATATAAGTCAACCTTCAGTCATTCCTTTTGTCTTTATCCACAGGACAACAGGGGGACAAAATAATCATCTCGTCCACGCACTTTGTTGTCTCCCAGGATTTCTTTCTGGCCAAAAACAATTTATAGCTATTTGGACAACAACGTTAAATCTTTGTTTGAAAAAACGTAAAGTGTCAGATCTTTGTAAGTACTTGTGTTAACTTTTTCGGCAGTGGAATATCAAAAAGATCTGATATCAGATGAGACAGTTGGGGCCATGTTCGGGTAGCTAGTTCGACTCATTGGTTTGGTAATGCTATTCGAGTTGCCTGTTCTATGAGGTGTTTCAAGTTGGCGAGCCTTGTATAGAGACTTCCTCCCATCTTTGAAAGTCCAAGTGGACAGCTATCATCACTTTCTCTTGATATAAGAAATATCATTCCCAAAACTGAATAAATGACAAGGAAAATGACCAGATTAAACTGATCCAAGGCATTCATCCCTCAAAACTAACCAATTAGATTCCATTCTCTATATCAAGAATTCAAAAGAACCAAATGGACAAGCAATTATTGCACATGATTTTCCATGTCTGTTACCCTTGGCTTCATGGCAATGCTATGAAACTTATCAAACAATTGCAGATGCGGACTACCATGTTCACAACCTCAATTTCACTTTGCATTTCTTGAATGGTGACAAAAAGAAAGCTTAAAGCAAATTCTAACAAAATAGAAGAAGAGTGTAATGCAGCTCAGCCGACAAGCCAACTTAAGGTATACCACGTCATATAAAATATGTTAGGGTAAGCGCAACAAGAAGAACGCCAGAACTGTAAATCTAGAGCCTCAGTCTCAATAACTCTGAAAAAACAAAGATAAAAAGTTGGAAACTACAGAACGCAAATTTAGGGTTCAAGAAAAAGGAACAGAAGACATGTAGGCATTTCATAGAAAGCGAGGTGAAAGGCCTACCAGGCTTCAACAATGATAGTTCTTTCCATCGAAACACCGCCAGCCTGCCTCTTAACCGCTTTAGCTTTCTTGCTTCCCATCGGCACCTCTTCCTCTCTCCGCTTTGTATTTCCCTTCGCTTTCTCTAATTTCTTGGCGGAACCATCCCTCCGGCGGAGCGATGGGGATCCGTGAAAAGCAGCTTTACCGCCGGCAGATTTCTCCTTTTTGGAAGCCACCGCCCTCAAGCGCGGCGACCGCGCTTCGACTTCATCCTCCTTTGGCTTTGCCTCTCCGACTTGATCGAACTTGAGCTTCTTTGCGGCGGGAGTCCCCTTCTGCGCAGGAAGCCTGACGGCCTGCTTTCCGCCGCCCCGAAGCCTGGGCGAACGGCGGGGGTTCGGCGACAGAGATCCGGCAGCCTTCCTCTTACGACCCATCCCGCTGGCCTCTTCCTCCCCTTTCACGCGCGAGAGTGCGCGCTCGAACCCAACAAGCGTCCTCCGTAAGCCCAGATGAAAATGAAGGCAGACGCTTGGGAGTAAAGAAGCGGTGATTCCCGCCGAGTTGCGGCTAAACAGGATGATGTAGCCATCCCTGTAGCCAGACACCAGATTAATTGAGGGTAAATGTCATCCAGGTCCCTACTATTAGGAATAATAACATCAAGGTCTCATATAATTAGACCCCCGAGTCTGAAATTTAACCAATTCAGTCGATTCACATATATATCCCATATAAAATAAAATAGATTTTTTAGCAAAATATATATATAAAATATAGAATAAAATTAATTGATCTTAATTTTTTAAAAACATTTATTTGAATCTCTAAAATTATAAAAATAGTATTATTTAATTTCAATTAAAATATAATTATCAATTTTTTATTGTTAAATAATAAAATTATTTTTAATTGTTAATTTTGTGGCTTTTAGATTATAATTTTGAATTAATAAATATTTATATTTTTAGTTTTAAATTTTTAAATAAAAGAAAGTAAGAGATGGGAGAAATTAAATTTTAAATTTTTATTAAATTAAAAAAAAAAAGTAATAATAAAAAAGTATTATTCAAACTAGTTAAAAAGCATTCAAATTTCATATTTTTGATAAATAAAGGTCATCAAATAAAATAAAATTCTGAAAGAGAAATTAAAGCTGCGGTAATTTTATGACCTCTGAGATCGAAAAGAGATTTTTGTAAAATTAGGATTAATTTATAATGCTCTTCTAATTTCAGGAGCCCAAATGCAATTTATCCTAACATCAATGTAAAAAAATTAATTTTTTTAAAAAAAATTCGCTGTTTTGGATGGCATTAGTACTTCAATTTTGAGATGTTTTAAAGCTCATTCGACTAACTCTTCAACGTGAAAATTTTAAGTTTAATAAATTCATAATAATAAAAAGTCATCCTCAAAATTGTGCAAATAAATAACATAAAATTATAATTCATAATTAATCAATGGGTAAATTACACTTGAGTCTCTAAATTTATAGTATATTATCACACAATTTTATATTTTTAAAGTTTTAAACATCTAAGCTTCTGAATTTTACTATAATCTTTAAATAAATCCTTTATTAATTATTTTTTATTATTAAATTTTTTAAAATTCTTATTCTAATCCCTCCCCCTCTCTCTCTATAGCAAGTCTGCCAGTCCTGAAAAAAGGCCAAAGGAAGCCTGACGACAAAGGGGGCTCATTTTAACACATTTCTCTGAAAAATTTGTTTCAACGCTCTACTAACATTTTTCTAGCTTCACAAAAGAGAGCAACGAGGTTGATGCGAGTTTCCCATGGGGATGCCCTACTAAAGAATCCCTGCAGCACTTTATTCCCTATTATAGATTTATTAGAGCAGTGTTTTCAGCTATTATAAAGCTACAAGATGGCAACTTCTAGAACCCTAAAAGGACAAATGGGATGGATTGCGACAGTGAAATGTTTCCCAACACCTCTAGAAGGGACACAACATTAGGACTGTAACAGAGAGTAGAACTAAAACCAACATAGACAATAAGAGAAAATCTACTTGTGTTAGGCGACCTCCTGTGAAGCGTAGAGCAGTGCAGACTTCAGGATGCAATGCCACCTACAGTAGCAACATTGCTACCCTCCTCGCTAGTTGAGTGTAGTAAAGGAAAGCCAACCCCAACGCAAAAGAGAGACTACTAATGAGTACAATGTTTATAGCAATCTACTCTCGTCTTTGGATGGCATTACCAGACTTGAGAAAAGGCCAAGAATGTTTGCCAATAGTAATCCCTCTTATTTTTCTTCATTATCTTCTGCAGGTAACACTTATACTGATGGTACCGAGCATCAGCCCAGGTCTCCCGGCACCACTTTGGTTGTCGAATCTAGTGATACTAGAGGACTGATAGCCAACCAAGCAGTTCTTCCTTGATAATCAGCCCACTTGACTCGCACAACACCTTGGAAGTATGCTGCAACACCTTAAGGTTCAAGTTTTAAGGAACCTAGAGGATCTCCAAGCCTCAAGAAACATGATAGCCCTATAGCACACTGGATGGCACACAATAAAAAGCCCATAGAAGACCATACTTGATGCCCAAAGCTATAACAGTCCTTATTCAGTCAAACGAAACCTATGAGAGCATGTGGCTAATTTGGGAAACTGAGATCCTATTAGCCTCAAAGGCCACAGGTAACCCCTCCTTTTCCCAATGGGATGCCCTTCCCACAAATTGAATCAAAATCAACTTTGATGACTCCATAAAACCAAATGGTGAGAAAAGAACGAGTGGGATGATCAAAGATCAACACAACACTCAAAGCCACAGGAATCAGATTCAATACTCATGCCGTTTACACAGCAGGAGTGGCAAAAGCATTAGAGATTATGAAAGTTGCACAACTAACAGGCAAACACAACTAACAGGATCTAGTTGGAGGAAAATTCATAGCTAGTCATTGCGAACATCCTCAAGACATACAGAATTATATATGTATACTGTCAATAAAGTAGTTAATTTAATAGCTTCTTCCTATTGCTCAGATGATGTCGAGCACATATGTGGCATATCTCTCCCAGTTGATTTTTGTACAATTCTCAATGAAGATTGATTTGTTCGTACTTGATATAACTAGATTTACTTTTATAGCATTATATGCTACGACCGACTTTCAAAAAAAAATGAACCAGGCATTGAGCCAGGCTGGATGACACACTGGTTCGCGGTCGAACCGAGCAGTCCGATTCAATTATTACAACAGTCTCTACTAGCCTAAAAAAGAGAGCTACATAAAAAATGATAGATTAATGTTTCATTTTTCGCCTGCTTACGGAGCCCACTTTTGCAAGCACTGAACGATCATAAGCTGCAGAACATCCTGCCTTAAGTCGCCCGAACACAATACTTTCAGTATTTGTTTTTCAACTGATCATCAAGGCTTCAGCAAAACATAAAGAAAACTGATTTTGTGGTTTTCTTCTGCCATAAGAAGAATAAAAACTACAATAGAATTACACATTTAAATAACCAGAACTTCAAACAATAATCAATCAAAACTGTCCGCAAATTCCACCTAAACTTGTTAAAAAGAACGATCACAAAAACCTTCCAACGTAGTCTGCATGCTCATGCACAACTTAATGCTTTTTCCTGACAATACCTCAATGTAGAATCTTATGAAAAGATCAATACTACTCTGTCACAGTTTAAAATGCCTCATCGCGTCGTCACACCATGCTGCATTGTTTGTATGCCCTCATCGGATATCTTACTGGATTGGATGGTACTGATCGTGCTCGCTACATTAGCCTGAACAAAAACAGTTGAATGGATCAAGTTCAGACATCAGATTCATCAATCATTCAGTCAGTATGTACTGACTTAAAAACATGACATGGCCTTAGGAGGAGCAACTCTAATGCGTCAGAAAGGTGAAAAAAGGGGCACTGAATGAGGGTAATGCATGCAGGGCAAGAGGAATGCGTTCAATGCATTCAATTATTTTACAAGGGTGAAACAAGATCTAATCAGCAGAATCTGTCAAGAAACTTACCCTCCAAAACTCAAGTTTGGTTCGGAGAGCTTGCCAGTGAGATGGGCCAAACACTCGCTCAGCATGCCGACTGCAAGAGATAAGAAATTACTTTCATGAGACTAGAGTAGGAAAATAGCTGCAGCACTGGAGGAACTTGATAGAGGTTGATGTAATACCTCACAATTACAATTTGGTTCATTTGATCCATCTTACAGTCCAGAAGTTTACTCATTATCGCCTTAACAACCCAATATTCTATTTCATCATCCGTGATCTGAAAGACAAATTGCCCCACAGTAAATTATTTGAGCAAATAGGTGGCCAAAAGCTGCAAAAAAAGAGCACCGGATTACCCGAAGGGTTTCCTTAATTTGAGAATATGGAATTTCACCAGATTCGTTGCAACTCAAATCTATCAATGACATCAATCGCATTTTGGAAATGCAATCTTCATGTACCAGGCCTGCATGAAGCCCACAAGCTTCGTAAGATCAACAAAGACAATCAAGGTTAGTCGTGAGAGGCAAATACTCCATTATACCATAGCTTTTCAGCAAGTTGGAATTTGCTGCCTGGAAATCTAAGTAAGCATCAAGCCTGCTGGTGAGAAAAATTTTCAACAGCTGATAAACCAAAGCATACTTTCCATCTTTCTCTAACTGTGCTATCGCAGGCGTATCTAGCAGATCAGACTGCAGCATAAACAACAAAATTGCAAGATTAATAACCCATTTAGATCATGCATAACAATCAAAATGATACATTTTTCTCAACTTTCACAAATTCTTATCTGCTTATCTTAGTTTTAAGTATAATTGAGGCCCATATTGCGCTGCAGAACATGTTTTAGTTTTGTTGTCCCTCGTAGCACAGTTTATGAAAATCATTAAACCAATTCAAAGGAATAATAGTTAGTCAATAATGATGGTGGAAAGGGTCATATCTAAGGCCTTGTTTGGCAAACTTCAAAAATTAAGCACAAATAATATTTTAATAATATTATAAATTTTAATAACCTTATTTCACATCCAATACAAATTCCAACATTAAAAATCAACTTTATTTTACATCCAATGCAAATTTTAACCTTAAAATTAACTTTATTTCGCACCTTACATACCTTCCCATATTAAAATAAATTTCTTTCCCATCAACTTTATAAAATAAATATTTTCTTTTCCTTTACCCGAAATTAACACCCAACCAAACAAGGCTTAAGCATAATAGTTTTTCATTACATATAGAAATGATTAAATAATGAAGACCGCACAAACAGAAGTAAAGCTAGGTAGCTCAATTAATGAGGTATGTCGTAATAATGTAATAGTTTAACACAAAAGATCCTATACCAATCAGAGAATCTTGACTGGTTTTACAAAATAAAAATGACAAGGAAAATATGTGGTAAGCGTGGCAATGCAGAAGTAAGAAATAATTATTTTAGAAGTATAATGACAATTTGTCATTATAATTGACAATTAACCTGCTTAGAATAAGTAAAACGGAGAAAAAAAACAAACACTAGAGCAAGGAGAAATTATACAATGAAAGGAATACGAAAAATAATTTATATGCAAAAAGTCACCTTAGTGATTATTTAAAAATTAGCAAGGAGAAATTATACAATGAAAGGAATACGAAAAATAATTTATATGCAAAAAGTCACCTTAGTGATTATTTAAAAATTACGTAATTTGGAATTACCACTTACATGCAGAATTTGACAAGAATAATCTGTGAAAAGGCTTCACAAAGCCAACACAAATAGCTGGAAAAGGCTATAGATGGTAATGGAAAAAATCGTCACAAATAATTTTTGAGAACTGCCCAAGTGACAATAAGATAGTAAAAAAGGTATCCACGTTATAAAGATTTAAGGGATAGAAGAAGCTGTTCTGAAAAATTCTGTTTCAACTCTAAAGGCCAAACTACTCAATGAAGATAAAGATAATTAACTTTTGATAGAATGATAAACTTCTGCATAAACAATTCATATCATAATCTTTAGGTTTATCAGAATTTGACAAGAATAATCTGTGAAATGGCTTCACAAAGCCAACAACAAATAGTTTGAAAAAGAATATTGATTATAATGGGTACAAATCATCACAAATAAATTTTGAGAACTGCCAACAATGAGTTCGTAAAAAGAAAGAAAAGTATCCTCATTTAAAAGAATTAAGGAATACAAGAAGCTATTCTGAAAAATTCTGGTTCAATTCTAAAGACAAAACTACTGAATGAAGCTATGATAATTAACTTTTGTTAGCAGGATGAGGTTCTACATAAACAATTCATATAATAAACTTTAAGCTAATCACCATTATCTTTATAGAGAAACGCATAAAGATAGATAGTGCGTAGTATTCAATCTGCTTCTTTGATATATTGAGTATAAGAATTTAGTTAAATTTTGTGCTAAATAACACAGCCAGGATCTTTATAAAGCATGAAAAGTCCTCAAAATATCCTGTTGAAAACATGTCACACAAGTGCAAAAAATAAGAGAAGACTTGGCCTTTAATGTGACAAATTTGTCTTGCAGCAGTGAAATTCAAGCTTCTAATATACCTGAAACATGTCTGGGTACTTTACAAACTCTATTATAGCTTGAACGGCTTCCTCTTTTGCCTCGTTCATAGAATATGCCTCTTCAGCTGAAAAGGTAGCTAGGTACTTTGATAGGAAAACAAAGGATTCTTTACCCATGCTGCCAAATATCAAAAATGAACACTTTGGTCAAATGTAAAGAAGTGCATGACAACAAATCACTATAACAGCAACCTTTTGGTCTCCTTCAAAATGTTTGAGATTGCGAGGAAAAGTTCTCTCTGCTCCTCTTTTCCAATTCCCCATTCTTGAAGAAAAGTATCTATCATTTTAAAAGATGGTATGATGCTCTCTGTGACCTTTCCACCAGCTGCCAAAACAAGTGCTTTTGTATAAATGAAGAACCTTCCATCGGGAATCTCTAACAGATTGTACAGGTTGAACAACCTGCTCGAAAAAACACAAAATTGTTAGTAAGAAACAAGATGAGTACAAAAACATATTCATAGGAGTAATCATTCATCTTCTAACATCTTCAAGCGCAAAGAAGGTTTATCATTTGGTTGCTGGACGATCTTAGTTGAAATAAGTTTTGCTATCTCAAATGCTTCCTCTGGGATACTTGTTCTTGCAGCAAGGGTGCATATGACCGCAAATATGCACTCAAAATCTGAAATAAAGGAAAACATGAGTTTCAATGGCGCATACAAACCTAGTATATATAACCTCACATCCGGTTTCAGAAATGACTTTAATATGAGTACAGTGAAAGGTTGATTTATCAGCAGCAATCAATTCTTTGGAAAGCTTCAGTATGCATTCTTAAAAGCTTAATTGGTGTCTACTCCATTCTATGCTATTTAATTAACCTAGTTGAGGAACAACAGCAATCAAATTAAAACGAAGCAACTGGTGTGAAGTTCTCCTAACCCGATGGGGAAGGAGCTTGCCTGAGTACCCGAGGTCTTAGGTTAGAATCACACTTCCACTGTAATTTTTAAGTGTGGTGGGAGAAATTATGGTATCCAAGAGTAAATCAAAAAATAAAAATAAAAAGATAAAAGAAGCAACTGGTATTAGAGAAATTGAAACAAACACGACAAAGTGTGTTCCTTGTTACCTAGGTGAACCCATGTAAACAGTGCATAGCAGAAATTCCAGTTGATAGTAATGCAAAAATATGACATACTGTTACGAGAATTCCCCATTTGAAAATTCCCACCTTTCCCCACGTCTCAATAGCAATAGTTTAAAAAAAAAAAAGTAGTACCTTTCTCCGAGACCCGTGAAGCTATGAGCTCGGCGGAAGTAAGCATGAGAGATGCCAAGTCCACCCACCGACTCATCACCATACATTCATGTGCTTCAACGCACAGCCTGGTGACCTGAGGTTCTGCCACCTACAAAGTTTAAACAGGTAACTGTACACTAGAGAAGAAAGTAATTACAAATACTTTAGCCAATACCACTCCATCAAAAATTAATGGCTTCCTTCCATAGATTACTGAATGTTTCCTCCAACAACAATTAACAATTCACCATCAAAAGGAAGATAATAACCATGGCATCCTAAACTAAACACAAAAAATTTCTAAACAAGCAATCGACAAGAAGCTCGTAAAAAATCGGTATTAAAACAAGCAAATCTGCTCCTATTACTAAAACACAGTAGTTGTCAATCAAATATGCAAAACCCTCACAAGAATTAATGCTATATACATCCCGCGCAGAGATAAAACTGAAGATATACCAATGCTTTCTTTGAAAGTCGTAGATAAACCAATGTTTTCAGACATACCTCAGGGCCAGCGTCGGCCCACGCTAGCTCGGAGGTGAAGCGGACAACGGCGAGCACCGGATCTTCCTCGGAGGTCGGTACGAAGGTCGTCATCTAAGCCAATGAAATCAAATCGAACTTTTTACGGCCAGAGGCGCACAAGGGCCGCCGCCGCTCTTCCGTGAACCCTAGGCCGTCAACTTCGCCCGACCGTAACACCAATTGAATTGAAATTGATTCAAGCGAGCCGCTTCATAAGCTATTTTTATGGGCTCAGAATTTTTATTAATTTAATTTTAATTCGGCATAAAATACGAATAATTTAATAAAATAATTAAATTAAAATTTCTTATAATTTTTATTCAAATTTTATGGATTATAAATTAATTTTTTTCTTTTCTATTTATATCCATTAAATAAAAAAAACACTATAAATTAAATTGACTAAACAAATAAAGATTAAGATTAATGTACTTAAGATTTGGACTGAAAAAAATAAAACTTTAATTAAAAATTTAGATTTACTTTAGCTTGGATCGAGCTTAAAAGATCGAATTAAAGTCTTTTCGTTTGTATTTTAAATTAGATCAAAATTAAATTGAAAATTAATAATTCAATTTTAAGTTGAGATTAAATAGGTTCAAAAATAAATGGTTAAATTTGTTTAAACATTGTAAGAGAGAAATACTATTTATTTAATTTTGTGACTCTTAAATTTATAAGAGAGTAAGCAAAATTTTTATTTATTTTATATTTGTATAATATTTATATTATTTTTTGTAGGAATAGAGCCAGATAGTTTATAAAAATTTTTAATTTACTTGTATTCATAATGAGATTTTACGTATGGCTTTACGTAATTTGACGTCAAATGCTAGCTAAATTAGATGAATTAATGATATATTGCCATTTTGTTATACATGAGCTGATCGATGTATTCATATTATTGTGTATATATTTTTGTTGTTGTTAAATTATAATTACATTATATGTGAACTATTGCATATACTTTACCGTAGATGTATTTTTATTGCATGAATTTTTTTTTAATATTCAATAAATATTTTTTGTAAAAAAAATATTAGAAGTGTCAGTTGTCTTCTATACTATAGATGACAGTTCTCTATAGAGAACAACTATTTATGCATATTTTATACGGCGATAGAATTTATTCAACTGGCTTCTAAAGTTATTTATTACAGCAGTTTAGAATCGTCGTAAAAAGCATGTCAATTATTACGGTGTTCGAATATGCAGCGGTTGCTTTAGATATTTTAAGGTGATTTTTAACTGCTGTAAAAAAGTTATGTACTAATGCTAATAACACGCGGCTAGCTTCTTACACCTTTATCGAACATATACACTAATTCTAAGTATAATTCACATATTTAAAGTCTTGGGTACCTTAATCATTTTAAATTATATTTATCCATCTTAATTTAACATCTATTAATAAAAGTAAAAAATGAAAATTGAGTGAAAATATTAAGATAGTTTTTTATAAAAAAAAAAAAAAAGAAAAATACTAAGCAAGGTAGACATTAATTAGGCAATCTAGGCTATTGCTTAGATTTTTTTCACGAAAAAATATTTTGAATCGAGTCAAACTCAATTTAATTTAAAATCTAAATTAATTTTTGATAGATATTCAAGTGAAATTAGTAGAGTTCTTTAAGTTTAAAACAATTGCTTTGGTATTTATATATAATTAATACTACTACTTATTTATTAAAATACATGTAACAGATTTTTAATATTATGATTTTTGACAGTAAAGTAAAATTAACATTTTATATTATTTTTTGTTAGAAATAAAATAGAGATTAAAAAAATAGTGAGTTAAACCAACCAAATTCTTGAAAACTTTAGTTCAAAAAAAAAAAATCTTGAATAATAATAATAATTCTATCCTGTGTTTTTTAATAATAATAATTTTTATTGTTTCTTTTAATATAGAGGTAAAAGATTAATATTAAAAATAAGTCATCCAAATCTTCAACAATGCTAACATCAATTCACGACTTACACTCGCCCTGTTACGCCTTAATATAAAACGAGGCAGGTTTGTGTATGACTAAATTTAGTTATACTCACATTGACCCATAACTCACTAATAATTAAATGTTATTACATAATTTAAAATTTTTAAAAATAATTAGGTATTTTTTCTTTATTTTTATTTAAAATAAATCAATAATAATAGATTTGAGGTTGGACAGAAGCAAAAATGGGTAATGGTAAAAAGAAAGCGGGGTTTGTATGAGTTTTATCAAACCCGATCCAAACCTAACCCATTGCCATCTTTACACGTGATTTACACCTTAAAACTTAAAAATGTAAGTCAAATAATATATACAATTTATAAAATAGTAAGTCATGCTTCATATGGCACCTTGAAGTTCAAAAATATAAATAAGGGTAAATAGCATCTGGATCCCTCTAGTTTATTCGTATGGGCAAATAGGTCTCTCGAATATTTAAATGTAGCAAACTGGTCTTCCAGTTTGATGAAATATGTATATAGATCCTTGAGCTATAACAGACATTAGAAATCACTCTTTCTCTCAGCCCGATTGCAGCGCACGGGTGACGCCGTCGGACCCCAGCGGCTGCGCAGCGTGTGCGACCTCT
>JAEMOT010000017.1:479583-524928 GCA_019297695.1 Apostasia ramifera | reverse complement strand
CGGCCATGCTCGCTGGCCCGCACGCCGGCGCCCTACACGCGGGGCCTCGTGCTGTGGTGACCCGCGCGCAGACGCGGCGGGCAGTTGGAGATCGGAAATACGAAAGGGTAAAAAAGGGTATTATCGTAATTTTAACAGCGTTTAATGGATACCATCATAGTAGGACTGCAATGATTTATATAGTAAGTTTTTGGGATCGGTTTGTCATATTTTTAAAATTGTAAAACAGTTTTTAAAATTATGAATCTGTGTGGTAAGTCGAGTAAATCTGGGTAAGCGAAATTAACTCAAATAAACAACGCAATGAAAGAATTTGTATCATTCCCGAGGAAGCGCGAGATTATGACGTTTATTTATAACTCATGAATAAAATCCCTGCAGCCCCTCCTTCCCTATCGTAGCCTTAGCCCATTCAATCAGTGCATGCCTTTCCTCCACCTGGCCCCCTGCGCCGCTCTCCGCCATGTTTTCCGAGCTCCATCTCTCCCCCCTCCTTTCCCTCTCTAGCTGCCTCTTCTCTGCTTTATGTTATAAAAGCAGACGCGCTGGCAGAAGATCTATATTAATTTATATATGGAGGATCAGGATCAGAAGTTTTCTTCTCCGGCAGCTTCGCCGGCCGGGTCGAGGTGGAATCCGGCGAAGGAGCAGATCGCCGTTCTCGAAGGACTCTACGGGCAGGGAATCCGAACGCCGACGGCGGAGCAGATCCAGCAGATCACCGTAAAGCTCCAGGAGTTCGGTGCCATCGAGGGGAAGAACGTGTTCTACTGGTTTCAGAACCACAAGGCTCGCCAGCGCCAGAAGCAGAAGCAGGAGACCTACGCCTACTTCAGCCGCCTCCTCCACCGCCGCCACCGTCCGCCGCCGCCCCCTCCACCGGTCCCTCTTCCTTCCTCGCTCCCTTCACAGCCCGGAGCCAACGGTATCTTTCAATTAATTAATTAGCACTTCTAAATTTGAAATATAATAAATATATTAATTTCATAAAATTAATTAAATTAATTAATACATTACTTTTTTTTTTATAAAATTTATAGCACTGTTTAATTACTTGATAAATTAAATATTAAAAAAAATATTCATTAATATTTCTACTGGATTGAAGTCATTAATTTATGTGATATTTATAAATATCAAATGTATATATAATACAATACATAATATATAGTTTTTTTTTAACTATTTAAATTTGATAATTATCAAAATCATTTTTTTAAGTGAAGGTGTTTGGTTTAAGGATTTTATCATTTTATGAAGTAATAATAATAACATAATTTTGAAAACTTTAAATTTTAGTTAAGTTGAAATTAAACATAAGTTTATGTATTTCGAAAAATAATTCAGTTACCTACAATTTACATTGAATTAATTAGTTTTGACTTTTACTCGCGCATGTGTTGATAACAAAACTTCACGACAATAAGCTTTCTATTGCTTATAATCGTTTGATTTGATCATGTGATAAACGATCTGATTTTGATATTGAATCAAACTTAATTACAAGCTAATACATGGCTCATTTATTATAAAATTTTAAAAATAATATTAGATTGATTTTTATAATATCATACACAATTTTTAATATAAAAAATTTATTTTATTTTACATTCTACATCATTTTAATATATCAATTAACTTTATTTCACATCCTATATAATTTTTAACCTAATAATTAATTTTATTTCTCATCATACCTATATCAAGACAAAATCATAACTTTTATGGCAAAATTAAATTAATCTTATTGCTAAATAGGCTCTTAAAATTAAAAGTGTAAGCCATATAATACATTATAAAATAGTAAAGTTTTAACACTAAAGGCCTATTTGTTAGCAAAATTTAGTTTTAATTAAGCTAAAATTAAACTTGAATGAAGATTTTTTTTAATTAAAAATTGTGAATGCTATAAAATAATATTAGTTATTATAATGAGATATGTCAAAAATATAATATTATTTATTTATTATTTTGATATGTGTATAGAATGTGAAATATAGTTAATTTTTAATATTAAAATTTATGTGATGTGATATGATTATTTAAAATTAAAATTAAACCAAATTAATTTTAACTTGCACAACTCACAGGCCCCAAATCATGGAATTTTATAATTCCCATAAATCTATTATTTACATATTTATTATTGGAAATTAACTATTTTTTTTTTTGTCTTCCTAACATTTGGAAAATTAAACATTTTGTTTATAAGGTATAATTTAATAAGATTAAAATTAAATTTGGATAAAGATATTTTTTTATTGAAAATTATGAATGAAGTGAAATAAAGTTAGTTATTATTATATTGGTATATATGAAGGATGTGATATAAAATTAGTTATAATTTTAGTAATGTGTATCGTGTGTGAAATAAAATTAAATTTTAATATTAAATTTTATATGTAATATCATATGCATATTTAAAATTAAATTAAATTAATTTTAAACTCTTTGTTTAAGACCTAAGTCTTTCCTCTGATCTTCATCATTTTCGTTTTACCTTCTTAGAAGCTCAAATTTTGCTCTCTTTCTGATCTTATTCATTGAATCTTCTCTCTCTGATCTCTTGCCATTTCAATTTACAGTTGTTTGTGCTCCTTTCTATCTGCAAGTTCCCCATGTCGCCGGAGTTGGTATTTACCAGCAAAACCACCCAAACGGCTACTTCACCGGAGCTCCGGCGAAGAAGAAGCCAAGACCGGAGCTTGTTAGGACGAATAGACTGGTTGCGGACATGTCTGATCTGCAACCTTTTCAGAAGTTAAATCAGAGAGATCATAACGACCACGGCGTCGCCGGCGGTGATACCCATGAGACGCTGCAGCTCTTCCCCCTGCGGCCGACCGGTGTGCTGGAGGAGAAGTCCGGTGGGTCTTCGGCTTCCATGGGTAGCGAGGGCAGACTAGAAGACGAGCTGGGTTTAAAGGAAAGAGCCGGGGGACTGCCTTTCTTCAACTTTTTCGGCGTCCGCCGGAGCTGAGTTAGGGTTTGGTGTGCTTAAATTGGCTGGTGGTAGAGAGAGGCGATTTTGCCTCAAGGCTCATTTTAGGGTTTTGGGATATATTGTGTTAGATGACAAGATGAGTATATACTGCTAGTTAGGTTTTCTATCTTTCTTAATTGAGTAATTAAAGAAGACCAAAATTTGGATTAAAATAGTATTAATTTTAAAAATAATAATAATAATAATAATAATAAATAATTTTTTTAATTATTTTATATAAATTCTAATATGNTAATTTAAAAAATTTATTTATTATTATTATTTTTTTTAAACTAATATTATTTTGATTCTCATGTCAAATAAGATAATATATATAATGTATATATTAGCACTATAGTTTTATATTATATATATATATATGTGTACGTAAATAAATAAATAAATATATATATCTCTATGAACATATATATATATAGATAAAATTTTTTTTGATTGATGCCCCACCATTGCTACATATATTAAAAACTTAGATTTAAAGTTTGTGTTCAATTATTGTGGCTACAAAATATTTCATATTTTAATCTTGAAACTCTAATATTTTAACATTGTTCGATCACAATTTAACTAAGGAGGTGTTTGGTTATTTTGATATTATGTTATGTTATCTAGAGAAAAAAATTATTTGGTTAATGACATCTACAAATAATTTTCTATTAAATTATAAAATTATTAGCGAAAAGATGACATTTAGATGTCATGACATCTGGATTACATAACATCAAGCAACGAACCAAACGCCCCCTAAGAGTAAAGTGAGCATAAAAAAAAGAACTTAAGGGTAAAGTGCATTAGAAATGGTATTTTTTATAATTTAAAATTTTAAGTAACTTTATTGAGTTTAAGCATCTTAGAAGCTCAAAAAGCCTTTAAGCTTGTAAGTAGTTTATACTTATAAATATATTAAAGTTGTTTCAAACACAACTCTATGTATATCATGATGTGCACGAGACCTAATATTTCATATATAGTTAGAGTACTGAGCAGATTTATGAAATATCCAAGCTGGGAGCATTGGGAAGATAGCAGGTGGTGCTCAGGTATCTCAAAGGCACTGAACATGGTCACTTTAGAAGATTATATGGATGTGATCTTCGCAATAATTCGGATTATAGAAAGAGCACCGTAGCATATGTTTTTATCATTGGTGTACTACTATTAGTTCCGACATCCAGGCTTCAGAAATGTATTTCACAATAAATCATAGATGTCGAGTACAAAGCCATCCTGGAGGCTGAGAAGCTATGAAATACAAAAACTTCTATAAACTACGTCGTGTCTGTATTGGACACACTTTAGCATACGGACACAGGAGGATGAGGAGACAACATATTGAACACATCACATGGCGTGTCTTAATAAAATAATACTTTAAAAAAACTAAAAAATGCCTATTAGACATGTTAGAACACTTCGGGACACTAATAAGATACTTCTACGATACTTTTAGAATACGTCTAAGACCTTCCAGGATACTTCTAGGAAATCTATAAGATACAATTGAATATATCTAATATTAATGTTAAAATTTATTATTATTATTATATTTTGTTAATACTAAATATAAGATTAAAAACCTATTAATAGTTCTACCACCTCTTTGTTCTTCCTATTAATATTTATATTTCTTTTATTATTAAGAATTTATCTTATAAAATAAAAAAAATACATTTCTCTAATTATTATTATTATTAATTTAAAAAAAATTAAACTAACCAAGTTAAAGTAAATATCTCCCTCATTTGCTGCCTTTAAGCTTTATGAAAGCAATCCAATCATAAAAAATTTAAAACTCTAGTTCCACTTCTATCTTTCTCTCCTTATCAAGATCAATGAGATCTCACCTACTCTTATTGCCACACTTGTGGTGGTTGTCTTAAAGAGCAGAATCTCATTTTTTTTATTTTCCAACACTTTTTGCAGAGTAAAACCTAAATCTATATTCTAATTCTCGTTACTGATAAGGTCTCTTCTTAATAGAGGTGAGAACGATCCAAGTTCGAACTGAGCCAGGCATGGCTCAAACTCAACTCGTATCAATTCAATTCGAGTTCGAGCTGGCTTGTTTCAAATTCGAACTGACTCGAACTTTAATTGAGTCAACTCCAACGTCCCTTCAAGAAGTTAAATTTTTTTCTTAAAAATATATTTTATTAGGATTTTAAATTAAATTAATTATGTCTACTAAATCACCTAACAGATATCCTAACCATAATTAACATATATTTCTATAAAAGTAATAAATAATTATAATAAATAATTGAATATATTATTAATATTTAAAAAAAAAAAGAGATCGAGCTAACTCGATCCGATCCAACCTTCGCTCATACCTCGGCTCAATAATTCGAGTCAAGCACTATTCGAGCTAAATATCGATCCTAATATCGAGCAACTACCAATCTTCGAGCCAAACTGTCATTCTTTTTCCCACAGCCTAAAGAAACTTGTTCGTTTGATCCCTAAGAACTACTACAATAGCTCCCCCAAGTTTGTTAAGTTTGACAAAACATCAAAGTTAATTTTGATCCAGTAGTTTTGATCTCTTTTTCAAAATCTTATCATTTTCGCTAGTTTTTTCTAATAGAAAATATGAAATTTGATGATACTTTAAATAGCTTTAATTATTTACACATTTTAAAGGATTATTATACTCCTTATTTCAAACTATTCTTTAAAAATTTAAAATTTAGGGGGGTGGGGGGGAGTTTGATTTAACGTTATTTTAGTATCATGTCATCAAATCAAATAATTATTTTCTCTAAATAATAAAATATTACCTTAAGATAACATTGAACTAAACTCCTTAATTTCTTCCATCACATTCCTTCTTTGTTCTAAAAATTTAAAATAAAAAAATATTAATAGTAATATTTTAAAATTATATCATACATTTGATCCTATTAAAAGGGCCCAATTGAGACCCTTGTACAACCCCAGGACCCAAATTAAAACTTTAAAAAATTTGGACTAATTTGTAACACTTTTGTAACTCGAGGGCCAGGTGAAATTTACCTATAATTAATTTAAGATTCAGGTAGCAAGTCCTGATATATATATATAACATCATATTAATTCCATAAAAAAGAAACATCATATTTAAAAAAACTTTCTTCTATGAATATTATTATTTTATTTATATAATTTTTATATATTGCACTTTAATATTTTAATCAAATAAAGTTAATTTTATTAAATAAAAATATTTTTTTTATAATTTATTAATTTTATTATATTTCTACTATTATTAATAAATATTTTATTCAAACTTTTTTGGATCTATTTTACAATAGTGATTGTAGTTCAGAAGTTTAAATCTCTTTCTAAAAAAAGATTTAATTATTATGTTATATTATTTAGAGAAAATAATTATTTGATTTAATGATATTTATAAATAATTTTTAATTAAATTATAAAATTATTAATCAAAAGATAACATCTAAATTACATAATATAATACTAAGATAACAACGAACTAAACGCCCCCTTAAATTCATCGCATTAATTTCTTGCCAAAGAACTATAAAAACTGGACCCAAATCGATCAGAACTGACCTAGTTGCGCTCCTAATAAATTAATACTCTCCCTACCTTCGTTTACTCAATTATAAAAACCAAATCTTTAACTTAACTTAATTTCATATTCAATACAAATACGAATATTATAATTTAAAGTATTTCATATTTTATACATTTTTAAATTTTAAAATAATTTTTTCTCCTATTAAAATTAAAAAATAAATATTTCTTTTTGATGGCTAAATAAAACTCGAACCAAACGAGGCCTCGTTTTGAAGTTCAAGCTCACCTGTTTTCTCTTTCAACAAAATATTTCACCAGTTTCATTGCAATAAACTTATCCATCAATGTGAATATTTGAACAAAAACTTAGGTGTCACGTACACTGCCCTGTTTGGCGCGAGGACCAAAATAGGACCAAAATAGTACTAGTTTAAAAAATAACAATAATAATAATAAATAAATTTTTTTAATTATTTTACATAAATTTTAATATAAAAATAATATTTTACTTCACATACTCAATAATTTTTAATAAAAATATAAACTTTATTTCATATTTTAGATCAAAATATTTGACTTGAATATTTTGATCTAGAATGTGAAATAAAGTTGATATTTTGGTCTAAGGATTATATTTCATTAATTAAGAATTTTGCTTCATTCTCATTAATGTAATTTTCAATTAGTAATGGAAGCAAATTATGAGTTTTAGATATTAAATATGTAAATATGCATCTTTCTTATTGTCAGAATGTAAAAACTCCTGAGTTGCCACGTAAGCACCGCTAGTGGTGACAATTTTTGACTCGACCTGGTTTAACGGGTCGAGTTTTTATGGGTATGGATCATAAATTGGTAGACTCGAATTTAATTCGCCTAAAAGGATTTGGGTACGGATTGGCGGGTGAACTAGAATTTGACCCAATAATAACTCTTTTATCAAAATTAGCACATTTTTTATTTTTATTATTAATTTTAATATTAATTATTGGATAAGTATAATATAATTTAGTTGTATTTTCTATATACAAACTGTCTCTTTTTTTTAATTAAATATTTTGACATAAAATTTGAAATAATATTGATAATTTTTTAATTAATTTTATTTATTATTATTATTATTGTGTACTCGCGTCAAATAGGACTTTAGAGTTAAAAAAAAAAATCATGTTATTAATATTTCTTTGAAAAAATGAAATTAGATTAGTTAAGTTTAAATTATTTTTTTTGCCAGACCTTGATAATTTTATCTTTACTTGGCACAAGGTAAAAAAAAGGCAGTTAATTATTATTATTATTTACTTTATATTGAACTCAAATTCAAATATAAAATAAACATCAATTTCATTTCACATTTTTATTAATCAAATATTAAATACTATTTTTATTTCACATTCTAATAAAAAAATATTATTTAACATCTTATATATAAATTTAATATTAAAATATTACAAAATATTGAAAATATTCTTGATATTCTCTTAGTTATGTAGAGAACAAACTTTGATGTTTTTTAAGACTCTCATTTGTCTGTCAATTCTAGAATTGGCATCGACTTGAACTCAATTTGAGTCAACTCACTGTCACATTTTGATTCAAGACTATTAAAAAAAAAACATTTGATTTAATATTATTATAATATTATATTATATTATTTAAATAATTATATATTTTGCGTCATTTTTAATAATAATTTCATAAATATTTCATAATTTTTTATACATAACGATTTGTTATTAAATCAAATAATTATTATTTTTAAATAAAATAACATAACATCAAAATAATATAAAATCAAATACTCTTAAATAATATATTATATGTATATATAAATATATACTTATTTAATACTATTCAGCTATAATTAATTCAATTCAAGAGATTTATATTAAGGCCCTGTTTGACTAATCATGGCTAAAATTAATCATAGCTAAAATTTTAAATTTATTTTAAAAAAACTTAAAAAATTATTTTATATCTCATCCCACATAAATTTTAATATTAAACAATCACTTTATTTCACATCTAACATAATTCTTAATAAATCAATCAACATTATTTTATATTTCACATAATTTTTAATATAATAAATTCACTTTATTTCATATCATACACATTTTTTAAAAAGGGATTTACATACAAAACACTGAATTCATCACAAATTACGCATTTCACCATCTTTTAATAAATATTACACATATCACACTCTTTTTACATTTCTTTGTTACAATAAAAATGTAAAAATTATAACCAGAATATAATATGTGTAATATTTAGTAAAAGATAGTGAAATGTATGTAAATCTCCTTTTTAAAAATAACTAAAAATTTCAACCAAATTTTCTTTTTTTTTCTTATTACCAAACAGAACTTAAGACAAAAAATAAAATAAAATCAACTTTGAGTCTTTAAATTCTGATCAAGTTTTGAGAATAAAAAAAAAAAGAAAAAAGAGCACTAATTGATTCACATGAAACTTATTTGTTTCACATCCTCTTTCCCAACACTTAAAAATTGACCTTTGCAAAATGCGAGGATTCATCATCAAGGAAAAAAGAGCACTAATTCAAGGATTCATCATCAAGGAGCACCTCATCCGGAGCACCCCCTTCTTTAAGGTATACCTTCTAAAATAGTTATTCGAGGAACAATTCACACTTCAAGATACACTTTCTCGAAATCCTTTTTATCCAAAGATCAGCTCATCGAAAAACTCCTTCAACTAACAAACTCACTCTCAAAACTCTTTCTTTGAGATACTGTTCTTTTTTTTCTCATAAAAAGGGATAACCCCAACTCACAAACCCTACCAACACATCCACACATCCTACTCATAAATATTGTTCTCCTCCATCAACCATCAAGAAATGGTTGGAACTTGAAAGCAGTGGGGAGCTGTGAAAGGACAGAAGAATTGAAAATTGAGAGAGAATAATTTTTTTGAATTAAAAATGGACATTAAACCAAGCACCCCAAAGCTGTCATTTTTGGATGTCAATCAATCTCCTCTTTCAACATGCTTTTCCTTTCTTTGAGTTTTTTTTTTACTAAATCACAAATTTAAAGCTAACCTGCAGCAAATGCCTGCTAGGAAAGAACACCAGTTATAGTTAACAACCAACCTTCATCTCATCAAGCTGCAATCCACAAGATGTGAGACAAATAGGGAAAAATGAAGACCTTTGGCCCTCCCAGTCCTTGACTTAGTTTAAGCTCACTCTACTAACATAGAGAGATCCTGAGAACACAATTCTGCTAAGAATCGAAGGAAAACATCACCCCAGTGAGATGGAATCACAACAGCAAAAGGGGATTCACCAACAAAGTGGATTGCAACAGCATGCAGAGAGAAGCTGAGTGATCTCACTAACATTATTCTCTAGCACCTAACATTATTGTTCTTATGCTGGGTGATAATTTCAATGCCTTTATGCAGAAATGCAGTATACTCTGCGCATCATTTATCAATCCAAACAACTAAAAAATCCCAGCTTGCAATTTTTCCCCTTGCTTCGCCTTGCACTCAGGTTCTTGATTAATGTCCTATTAGCTTTTTCCAGAGTTCAGACACACTGCAAAAATCTTTTAACGCATGAAGAACACAAAACACAAACGCAATGACGATAACACATTAAACCAAAACCGAGCAAGCAGTTGAGCAAGAATTGAAACCATTTTTTGGGAACAAAGATCATAAGAAACAAAAGTGTTTTCATACAAATCATAAACACTAGCGTTCACTTACCCTACCTTCTTCAACGCAACAACAATTACAAAGCACAATTACATAAAATCAGACAAAGCAAAATCCAACATTTAACATTTCACGCAGCAGCCTTCTTGGGAGACTTCGTTCCCTTTGTTGGCGACTTTGGCTCCTTAGCTGCAGACTTCTTGGGCAAAAGCACAGGATTAATATTCGGTAGCACCCCTCCGTGCGCAATCGTCACACCAGCCAAAAGCTTTCCGAGCTCCTCATCGTTCCTCACTGCAAGAAGAACGTGCCTTGGGATGATCCGATTCTTCTTGTTATCCCTAGCGGCGTTACCAGCCAATTCCAAAACCTATACCCAAACACAAATATGTTATGTTCAACAGACATTTGAACTAGATCTGAAGATTCTGAGCAGTGTGGCTACGGGATTCACCTCAGCGGCGAGATATTCAAGGACGGCAGCGAGGTAGACTGGAGCACCGGTGCCGACTCTCTGGGAGTATCGGCCCTTCTTAAGATATCGGCCGATGCGACCTACGGGGAACTGGAGGCCAGCCTTGACGGAGCGCGAGACTGGCTTCTTCTTCGGTCCTCCGCCCTTCCTACCGCCCGCGCCCTTCTTGATCTTGCCTCCGCCGTCCATCTTCTCCCTTGGACCTTCGCCGGCTGTTCTGAGGACTGAATTAGGGTTTACAAATGAGGGAAGTAGTCGACAACAGAGGAGCTGATGATGGAAGCAGGCTCGCGAGCAGCAGTTCACTTTATTCTATTGCAGGAAAGGGTAGTGCCTTGGATCGAAGATCTTCCACCGTTCGATTAGAACGGAATGGACGGTAGATATTTGCCAGGTCAGCAATCCTTGGCACTAATATGTAAAAATAAGGGAGATTTTAAAAAAACAAATCAATTAAAAAAGATATACTTATTTTTTATTATAATAATAATTAATTTTGAAATTTTTCAAAAAATAGATTTTGGGTGCACCTGCGAAAATTTTCATAATTTTTTTTTTATACAATAAAAGTCAAACAATATGACTAATAATTTTTTTTTTAAATTTTAACTTTTAAAAATAAAAAAAAAATTTCAAAACAATTATTTTTGCTACGAAAATATGTTTATAATAAACTTTATAAATACTTATAAAAAAAAACTTTATAAATAATATAAATTTAATCAATATGGTATATATTTTATAATATTTATTATATTAAAAATAATAAAAATAATAAAATATATCAAGTTTTAAATGTATATATTTAATATTCTTCAATTAATAAATATAATAAAAATAACCTCACATATATATTCATTTCAGTAAAAAAGCATAAATTTTTTTTGAAGCACAAATAACATTTACTAATTTTTAACAGCTATTTGCCTCATAAAATAATTTTATTTAATATTACTTTTTCATAATTATATATCATAATAATTTTTCATACAATACAATAATATCGAACAAAATTATATGATAATTTAAATTTTTAAATTTAGGATTTAATATTATGTACATCTACAATTTTAAAAATTTCTAATTTGAGCTACTAAAATTACCTAAAGTTAAAGTCATATTTTTTTATTATTCTTTTAAAACTATAAACTTAAAATTATTTTTTAATTCTATTTTAATCATTTACTCTTGCCCTCACTCATAACCTCTGAAAGAGAGAAAAGAAAAAGGGGGGCATATGTGTAATTTTATTTGATAATTAGGGCAAAAGTCAAGACTTTTAAGATATTAATACATCAGAATTGTGAATCTGAATGTAATTTATAAAAAAAAAATAATTAACCGCACTATTTAATTTTATTTATATTTTACCAATCTAATTTTAATTAATTACGTTATGCACACTCAAAATATTATAAAATCTTATATACATATATTTTAACTTATTTTTATTATAATGAGTAATCATAATTTTTCAATAACATAGCTATAATTAGATTACAAAAAATCTGAGCTATTTATCATATTATTTTAAAGATATTTAAATATATTTTGAATGAAAATCTTAAAACCTTAATGTTTAGGTGGCAGCAAAGGAATGAGACATCCGCGATGTGAATTAATTTTAGGACAAATCAGCGATTTAGGGTGGTATTGAGGAAGAGAAAAATATGTACTATTAAGAAAAAAATATAATTTTAATGATTTACTAACAATTTTTTTTTTCAAATTTATAATATTTTGATTGTGCATAGCATAATTAATTAAAAATGAATGGGTAAGACATAAATAAAACTAAATGATGTGACATATAGGTAATTATCCAAAAAAAAAAATACTAGCTAAATATCAAGATATAATCTTTTAGTATGTTTAATTATTTTTGAAGTGTAAGTTGAATCTGGACATTAAGATTAAAAAAAAAATACAAAATGGCCAAATACTTAGAATGTTATAAAAAATTAGGGATCAAATAATCAGATGCCATAAAATAGTAATCTTAATCTTAAAGTTCTAATAAATTATAATTTGGTCTCTCAGTATTTTATAATTTTAATTTTAGATCTTTTGGGTCTGTTTAAAATTACCAAAATTTAATTTTAATAAAATTAAAATTAAATTTTGATGAAGATAATTTTTTATTGAAAATTTTGAATAATATTGAATTAAATTAGTTATTATATTACGATATATAAAAAATATGATATAAATTAGTTATTATTTTAATATGTATGTAATATGTGAAATAAAGTTAATTATTTATCTTGAATTGTATAAATATATATAACATAAAATATAATTAATTTTTAATATTAAATTTTAATATAATATAATATGTTTATTTAAAGTTAAACTAGATTAATTTGTATCAGAAAAACAAAAAAAAAACCTTAATTCTTATAATTAAAAATATAACTTTGTTTTAAATTCTATGAAATTACAAGAAGGCTGCTAGGAAGTCAAAATTTATTTTTTGCCAAAATATTATCTAATTTTTCATAATCTTGATGTTAGATTTTAAATTCTTATAATAAATATTATAATTTTATTTTTTTATTTGTTTTAATCTTAGTCTTAAAGTGCTTAATACTTATAATAAAAATTATGTTTAATATAAAATTAAAATATAAATCGATCATTTTTTTAAAAAAAATGTAAGCAAAGCACATGCAACTCATGTGCATCAAAATTTCAAAATAAACACTTTCAAAAAAATTTCAAAATAAACAAGGTTAAATTTTTAAGTGAAAATATTTATAATTAAAAATCTAAAACGCTATAATTAAAAAACATTTAAATTGAATGAATTCGAAGTTTTAAAATAAAAAAGTTAAATTTCTAATAAAAATATTTCAATTCAAGTTATAAATGGATATTAAAATTAAAAATAAATTGTAATTTCTAAAAGTTTAAAATAAATAAATACAAAAAATAAAAAATAAAAATTCACATTAAAATATGTAATTTAGAGTATAACCCTATAGATTATTAAAATGGAAACCTAATAAAAATTAAAAAAAATTAGGGCATTCAAGTTTGATATGATTTTGATATTTGTGATATTATCTAGATATTATAATATCTAAATACTATCTTTTTAGATATTATTTTTTAATTAATAATTTTATAACTTTTAAAAATATTATCTAAAAATATCATCAGATTAAATATTTATTTTCTCTATATAAAATAATATAATTTCTATATAACATTAAGCTAAATATTTTGTTACCGTGACGCGTGTCCAAACATTGCTAGACAGTTAATTTTTAATATTTATTTTATATTAAAATAAATTACAATTAAGTACTTGAATTTATAATATAATATTATGCATATTCATAATTTTAAAATTTTAACATTTGAATCTCTAATTAATTTTAATTTTTTTTATTAAAAGTACTTAAAATTATAATTTTAGTCTCCCATCTCTCTCATTCTTCTCTCTTTTATTCTTATTTTTTTTAAATTACGATCGGGAGGAGAGAGAGAGGCTGAGGGATATTTTGATAATTTTAAACAATCATTAATAATAAAAAATTTAAAAAAAGGAATTATTTGATAATTTATTAAAACTCAGGACCTGATGTTATATTTTAAAAATATGAACGTTAAACTAAAGGACCTAGGTGTAATCATCCCAAAATTTTAAATTGAATGAATTCAAAATTTTAAAATAAAAAAGTCAAATTTCAAATAAAAATATTTCAATTGAAGCTATAAATGGATATTAAAATTAAAAATAAATCGTAATTTCTAAAAGTTTAAAATAAATAAATACAAAAATTAAAAAAATATTAAAATTTCACATTAAAATATGTAATTAAAGAGTATATCTCCATAGATTATTAAAATGAAAACCTAATAAAAATTAAAAAGATTAGAGCCCTCTAGTTTGATACGATTTTGATATTTTTCATATTATCTAAATATGATAATATCTAGATACCAACATTTAGATATTATATTTTAATTAATAATTTTATAATTTTTCAAAAAGTATTTAAGAATATTATCAAATTAAATATTTATTTTATCTTTATAAGATGATACAGTATCTATGTAATATTAAGCCAAATATCATGATAGGTGTCCAAATATGGCAATACAACTTTAATGCAAACAATTAATTTTTTTATATTTATTTTATTTTAGAGTAAATTACATTTAGATTTCTGAGTTAATGATATAATATCACGTATATCCATAATTTTAAAATTTTAATACTTCAGTCTCTAATTAACTTTTAATATAATTATTAAATAATTTTTTTTTATTTTTTATTAAAATTATCTAAAATTATAATTTTAGTCTCCCATCTCTCTCTCTTAGTCTCTTGCTTCGGTATTTTTTAAAGTTTTTTTATTTTTACTATTTTTTTTATTATTAAACTATCATTCTCCTCTGTATGGTAATACCTCTTCCACTAAGTACTCTTTATTAGTTTATGCCTTTCTCACTACTATTTATTAATCTAGAAGTCTGTCAGGAGTCACAATTGCTCCAGTAATTCCCTTTATTGGGACGTCACTCGGCAAACCTTGCCCTCTTTGGCCACGAATATCATAAGCTCACTATCGTTTAGTTTGTCTTCGAACTACATTGTACTTTAGGAGGTTAGCTCTGATATCATATTATAACATGACATGATCCAAATATAAAAGTATTGTCCACTTTTACTTTAGGAAACTAAGTGGTTTAAATCTTTCCAAAAAGTCACCTATCCGAGTACTACTTCATCCTAAACACGCTTAATTATAAAAAATTCTATCGTTAATCTCATAATTTTATCCCAAAAAATATTTATATATGATGTAAAATAAATTTAACTATTATGTTGTGATATACGAAAGATGTAATATAAACTATAGTTATTATTTTAATATATGTGTAGGATATGAAATAAAATTAATTTTTTATTTTAAAATACCAATATATTATGAAATATAATAAACTTTTATTGTTAAAATATCTACAATGTTTTATATTAAATTAAAGTCAATATAATTAATTTAAATGTTGCTAAACAAACTAATTACATAAATAATGTGATAATGATCAAAATCATTAACTTATGTGATTAGAAAGATGCATGTAATTTAAATCACAGGGACTACTAACTGGCAAATTACTAATTAATTCCTACAGTTTATTTATAATTATATTTGATCTATATTTTTAAAATTTTAATTTATTTAAGTTCTTAATATTTTTAAAATCTTTATTTAAGAACTTAATCAAATATGATCCTAAAAGTAATAGTTTCGTATAATTTTAATGATATTATTTAAATTTTATTTTTACATGAAACTTTTTTTGATGAATTTTGTTAAATTTAGTCATTAAATTTTTTTTTAAAAAAATTTAAAATATAAATTTAAATATTAAAAATTATTATTATAAATTAGGATATAAAGGAAGCATAAAAATTAAAGTGAGAATAGCAATTGATTTGAAATACTTAAATATATTTATAATACATTAATATGTATTATTTATTAATAACATAAAAGTCAAATTTAAGTTAAATTTAGTCATTAAAATGAACTCAAATAAAAAAATATTTGTGCTAAAAAGACTAAAATAATACATTTTCATTTTTGGATCTGTGTGAAATCAAAGTTCAAATACAGGGACTTGAATAGAATTACCCCTCTATATAACTCTTCCACGTTTTAATTTAATGCGCAAGGAGACGCTCTCCCTGCTCTGCCTCATCTACAAAACTCCATCCCCCTCTCTCTCTCTCCCCCCATCTCTTTGAGGATGTCGGAGGCGCAGCAAGGCCGCCACCAGCGCCGCCTGTCGCAGATCCCCGCCGTGCTGCCGCATGATTTTGCGGCGCCAGCACCTGCTGCTGAAATTGCTCACGCAATGGCCGAGCCGCCGGAGCCGGAGCAGGCGCCTTGGCGGCGGAACTCGCCGCTGGCGGCAGTCTCTGAGAAGGCCGTGGGGAAGGAGAACCGATCGTCGGTGACGGGTACCGGTGGAAGCTATTGATGATATTACCACACCCTATCCTTCGTCGTCCCCGGCCGTCTTCTTGTCGGTCCCTTCACCATAGGTGAAGCAGGGAGAATAAATTGTAGTGGTTTTATCAGAGTCGCGTTCTTCTTTCTCCTTGAATAATGTATAGTTCGTTTATCTCATGAAAATAAAGAATATTTGCCAAAAAAGTTTTTATTATTTTAAAAATAAAAAATAATTTCACATCATATGTAATTTTTAGTATAATAAATTAATTTTATTCTAATAGGCTAAATTTTTCACAAATTAAACATATTTACCTTTAAACACTTGCATAAAAATTTTGCTCAATAACAAACTTTTAACCTGTTTGGCGCGAAGACTAAATCAAGATCAAATCAGGACCAAAATGATACTAATTTAAAAATAATAATAATAATAATAATTTTTAATCTTTCTACATAAATTCTAATATAAAAAAACTATTATTTTACTTCACATACTCAATAATTTTTAATAAAAAAATTAATTTTATTTTACATTCTAGATCAAAATACTCGATTCGAATATTTTGGTCCAGGATGTGAAATAAAGTATATATTTTTATTAAAAATTATTGAGTATGTGAAGTAAAATAATATTTTTTATATTAGAATTTGTGTAGATTAATGATTAAAAATTTTTATTTATTATTATTATTATTATTTTTTAAATTAGTATTACTTTTATCTTGTTTTGATCTTCGCGCCAAACAAGGCCTTAAAGTGTTCAAAATTTATCTAATTTATTTGAATTAAAATTTATAATCTTTTTGAAACTTATATTATATCTCTTTAAAGACATATCAACTAATTTATCTATATGATATTTAAGATATGTATTAATAATGAGGTTGAAGTGGTTATTTTTTAATATAAAGATATTGAATTAAATAAAAAAATATTTTGTAAAAAAAAAACATCAAAATAATATAGAATTATGGTAAATTAAAATTATATTTTATTTTTAAAAATAATTTTTTTTTGTTTGAATAAAAAATTAAGTAATATTGCATAATCCGAATGAGTTGTTAGTGTAGTTAGCTAAATAATTCATTATTAAATAAATTTGAGAAATTATAATAGTGCAAGAATAATATGTAACTATAAGAAAATAATCAATTTGTGTAGTTTAAAAGAAATTCCTATTACATCTATTAGAGAGTATAGGAGGAGTCTTAATATTAGTTATATATATAGATAAAATTAATACACATATATCGTATTCTATTTCCAAATTGGAAGGTACAATTAGTTTTTCGAGGCTCGAAAAACTAATTTTGGCGATTTCTAGTAAATCTGTTCTCTTTTCTTTGTACATGTTTTAAGTAGATTTTAGATCGATAGTAGCTCCTAAACTTTTACGAAATTACCTTCATAGCTTACAAAGATTAGAAAATTAATCTAATGAGGTTCCATGTTTCTATGATATTATCTTTGTAGTAGATGAAAAAGAAACTAGATAAACATTTAAATTCCTATAAAATAAATTAATCTGATTTAATTTTAAACAGGTATATCACATCGCACATAAAATTTAATATTAAAAATTAACTTTATTTCACATACTAAATATATTGCTAAAATAATAACTAACTTTATTTCATATCCTAAACCTTGTTAAATTTAAACCTTACAAATAATATTAGGTAGTTATTATTTTAATAATGTATGTAGGCTGTGAAATAAAGTTAATTTTTAATATTAAATTTTATGTATGATGTGATATGTCTATTTAAAATTAAACTAAATTAATTTTAAACTGCCAAACAAACAGGAGCTTATAGCTGCTAAAAAAACTTGAAGATTTGTCGAGACTTGGCATATTAGCCCAATGTACATGACTACCCCTTCGTTCTTTCAAGTTTCACAAAGTGGATCGTCTCTTTTTACATAATCGATGACTTTTATAATAAATACTAAAAAAAATATCTTAGAATTTTGATTTTTTTTTAAAATGAAGTAATTGGCTCGTGCACAAAATTGGATTTGACTCGAGACAATTGGCCTTGAAACCTTGAATTCAAGCATATGAATTAGATTTTATACGAGTCATCTAAACCTTCAAGTTTGCTTAAAATAACGTTCAAATTGGTCCAAACTTCAAAATTTTCGATAGCGTGCAGATATTACTAAAAAATTGAACATTATGTTCATTATATTTCGCTTCCTCACTCGTAAACTATTTTACTAAAGCTACATTTTCTTCAAAAAGTGATGCCTAAAACATCTTTTAAAAATGAAATCATTAATGAAATTTTAATAATGAACCTAAATTAACCATGGTTAAAATGCTCCTCCTACTAATTAGCTTTGTGAGTGGATATATATATTATGCTTGTCAATGTCTAGCTCTTTAACACAATCAATGCACACAACTAATATAGGCCATGTGCTCCATGAAAATTTGCATGAGAGCAATAAAATGCCTCCTCTTCATGCATGTTAAGTTGCTAGAATGTCGCCACATGTTAGGAGTTCACATATAAAACTATTCATGCTAAAAAATTATAGACAAGTGTTGTGCTCATGCAATGCATCGAATTATTTTATGATGCGGATGTGAATCCCTATTTTAAACTTCATGATGTTAGTTCTTAATTAATGACGCGTATTATTTTTAAACTTTGAGGCCTTATTTATAATATTTAAGATTGATTGAAATGCAAGGTGCACATAGAATTTATGTAAAGCCTAAACAAAAATTAGTTAAAATTGTGACCATTGGATACAAAGTTAACGTATAGTTTAACTTCTCAGATGAAGTAATATTGCGGGGGTAGACTGTAGAGGCGAGGACAAGAGCTAAAGATAGAGTGCAAAGGGTTAAAGGTACTGTTGAGACGAGAAACAATCAGATTTTTTACGTGGAAAACCGACTGAACGGAAAAACCACGGCTCTTTTCGGGGTGGTTTTAAAAGTCACTAGAATCACTCTTTTTTTGGGGATTACAGTAAGAAAGCTAAGGGGATTTGAAGTAGAAGTTTTTGGGTCCAGCCTGAGAGAGAGCTTTTCCCGTTACAGTGAGGTATTTATACCCTGGTCTACTCTATAAAGTCATTTCAGCAGAATGGACTCCCTGGCCCTTGCTGTACGATGTACGGATGGTACGGTCTAACGGCGGGAGAGTTCATACCTCTTAAAAGCAGTATGGTCACCGATGCTTCGCCAGACGCTGGTCAGTTCTGGTCCCTCTTGTTCGTCTCGATCTCTTCGGCGTCTTCTGTTAAGGGTGATACGCCTTATGTTCGACGTCGAGCACTTACGCCGTTGATGTCACGTAAGCTTCCACGTGTGCGATCCAGATGATGGAGCGTAGATCCAGATGCAACAGGTACTGCTAAAATTAAAGCCATCTATTTTCTTATTACAAATTTATTTTTATAATTATCATACATTTATCTACACATAAATGTCACATTAGGGAAGGCACTAGTTGTTTATTTGTATCTTTTAAGTCGAGCACGCATGCATTTGTTTTGTGAGGCTATTTTGAAAATCAGTCTTTTTTTTGAATTATTATTCCATAAATATGTTTTTATAAAAAAATAATGTAAATATAATAATAATAATAATAATAATAATAATAATAATTTTTTCAGAGATTATTTATTTCAATCTCTTTTTTTTTAATTGAATTATTTATTTCAATTTCAAGATTATGAAAATTGTGAACTCCTTTGAACCATAAATCTCTTATTTATTTCAATTACACACGTAAGGTTTGCTATATTACTGTATTTTAATCGATATTTGATAATTTATTGGGAATATTTGATTATGTTTTAATATAATACTTATAAATTTTTTTTTTTTTAAGTATATCGATCAATTTTAAAAAAATATGTTCTTTTAGGAATTAATTTATAATATATTAATATGAGAAATTTTTTGTGTGCACCATTATACGGTGCACAAGCTCATTTAGTGTAAAACATATGAATGAAAGTGGGTTATACGTTGCTGATGTGTCGTGCCCTGCCCTAATTGGCTTTGCACCGTGCACTGGTGCACTAAAAAATATCTCCTACTCCACCACCACTGCCATCTACTTCCTTCTATTCCTCGTCTGCCTCTCTAAATTGATAGCTCAGCTTAGTGCTTCCTCCGGCGATCGACGGGGAGCGGATGAGCTAATGGGACCTGAGGAGCACCGTCATTTCCTGGAAGAAGGAGAAGTGGCTACAACAGTAGTGGAAGACGAAGAGAAATCGAAGCCGTCTGATGACTCTTCTCTAAGTTCAAGGGAAACAAAAGCCGGAGAACCTACGCGGGAGGAAAAATCAAATCCGGTCAATGGCGCGGCAGCAGATGGCTTATCCGACACCTTCCCATGGCCGAAGTTCAGATTCGACATCCATCCTCGCCTAATCTACCACTTCGCTTACCAGTTTCGAGGCGGCTCCAACCGTAACAACTTTCTCAAAGGCATCAAGTGGTCTCCTGACGGCTCCTCCTTCCTCATCAGCTCCGACGACAATTCTTTCCGTTTATTCTACCTGTGAGCTCTACCCATTTGTTATCATTTCTCCGTAATGCTTTACTACGTCTTTCCCTCATTACTTATTTGTTTCGTGCGTCTTATTGAACCCGTGAGGAGGCCTGAGGATGATCACCATTATCCTGGGAAGTATGAAGAGTGCCCCATTAATCAAGGTAAGATGATACCTAGATGCCGTGTATCCTTCTTTTGATGGGTTCTTGTATACATTACATAGTCGTGGTTTCACTACTACTTGATCACAAGGACTATATTTTGGCAGACTCCTATTCTTCAGCTCTCCTATTGAACGAAGCAGAGATGGTATATGATTACTGCTGGTACCCATACATGTCTCTGTTGGGTATATTCGTACTCTTTGAACTACCGAACTGTCAATTTTAATAGGAAAGTCCAGCCCGATGTCTGACGTTTTTGCGAATTTGTTTCAGATCCTACCACTTGTGTGTTTGCAAGCACAACAAGGGACCATCCTATTCATCTATGGGATTCCATTTCGGGTGAGGTAGCTAATATCTATTCAATTGGAATTTTCATAGGGGGTTTTTTGATGGTGTTCTGGTGCTGATTGTTTTCTGCTGGCGCCTGGTAGTGACAGCTGCGTGGCACTTATCGAGCATATGATGCTATGGATGAGATTACGGCAGCCCTTTCAGTCTCGTTCAATACTTCAGGGTCCAAGTACAATGAACTATCTAGTTCTCTATTTTCTTATGAAGTTAAAAAATCCTGTCTATGAACAGGAAATCTTATAGTTCCTTATCTGTATCTTGACAAACAACATATAAATCATGCATCCATGATTTTAGTTTTAATCTTATTGTTCAACTCAGACCTCATTTATTATATCAGAAAAAAAAAAACTGATTTCATTTATTGCTTGCATCAAAACTAGTGAGCATTGGAAGCATTTCATTAAAAAATACACATTATTAAGATGTATGCTACTCAGTCATATTTATTTATTGTCCTTGAAATTATAGTGAAAAACATATTCCTGTTCTTTTGTGCATTACTTTTTAAAAGAATCCTTTCTGCAGGATTTTTGCTGGATATGATAAATACATAAGGGTATTCGACATACATCGGCCTGGTCGGGAATTTGAGCAATTTTCTTTGACTAAGGGAGAGACTAGCCTAGCAGGTATTTGTCTATCTTGCAACCAATAGTGCTTTTGTTAATCACACTTTCACATAAGTTTATGTTGGTACAAATATAGAACCCTTTTTAGTGCCAGTTATACTTCTGCTTGTGTTATATAGTCTTGTTTGAGTATTCTGTGAAGCTTCAAATGTGTAATACCATTTAAGTAATCTTAAGCTGTTTACGCACATACATTTGACATGAATTTTTTAATCACTAAATGCAGCTGAGTTTTGATTAATAGCACTAAAAAATTCTTTTCTTTTAGCTATATAATCTTCTTCTCTTCTTTTCTTGTGGTATATTGAGGCAAAAGATTCAAGCTTCTATCAGTTGGATGTGGACTCAAAGATCGTTTGTCTTCAATGAACAACTACATTGTTCTTTTACCACGTTATTAGTTAATGGATTTTGCAGAAATAAATTAATAGTTGGAAGATTCTGTTTATAGCAGGTATTATTTCTGCTATTGCTTTTTCTCCCACTTATAGTGGGATGCTTGCTGTTGGATCTTATAGCCAGACTACTTCAGTATATATGGAGGGTAATATGGAACTTTTATATGTTTTACATGGTCAAATTGGTGGGGTTACACAGGTAAACTGGATGGTTCATCCCATTTATTTTTTTCATTTGCAAAATGCAGCTCTTGAAAAGCTATCTGTGATCACATTTTTCACCTGTAGGTCCTCTTTTCAAAAGATGGAAACTATATCTATACCGGAGGACGGAAGGTGATGCTATGCATTTAACTGTGTTTCCACACTTTGTTCTTGGTGACATTTTATTCCTAGTGAGCATTATTTTGCAGTTTAGGGTTTAGGGAAATGCTACTTATAATAAGACTTAGCCTTGTTTAGTTCATGACTCAAAAAGAGCCTATTCATTTTTAAAATATTTTTTAAATTTATCACAAATTCAATAACTTTATTTCACATCTTACACAAATTTTAACATTAAAAATCATCTTTATTTCATATATAACACAAATTCCAACATTAAAATTGACCTTATTTCACATCTTATACTTTTTGCAATATTAAAATAATTTTATTTCACATCAAACTCATATAATTGTTTATTTTCTCTCTATATCCTAAAAATAACCCTCCAACCATGAGGGCTTAATCAACTTCCTGTTTCACCACATTTTGTTTGTTTGTGCTTCATGGTCATTTTCATTAGTTCCTGTTCTGGGCTATGTTACCACATATATCTCAAAAAGTCATTTATGGAAGACTCAAACTAATTCAGATTACTGTACATAATTTGGGTTTATCTAGTGGGGAGAAAATTATTGTTGTTGGCCTACATCTATGATTTGCAATTTTGCTTGAAAGGATGAACGATGATCATGTATTTAATGTGGCACTCCAGAAATCAGTTCTGGGAATGCTGAAACTTCATGAGTCCCTTCCGTTTATTCTTTCATTATTAAGGAATTTTCAGATAATACTCCAACGCTCAGTTGTCTTTTTTCATAGTCATTATTGCGGTCATGATCCTTTTAGAGATGGTTCATACTCACTTAAAACTATCTTCTTCTTCTTCTTTAGGAAACTCACTTGTTTCATCCCTCTTCTTTAAACTTGGATATTCATGGTTTTGAAGGAGGCTCAGTTGATTATAAATATAGAGATTTGTGGTTTTTCATTAAGAGAAGTGATTATGCATAGGGGAGAGCTTCTCACATTGGTGGTCTTATTTGGAATTCTTCTTGATTTTTTTTTTTTTTTTTTTTTTTCGGAATTCTTCTTGATTTTTTTTTTTTTTTTTTTTTTCGGAATTCTTCTTGATTTGTGGCTTCTCTTTTGTTGTGTTTTTCATATGAGGTAATGTAGGGTTAACGTTATTATTTCTGAGATGGTATGTGGTGGGGAGATAATGTAGATATGCTATTCCAAAGTTGGACACCACCTTGGACTCTTAAAGAGATCATTTTCTCCAATTGAATCACTAGAGTTTGTTTTAAGGATCTGATTTGGTTTAGTTCCCATTCTAAAGTGACTCACGATTTGTTAAATTATAATTGTGCTTGAATTACTAGAAATGTCATATGTGATAAGCCAATTTGTTCTGCTAGCACCGGACTGTTGATGGGGTGTCGAACAACCAAATTAGAGTGCCAATCAACCAGCCATTGGAGTGCTCAGAATCTTTTGTTCAATATTCTGCCCAAGGTCTTGTTTGTTTTCACATCCGAATGCCAGCCACATACTAAAAGAGGCTAGCTGAAATTTTTGGCCAACAGAAATCCCGCAACATTGATCGGCACATAATCAAATCACCTCCAAATCTTCTGAAATCTGGGCCAGAACTTCCCCACTCGTAGAAGATATTTGTTTCTAAAATTTCATTGTTTGAAGACAAGTTGTGGCCCAAAAACCTGATATGCGGCTGCTTTCCAGAATTACAATCGCTGATTGCCACAATTGGATTTTGAATCTCCACCAAATCAACTCCAAGTGTTTACAAAATTTGATCATGCCTTTCATGTTCTCTGTTTTGAGAAACATTATTTTGATTGAAGAATGATTAAACCCAGATTTGTGACATGTTGCAGCAACATGATGGGTTGCTGGATCTATATTGGTATTTGTTTTGTTTGGTATAGTGCCTCATTGTATTTGGATGTTTTGTGCTCCCCTTCGATGTCTTTAAATAGCGTGCCGTTTACTTGTATTTATGTTGGATTGACAAAGCCAAGAAAAAGGAAACGGAACATTCAGTATACACTCTGGTTTTTCCATTTACTTGTGGAAGTTTCATTCCAGTATGTTCAAACTTGATTTCTTGAATATGTTTTCCTTCTCCAGAATCTCTCTTGTTTCTTTGACCCTCAAAAGGGCCTCCCTTCATGCCGTTTGGCAACAGAATGTTTGGAATTGCGTCAAGGCCGGTCAAGCTTGACTTAGGGTAGAGCACTCTCTCCTCCATTTATTTCCTCATGGCCTAGCTTTAATAATACCAAACATTCCTTCCCACCAACCTCTATTACTGGCAAAAGTGAAGAAAACAAATGATAATTTCTCACACCTAACAAGAACGGACTTGCATCATGTTCCACCTCTTTTCTCATCAATCTTTACTTTCCCTTGAAGCCAACACTTTTCTTGTGTAATGTACCTGCAATTTATGGTATTTGTTAATTTTATTTTTCTGGGGTTAAGGTTAGATTATTTTGAAGGTCCAGATTTATTGGCTTGCCTATTGGGTATCAGCGATGTAAATGCAGCTTTCTTGTGTAGAGTTGAACTAAAAACTGAATGTGAAACTAGCTAAAACCCCATATTTGATTTTCGAAAATCCTTATATTTGTTTGTTGCTTTTAGCTATAAGTTTCTTGTAAACTTGTTTTTTGTGTTTGAGTGCCTTTCAATATTTATACTTAGGTTCATATATTTTGTTATGCTTTTCTAGCTCTACTTATGAACATTTGTACATTCTTATGAAAATTTGTGTGTTTGATTATATACAGTCATGTTAGTTGCTCTTTCTCAAAAAGTCCTTGAATTATCATGAATTATTTCCAATCATTTCTCTTATGATTTTAATTATTACTATGCTTATAGTATAATGTGAATCCTTTAAATTCTTTCAGGATCCTTATATTCTTTGTTGGGATATTCGCAATACCATCGGCATTGTTTACAAGTAGCTACTAACTTCTTTCCACTTGTGAAATTTATTTGCCCCGTATAAAGGTTTTGTTGGGATTAATTCTTTGGTGTGGTTGCTTTTCCTCGTTAAGGCTAATTTTTATTTGCTTGTCTGTTATAATTTTAATGTTGCTCTTAAATTCAAAATGATTTTAAAAATCATAAAATTAAACATTTTTTTACTTCTGTTCATTTTGGTAGCAAAATTTCTACCATTCCTTCAATAGTAATTGCAATGAGTTGGAAAACAGGTCATTAAACGCTATTTAAATTTTGGTAAATCTTTTTTGAAGAAAGCAAGAATCAAGTCCGGACTGTTGATATCATGTTACATTACTACTTTCTTTGCTAACCTCTAGTCCCTTGACGTTGTTTTCTTTGACAATTAAAGGATCAAAATGTTATTATATTAGCATGCTTTGCTCTTAAGGATCACTAGTTAGGCAGCTGTCAAACGAAGAATTTCCAAAATTGCTTTACAACTTTGACCATGGTTATAGTAATAACTAGTTTGTCTTCAAAGATGTTAGGCATGAGTCAAACTTTCTTATTAAATCCTAAATAAAGTCAAAGGAAAATTAATTAATATAGCTATTATATAATAAACATACACAACAACAACCAAGTCTTTTATCCCACTAGGTGGGGTCGGCTACATGATTTTTTGTTCTATTGCATTCTATCAAATAACAAATTTCTATTTATTTCCAAGTTTATAAGATTTTTTTGATAGTTTCTTTTATGTCTTATTTGGTTTTCTTCCTCTTTTTACATGAGTAAGATTCAATAACTCAATTTTTCTTACTGGTGCTTCTATCGACTTATGATTTATATTCCCAATTTTCAAATTATCTAGGCCTATTGTCTCTGAGCTTATCCTCAATTGAAGTTATTTCAACCTTCTTGCACATATATTCATTTCTCATCTTTTACTAATTAACTCAACCATGAACTTCGAAATTCATTAATTTTTAATTGACACAATTCAAACTTAGCTTAGTCTAAAATTTCAATTCAGTTGAGGCTAACTTACTCGGCTTAGACTTTATGCATTATTTGTTCACTTTCGAAACAATTCTCACTTTCATAGAAATAATGCTCTATCAGATTGTATTTCATAGTAAGCAGAGTATGACTGTATTGGTTTGGATTTATGATTAATCCTTGAAATGATTAATGACAGTGTGTAGCAGTGCTATGATAATAAGAATAAGCAGTAAACTCACTAAACATATAGTAGTGATATGTCCATACTTGGAAGTCATTATTTGTGATTGTTTTTCTTTATCAATATTTCGAAAACCTGAAACATAGACAATCTTAGATGGAAATACCAACAATCTAATCTCTACTTGTTGGAGGTGAATTATATTACTTAGATACCCAGTACAAATGGTTGAGTAGGAAGAATGTGGTCGATAACACTATTTATGCTTTAGTCAGTTTTTTAGTTTTTGCTGATTTCTTAAAAGTGAGTCCCTTTTTCTCCTTATGTTTTCTTTGCCCATTTTAAACATAGTTATCATTATTCTGTCATTCAACCTAGTTTACTTTTTGATGTTAAGCAGATTATATAGAGCTTCGGAATATACAAATCAGAGGATATCTTTCGATATTGACTCTAGTGGTAGGCATCTTGGCACAGGCGGGCAGGTAGTGTTATGACCCTGTGAACCTATTAGGTTAGAGTTTCTGATTAAGGAATTAGATTACTGAAACTTCTACTATTAAATTAGGATGGTCTAGTCCACATATATGACCTTCAATCAGGTGAGTGGGTGACTGGATTTCAAGCTGCATCTGGTATGTTGCTTTTCTAAAGTGGTGGCTTTCTTCTAATACACAAGATGTTTTGAATTTATGTATCTGATTTATTTAGTCATTTTCTATTTAGATACAGTCAATTGTTTATCTTTCCATCCAACTATGCCAATGGCTGCATCATCTTCTGGGCATCGTAGATTTGCCTTACCGGATAATTTTGACGAGAACATCAACTTGAGTGGTAACTTGTGTTCATTTCCACTATGTTTTCTTTGCCATCCGCATGTTTGTTACAGATCTAAATTGGTTTCTGTTATTTCCATTTCATGTTCATTAGTAGCTGTTTATGCATTTGTAAAGGTGACTTAAATTATAGCTAGGATTATATTTTTTTCTTTTACATAATATTTATATTTGTGCTTCTGATTCTTTTCGTCTTATTATAAGGATTATATAAAAAGGAGCATGTTTTTAATATTAAACTTTTTTTGCTTTGGGCCCCAAAAGAACCATCATTTTAAAATCACCCCATTAATGTTTTTGTATTTATTTCACATTCTATACAAATTTCAAATTAAAATCCGCTTTTGTTGAATGGGTGACACAAGCATTGGTATCTTGATGGAGGGGATAATCAATGGGATGTGAGTCGCAAATGGTACGAGGAGTCTGAGCCTGCACATGGGACTTGGAGTTGTGGCTGAGAGATAGCACGAATGGCCTAGGTTGAGATCGACTTGGTTCTGGTTTGCTCGAAGGTGGCAATAGCAATGTAGTCATAGATTTTGGGTTTGGAGATAGTGCTGCACATAGGCGGCCGTTAGCTGATGTACATGTGGTGGAAGTAGGCTAAGGCATTTAGCCATGTTAGTGACACTATCATATATGGAGTTGTAGCAAATCACAATATTGTGGCGGTGTGGCATTGATCATGGAATGTGAGTGAGGTGGAACGATGATTCATGTGTTGCCGAAAGTGTGAAGGAAGAAAATCAAAGGCGCTACAAGATTTCTTTTAATCAAATAAGATAACTAAGTTATTGAAAGATTTTCACCTAAGATCAACTCTACTTTTTCTTCACAGGGACATCGATCCTTTAGCTTAAATCTTGGTATCTATTAATACTCAGAATTTTATTTGTTATCAACTGTCTATAATTAGAGTACACATTCCCTTTATATAGGGAATCCATTACATTGAATTTTGGAACCTTCAAATAATATAGGAAAATAAAATAACAAACACATAAACTAAAATTAACTAAATATGGAGGATCTTTATCTTTGTCAATTTGCTCAAATCTCGATCAAATCAAATTTGCATCAAATCACTTTAGAAATAATCAAATCAAATTAACTCATATTTGAATCTTCAATTAGCATTAGATGAATATAAACAGAATTGCAGGCATGTCGGGTGTTCGCACCAACTCTGTGGGATGAACTCGACCCCATCAAAAATGTTTAGCTGGTTTGTGTCTCCGGTAAGCTAGACTGATACACTATAGCTTCTCTCCATTTTTCATTAAATGGTAAAATTTTACAATGAATTAAGTATTATTGATAAATTCAAATTAAAATTATGTATCCAACATGGATTTGTTTGATCTGTTCCAAAATTAGTGAAGTGGTTTGGCTGTGAACATTTATGGGTAGGGCTACTTTCACAAAGGAAAAATAATACTAAAAAATTTATTAGGTATTAACTTTGGATTTTGATAATCTCCCAATCTAAAATATCGAAAGTTTCTTATTCCCATAATGTAGCGATGATATTCAAAATTTATGCATTTGATCAAATCCAATAATTTGTCATTAATTTTGATTTTTTAAATTTTGAATTATAATGAAAATGAACTGACCAGTGCAATGCCCTAGTATGAAATGCAGATATAGACTAGCATTCATTGATAAAATGAAAATAAATGCATGCAAATTTGACTAATGACTTACTAATTACTATTGATTTATTTATTCTGATCATAAATACATGGGTAGTTGGTTAAGATAACAATGGATGAGATTCCTAATGACCTAGTGGTTGTTATTCATTTGCTCATTCTAGTGTGATAAGGTTTTCCAAAAGTAACGGATGGACTTGACACCATCCCACTTGGAAGTCAGATCAACCATCCACTCAAACTCATTCTCACGCAGCATGAATGCTCATTTCCCTATTTGTGGTTGCTTCTAGGTCGGGTTATATTTTAAGTAAGCATCTTAGGTGATCCGCTATTAATGGTTGTCTTGATATATACTTAATCAAACCTGGTAGATCTTATAATGCTCTAGACTTAATCATCTCAATGCACTTTTTGTACTCATCTATAAAATTATTTCGCGCTCGCTAATAATTGAAGAATTCATCATATGATTGGGCTAATTATCATCATCATTAAGCAATACTAATACATCGTATAATAAATTTGTCTCTCTGAACAATCTATCATAAGTATCTCAATAGAATATATAATCTTGTCCTTATAGTAGTTGATTCAATTATGACATTTGATTCGATGATCTTCTCAATTTGTTTTTCAAATTTGTCTTCAAATTTTGATATTCTTCTGACATAAGGTTCATTAAATAAATAGAAATAGGTGGTGAACTTATTCTCTTCTTTAAGGGGACTATGAAGCTCTTCGAAGGATGCTCTAATTGATCCTTTCTTGTAAGGGACCGACTAACGATGGTAACCGGAGTAGCTTTAGAACTCCTAATTTTATCTTTAATTAAAGGTGGTTGATTGGTAATTGGACTGCGTGAGACGCTAGGAGGTCACCTCCGTAGGATAGAGGTAGGGGTCTTGGGTACTTGTATAACTTAAGACAAAGTAAAATATTTTTGAGATATTTATATGGAGGATACTTTAATTATGAAAAATTGTCTTTTACCTTCAAAGATAAAATATTATGTATGTCACACCAAAATTTATAAAATTAAATTGATTTTCTAAAGTAAATAACAAATTAAGTCAATTAGTAATCAATTGTATGTCAATTATGTATGTCACACCAATATTATTTTCTAAAGTATTTATATGTTAAATAAGAAATTAAATCTTGCAAATTAAATCATTTTAAAATTAAATTAAATTCTATTTTCTAAAAAAAAATTAAATTAAATTCTATTTTCTAAAAAAAAATTAAATTAAATTGGATCATTAATAAATTTGAATTCATCTAATTAGATTAGGGCTTATTGGTAGATACTCAATGAATGACATTTGAGGTTTTAGAAATTTAATAGATTTCTTTGCATAATTATTTTGAATAGTAATTAAATTTGTCAGTTGTTTTTTTTTTTAATTCTTTAAAACTAAATCTATTACTCTAGTGATGCAAGTAATTGTGGTTGAATTGAATAATTAATTTGCTTGGATATGATTTATATCTTACAAGAGTTTGGACACCAGTAGTGCGGTTGGTCGTTAGTGGAATGGATGTTGTAGACGGGCCTGGGGCTTGAGTGGAGTTAGTAGCATTGCTTCATGGGGTTAGTGACACATAACTGGTTGAAGGGGTTACATGGGCTCAGGAGATGGATGGGGGGAAGACCAACGATTGGCTGTGAATCAATGACTATATGGGCGAGCGAGGAGGCGGTACACCTGCACATTGAGACTCAGAGTTGTGGTAGGGTACTAGTACTGGCGGATCAGATCGAGGTTGACTTAGCTTTGGCGTGCTCGAATGTGATGACCATGCGGTCACAGATTTTGAAGTGGAGATGGCGTTGCGCATTGACGGGTGTAACCGGCTTGTTGAGCTGCAAAAGTTGGACGTGGCGCCCTGCCATGTGATCGACACTATCAGAATTGGAGTTTACCCTTGAATTTATTAACCATCTGAATACTGGAAATCACATTTCCTTGTTTTTTCTGCATTTGATAAAATTTCAATAATTTTCAGTTGATTTTCTGTTCTTGCATCGAAGAACATAAGTTTTTTTTGTTCATTGGATTTTGACTATTTTAAGCCTTGCGCTGTAGGTGATGAGAACTGTGCCTCTATCTGGAATTTTTCTTGTCCCATGGACTTGGAGGATAACCCTTCTCAAATTCGATAAGAGCCCTACAGGTATCATCTTTAATGGGTCTTCTTTATCAGATTTTCATATTATATCCAGTTCAGGTTATAGATAATCCACGGAACTATTCTTTTTTTTCCTTAAATTCACATGTTTAATGGATGCAATCAACATTCTTTTTGTGATGCATGCGATGAACATTATCTGCACTGTTTAACTCAAATGTTTTGCTTTTTGTGTTCCAAAACATCATGAATTTTATTAGTTCGGATACATCGTCGTCATCAGCTATGAATAGCAGTTATTATTATTATTATTATTTTTTAAGCTTGACTTTATTATTTAGCCTGTTTGTTTGTAAGATTTAATTTTAATAAAATTAAAATTAAATTTGAATAGAGATTTTTTTTATTAAAAGTTGTGAATGATGTGAAATAAAGTTAGTTATTATGTTGAGATGTGTGAGAAATGTGATATAAAGTTAGTTATTGTGTTGGGATATGTGAAAGATGTGATATATAGTAGTTATTATTCTAGTAATATGTATAGGATGTGAAATAAAATTAATTTTTTAATATTAAAATGATACTAGTTTAAAAAAAATAAGGATAATTACCTACGTGCCACACAATTTAGTTTTATTTATATCTTACCCATCTATTCTTAATTAATTATACTATGCATACTCAAAATATTACAAAATTTTATATACACACATTTGAGTTAAAACTTAATCAAAATCTATTTGAAAAAAAATATTCTGTTAGTAAATCATTAAAATTATATTTTTATTCTTAATGATATATATTTTTCTCTTCCTTAATACCACACTAAAGCGCTGATTTGTCCTAAAATCAATTTACGTCGCGGATGTCTTCTTTCTTTGTTGCTACCTAAACATTAAGGTTTTAGGATTTTTACTCAAAATATATTTAAATATCTTTAAAATAATACGATGAACGGCTCAGATTTTTTGTAATTTAATTATAGTTAGGTTATTGAAAAATTATGATTACTTATTATAATAGAAATAAGTTAAAATATGTGTATGTAAGATTTTATAATATTTTGAGTGTGCATAGCGTAATTAACTAAGAATGCATGGGTAAGACATAAATAAAATTAAATTGTGCGGTATGTAGGTAATTATCTCAAAAAAATAATATAATAATAAATGAATATTAAATAAAATTAATATTTTTATTAAAAATTATTGAGAATGTGAAGTGAAATAATATTTTTTTATATTAGAATTTATATAGAATAATTAAAAAAATTTATTTATTTATTATTATTATTATTGTTGTTTGATTTTGATTCTCATGCTGAGGATTTGTTTCTTGTAGTTTTAACAAATTGCATTTTTATTTATTTCTGCCAAAATCCGTAATTCCTGATCTGAAATAGAATAATAGTGAGAACTGTTCCTCCTGCATTAGCCAACAAAAAAGAATTTTGTATCAAAATTAGAATATTTATCTATTGGAGAAATTACATGTAACCCCCCCTAATTTATTGTAGAATTCGTTAGAACTTTAGATGCTGAATCCAACTGAATGAATCGATAGTGATTCAATTTCAAATTCTTTAGACGAAGATGGTTTTTCATTCTTTGCGCACGTAAGCCTTACACCATGTCGACGGAGTTTCTTTCTAAGCAAATGCTCGTTTTTTTTTTTAAATCTTTTTAAAAAAAAAAAAATAATTAGTGATTACTTTGCTAAAGTGCAGATGTTGAATTCGTTGCCTACTAGGGTTAGCTTCGAGCTGAGTTCGAGCAAATCTAACTCGAAACAAAAGTATTTGATTTCAAGTTGAATTGACTTTTTTTTTAAGAATAATTTGAGTTAAATTGAGCGGGTAATATATTTTAAAATATTTTAATATGTATATCAAGAAATTTGTTTGTTTATTCTATTAAATTCCTTTATAGAAACTATATTTTCATCTGTTTAAATATATATGTTATTTTATAATTTAAATTTTGTGAAAAAAATAGAATTTTTATGGCATATAAGTAAATAACAATTTATATAAATAAATTTTTTTAAATATGAATACTTAAATATTAAATTAATTATTAGTTGAATTAATTTTATTTTAAATTAATTTTAAATAAGAATAATTGCTTATATGTCATATTATTTTATTTTATTTTATTTATGTATTATTTATTTATTTTTAGTTAATTACGCTATGTACTTTTCTAGAACAGATCAATGGGGAAGGTCTCTTGTATCGTAGATAATGCGAGTTGTGAACCTAATTCAAATTGATGATGCTTAAAAGTACATGTGCAGTAGAAGAGAATAATTTCATATGATGCCAAGGAAGATAAAACTATGAGTTTATTATTATTATTATTATTATTATTATTATTATTATTATTATTATTATTATTATTATTATTATTATTTTATTTGATAATGAAGCTGTTATTATAGTTGGTGCTTAAATGCAAACAAAACATACAAAGGGTATATAAGATTAAGCTTATTGGGCAAAGTGATTAATTTTAATATATTATTAAATTTGTAGACTAGTTTTAAATTATGTGAAGAAAAATATAGGAAAATAAAATTAATTAATATATTAAGAATAACATAAAATATGAAGAAGGTAAATATTTCATATTAAAAATTATATAAAATATGATAAAATTAACTTAATGTTATTTTTATTTTTTATAATAAATAAATTATTTTAATTTTTAATATAATTGAAATAATATAGAAACTAAACAAGCAAATACGAGAATGATGAATACGAGATTAAGATAAAACGATGAGTTCTTAGTAGGATGATATACAATTAGGCCTCATCTGGTTAAAACTTTTTTTTAAACAAGAGAAAAAAATATATTTTATTTTTTAAATTTAATGTGAGATAAAATTTATTTTAATATTAAAAAGTGTAAAAATGTGAAATATTTTTAATTTTAATATTCGTATTTATATTTAATGTGAAGTAAAATTAATTTTTATAATTGAAATTTGTGTTGGATAAAAAATTTATCTTAAATCAAATGAGGCCTTTAAAGTTTCAACTTTCTCGGAGCCACAGCAGTTGCCTCACTTTGGTAACTCGCACATCTCACTAGAGAAAAAAGTCGGTCATTTTTGCTGGGTAGCTACTTGCCACCTACCTTCTTGGCCTAATTAAACAATGAATTTTTCAAGTTTTTTTTTTCTTGATAGAAATGAAATTTCGACATTAATTGCATTTCAAACATCCTCAGTCATTTTCTTAATAAATTTCTTCCCCTCTGTAAGGAACTTACCTAATCAAATCGTACATAAGCTTTAAAACTGAAAATCAACATTAAAACATTAAAAACTTAGCAAAAATGAGCTTTTAAGTTAATGCAAACTACAGATTAAAATCACCAAATTCACAAGGAGGGTTCAACAATGATTCTACGACTCATCATCCTCAGCAGCTTCTGCAGCCGCTATCTCAGAATCCAACACAGAAGTCAGGTTTTTGGCTACGTGCTTTGCCACTGATATCATGTCAAGCACTACGCTTGGGTCTAAGCCTGCGCCGCCCCTTTTTGTCAGCCCACAGATATGCCCGTTCCTGTTGACAGACACTGAAACCGCAGAGCTCATTTGAGACTCCTCTTCTGCCGTCGCATCGACGATGTAGTGCCTTCCGACCTGCAATTGATTTCCATTTATTTGTTCCATCAATCAGTAGGATTTCATTATAATCTGTGGGTAAATCATAAGGTTTAATTCACCTTTCACATGGTTCACTTCAATGAATCAAATTATACTTCAAACCACTCTCTCCAGCTCTTCTTCCAGTTGCTCTGCACTGGCACTTCTCTTCCAACAGCAGAAAAGTGAGAGGAGAGAGGGGGAGAGAGAGATTCTTCCAACAGCAAGAGAGAGAAAGAGAAAGGGAGAGAGAGAGAGAGAGAGAGAGAGAGAGAGAGGGAGAGTATTAAATTGTCAAAGAATTACTTAAATGTATGACATTGAAATAGATAATAAGCTCAGAAACTTGCAGCAATTCATAACTAATGAGAAAAGCTTATATGAAATGAATTAAAACTGTGTAAAAGCATGTAAAATGTCTGCAAAAAGCAGGTCAAATCTCAAAACCAAGTGCAATTTATCCTAATTTTTATGATATCATTTTTAAGAAATGAACGCAAGTTAAGGTAAATTCAAACATTAGTGTGTAAAAGTTATTCAAAATTTCAAATCATCAATATAGCAATCCAATAGTATATTGTCTACCTTTGTTAGGGTCACCACAACGGGAATCCCAGACGTGTCAAACTGCAAGAACTCCTCGTCACTCACGTCCACCTCGGGTTGGTCCTCAGGTGAAGGGCCAAGAGAAACGCTTACTTTTGGGATGCCAGTATTGCTTAAAGCTGCCTAAAATGCACAGGAAGTTCGAGTTAGAAATAACCAATATATAAATGTGCACTCCATATATCACACATGTTGTAGTTAAGGGTGTTGGCAAAGGTCTCCATCACAAGAAGCTATTTTTTAATGTCATAACTTAGTAGCCAATAAAAAACATCAATACATGATATTATTAGTGTTTTGAATTCAAAGCACCATCATGAAAAAGTGTTGAAGACAAAAAGTAAGACAACACAATTTAGTCTTATCAACGGGTTGGGTTATGTGCCGAATTACGAGCAGATTAATCTATAATCTAAAACAGATTTTGACTTGAAGTACCAGTCCACCCGCCGAGTGAAAATTGTCGTTGACGCAACTTGAGTCATTTATAGCTATTCAATAAAACTGTAAATTGGATTAGGACAACACGCCTTTCACCTGCCCTGACTATCACCAGACATGATTAAACCATTAAATGGTATCACGAATTATGAAACTGAACCATCCAAACCTGCTACAAGCCCCAAACTTTTAGGATAGTTTTAGTTTTATTGACACCAGTAATTCAAGGCAAGCAGAAAACATTAGAGAAATCTGTTTCAAACAATTTAAATGCCTCCTATGGTTTATAAATGGCATCTGAAAAAGTTCAAATGCAAGCTCAATCATATTTCAATGAAATGATGGGTCCAACTACCATTCCATAGAATACCCTAAAGTTATAATAAATGAAATTTTACTGGTAGGGATAACAAGGGCGATCAGTGAAGGCCTTCTTACAAGGCCATCAATGTCTGTGCAACAAATAAACATTCGAAGTAAATGAGCTACCTTGACAGCAGCAGCAAGAGCATCCAATAAATTACCATCTGAACTGATAACAAGCCCATCAACGTAAAGGTCCCAGCAAACTTTACCCTCTACAACTATTAGAGATGAAAGATCAATGCCAGCGCCTGTCAACATTGCAAAGGAATAACAAACTGTGGATTAGGTAAAATACGGGGAAGGTTGTGAAACGAAATTCAGTAGCACACTCATATGCTAAGAAAATTCCATTAGGTACTGGAGTTGGCTGAACTGAATAAGATACATATTAGAAATTCTGAGAAAAAACACATCAAATTCCAAAAGAGATCTTTAACAATGTATTTCGCCAATGCCACTTTATCATGGCATCAGATGATAAGCAGTCAAAATGTCTTGGAATAAGCAAGATCAGTACATCTTAATAAAAATAAACCTACAAACAATGATCTGTGTGTTAGAAAGGAAAAAGAGCCTCCAGATTATTATCAGTATGATCAGCAAGAGTAGGCATTCCTTAAAATCATTAAGAAAGAATAATGAAAAAAATTCTTCAGTATGACCAGCAAGAGTAGAGTTTCCCTAAAAGTCATGAAAAAATGAAAAATAAGTGCAATATCAGAATGCCAAAATGGCAATACAAAGAATATGGAAGGCACAACAAAGTATGAGATGTATAGCAAAAATTCCACAATGCCTATCAGAATTAACCTACTAGGCATAACTGTATGGTGTCACGTAGAAATCTTGACATACACATTGGAAGTTCATCAAATCTTTAATTTCTATCAGTAACAGAAAGTTGGTTTGAACCGTAAATCCTACATTGTCACATGGCAAACTCAATCAGCTGTCAATGCTACATGAATACATTAAATTGTAAAAAAAATTATGAAAAGCTTTTCATATCATATTCAATGCGAATGAAATTGTGTGACAGATTGGAGAGAATCCCACCATTATAGATGGAAGCATAGAAAATTAATAAGGTAAATTTCTGATCGCAGAACAAATAGTTGTACCTGCTCCACTTTTATCACCCAATAAGCATCTCTGTAGCCCAACTGAGAGCTCAGTAGACAGTTCTTCACTACCTCTACCCTAAGAAAAGACATTCCAAAAAGTAAAAAAATCTCAAAGACTTGAATAAAGTACCTAATTAAAGTCTATGAAGTACCAGTATTTATGAAGACAAATGTATGTATATTAGATATTAATACTCACTAATAATCCACTAATACGTATCCGATGTGCCACATAGCGTATTAATTTATTTTTTAAATAAAATTCAATACTAGTTCGATACTTCTTTGTACTTTTAAGTAAAAAATATATGTTGGACCAATTAGTCTGACCTACGATAAAAAATCACTTATTCTTAAGCTTGATGGTTCATGATGAGAAAGCTACATTCATTGTTCATGAGATTGAAAGAGTAGCACAACTGATTAATATACGATAAAATTCTTGTAATAGAAAAACATATGACATCCGTGTGTTAGTGTTTCCTTTACTTCATTCAACCCTTTCTTGCAACCTCGCAAATGCCAGTGACTCTATTGCTTTTCTACCTTAATTAACACTTCTTTACAAACGCAATGCGTATCGCAGTATTTGCCAAACATTGACCATGCTACTTGACTTCTCTACCTTATATAAGCTAATTTTGCAAAAAGAAAAATACATTGACTTTCATTTTGTTTTATCAATTTATTTATTGAGTCAAGAGACTCGAAGAGAGGGGAACACACATCTATTTTGATACATCATTATATCTAGATTCAGGTCACAAATATTGTATATTATTTGCATTAAACTAGTTACTTTAGGTCACATTTATGTTGAAACTGAACCTACCCTACTAACATATACATCAAGACTCAACTTTATGGTATTACTTTTAATTTAATATTTTGAAGACTCAATAGCTACTGAAAGATTTTGTTATAAAATGTTTTAGGTTGGATTGTTTATAAAATAGCTTTTAGTGCTATTAAGGATACTTAAGAATATAAGCATAACAAAATTCACGAAAATTCAATTTTTTATTTTAAAATGCATGTCAACAAAATATATAATTCAATGCAGTCTAACATATGACCTACACTTTAAATATAATAATATAACATATTTTACATATATATATATTTATATAATTATATGTATTTTGGCATATTTGTATCCTATTTTTTTTAGATTTATCGTATCCTCGTATTTGTATCGCTTTATGGTACCGGTACTTCATAGATTAAAGTATTAAGAATAACTACCACTTGGAGTAATGTTCGCATAAAAAAAAAAAGGTATAGTTTCATAAGCCACCATGAACCGAAATAAAAAGAAACTTTGCAAGTTTTCAAAATGAATGTTTTTTCAGACAATGAACTCTTAATTCATATTATTGCATTGGTATATTAGGCATATTAGGTAGTTTGTGGGTTCAAATTAAAGACCAAAAGACTTGGCTGGTAGAGTAAAAAGTAGACCCAAAGGTAATCTAGATAATTTGGTTCATAACCTTCCTATCACTCTACCACCATTGTTTCATTTTTCCCCTATTCTTTCCCCTAATTAATATTGGTTACTCTCTTGTGATTATAATTAGTGTTAATCATTTATTTTAATATTTATCAATATGTTTTAGTTAGTGATTAATATTTTTTTTGATAGTAGTTAGTGATTACTGTTTATTAAGGTTGACTTGTAGGTTTGAAGGATTGATTGAATACTTGATGCTCCATTACCTGATTGGAAGTGGAGATGGTCTAAGTTAAAGTAGAGTGATCAACAAAACAAAGTGGTCAAGAACAAAAGACAAGCCTACAAGATTGAAGTCACCATAAAGATTCTTCACGTTTAATGTATATTAGGTTTATTGAATTCACATAAGCTTGGCCTCAGCAGTACTAGGATTGGAATGGAACAATATAAGCACTAGGAATGTCATTAGAAGTAACTAAGTTGACCTTAAACCGATTCAAATAAGAAAAACCCAAGTTTGTGCAATTTTGACTATATGGTTGACCATGGCCTATTGGTTGACCAACCTTGGTCGATCTATAACTGAAACTAGGGAATCAACTGTTTTGACCTTTAAGTTGACTAAATGAAGAAATTTTTGTGACTTCTTTTGACAATTGGAACTCCAATGACTAATTTTAGTCGACTACTTGGTTGATCTTGAGACTATTTTTGCACTTTTTCTACTAGTTGGAGCCCTCTTTATTTAAGGGGTATGGGGCCATTTGAGTATGCTTAATGATCTTCTTTGAACACCATTCATTCTCATTGATCCGAAGCGATTCTATAGAACTTGAATGATAAATTTGGATTAAGGTGCTCAAGAATTTAAACGGTCATTCATGCCACTCTTGGAGCTTCAAGATGCAATCATTAGGAGAAGAGGCGAGAACTCTTGTATTTGGTTATTATCTTGTACGTGTGGAGAGAAAGAACTCCAGGTTAGATCTTAAAGGAGATGTGATTATATCCCTTGAGTGAAGAGGATGACATGTAGTGTGTGATCTACAAAAGGCGAGTTTTTTCTTTTTGAAAAACAAGAGATGAGAGTTGATCCTTCACTTGTATGTGAAAGTGTTTAAAGGAGGATTCTAAGGGATTTGCTCCATAATCTCATTTAAGGAATGATTTATAATGGATTGATTTTGGTTGAAACATACTATATTGTATCATTTACTTCATTTCACGTTTATTTTACTTCCGCTTGCTATAGTTATTATTATTACTAATGTGCATTTATGTTAATTAAGTAAATTGAATTCTAAGTTTTTTAGTAAGCATCTATTCACTCCCTAGACGTCCTAGTTGATCTTACAATAATGTTGCCTCAAATCAATTATATGTAGGTGGTGGGATACCACGTTCAACTGTCGATTCATTCCTGGCAGAGTTTATCGTCGACGGCTGAGATCTAGCCAGATTACTTCGATCTGAATTGACTGACTGTTAGGACAGATTTGGGAAAATGAATACTGCGGATTGCTAACTTGGTGGATTGGAAATTTTTCCATTCATTTTGATTGATTGAAGATTCCATTTTGAGCTGATTTTATTTTCCGCATTTATTCTATATTAGTTATTTCTATTTCTGTAATTGTTATTTTAGTATGTTGTCTAATATTTTTTTATTTGTGTGAGAAAATTATTATATTATGTATTTTTCTTTATTGAGTCAGTTTGTACGGAAGTTTATATAAAAAGCTCCCTGTTATTCTTAATTTTCTTATGCCAAATAAAAACTATTGTCTTCTCCCTTCGAATTATTTGATTCTGGAATGAATCGACATCCCAGATAGGAAAGGGCTTGAACCTTGGGTAAGAATTCCTAAACTCTTTTCGGCCCAGCTCATTCCCTCTGGGTTCAATTCCATTCATCTTGCACCCCACGCTTGCTAGTCGTCCTCCTGTGAATAGCTTGCCGTCTCCAGTCCGGCGTAGTCGTGTCACCGCCCGCTCACGTTGCCTGACCGACGCACTTGCATCGTCTCTTCGTCGAGTGTGCCCACACCGCCGACGACGCGCTCACGCTGGCTTCGCTCAACACGCATGCACCGACTCTATCCGATGCGCCTGCGCCCACACAACCTGATGTGCTCGCGGCCGCTAAACCAAACGCACCCGCATCCCCTGACGCGCCTGTGCCTGCTCGACACGCCCCCCGCAACTACCCTGGAGCCGCACCCACACGACGCCCCCGTGTCGATCTTGTGCGCCGCTCCTGCATGCCAACTCCCCCCTGCCTGCCCTCCCCTGCACGACGGCCCTTCGCGCCGCGCCGCATACCGCTCCTGCCTGTCGCGCACGCCCACCACTTTTCGTGCACGCTTATGTTCAGTAACCTCTAACCTGATTAAATCGAATAATTTTGGATCTTTATGCTCGCTTGAAATTTGCTCAAATTTGTTTTGCCTATGCGACCTATCATTATTGAGTGCATATTTAATTACTGTTGATTAAATATTGTGAAAATCTGTAATCCTTTTCCCATTTCTAATTTGTTGAAAACCGAATTGCGCCCTAATTCAATTACCTTCCATCTAATTTATTTAAAATCTTAAAAGAAATTAGTTTTGCAGGTTTAGTTAATTTCTCAGTCATTGCAAAATTAAATCCTGAAAAGTTTATGATGCGAAATGAGAAAAAAAATTGCAAATGATATTTTATATTTATATTCAACAAAATTGATTAGCAAATTATTTTAATTAAGAGAAAAATATTTTCTAAATAAATTAATCAAATTAAATTAAATCTAAATAAAGCTAATATGGAAATCTCTAATAGCTCTAATTAATTTGAATTTGAATTTTGATTCAGCACTTGACATCATTCTAGCCATCCAATTCAATGCTGATTTGTGTCCCCACCAGTTTAGCATTAATTTGTGAATATTCTGTTATATAACTTGCTGATTTCTAAAACTACATCATCATTCATTTGTCTCGCACCAGTAGGAGAAAAGGTTCAAAGTTTTTGTCAAGAAACATATACATATAATATTGCACGACTTTGCTATTCATGACACTGCTGTCCCAACTTCATGGGTTTGAAGATCAAACAAAGCTAGTAATGATGGTCGCAAGAGTTCCTTAAATAATCGGAGCCAAAAACACTGAGTTTTCTATGCTAGACATTTATACAAAAGCTAGAAGTAATAGAAGTGAGGAAACTATAGAGAAACTAGTAAAAGCCTATGTAAGGAATGATAATGGTAAATGGCAACCTTTGGGGATGCTTGCTTTGCCAGATTAATTTTAACTTGGATTAAGATAAACCTTATGGGTCATATCATACGCAACTTTTAATATTAAATTAATAATATTTCAAATCTTACACAAACTCCAACATTAAAACTAATTTTATTTCACATCCTACACAATTTTTAAAATAAAAAATTAACTTTTTTTTTGCATCCTACACATATCTCAAAATATAATTAATTTTATTTTAAATTTTTAACAAATCTCAAAATAAAAACATCACATTAAAGTTTATCTTTAACCTCATTTAAAAATAACTTTACAAATAAACAGCCCCAAAAGTCATAAAATAAAAATCCTGAAAAGAGTGATGATATGAGTAAGCCGAGAGCAAAGACAAAGTATTGATGCAATACAAGGTTGAAATAAGGTTTAAGCTAGAATATGCCGGATAGAAAGTTCACCTTTGTCAAGTTCTCATTTATCAATCAACTTACAAATATCCACCACAATTTACACTAACAAATGGAATACGAAAGAATAACAAAATTCTGTGTCGGTTTGTTAGTAAAATATGCTTAAGGATGATAATAGATTAAGGTTTCTCACCACTAAAAAATGCAAAAAAATATATATTTATATAATAAAGAACAGAATAAACCTCAAAAGCTGGGCCAGCTGTTGGGCTGCAATCAACATAAATAGCAACTTTTCCTTTGTCTGGTTGAAGCAGAGTTGGCTTCCCAAGTTCAGCCTACAAAAAACCCATGCATTAACCATTTAAAAACAATAAAAGCACATCGATTCACATTCATGTATGTAGGTATCATGTAGTTTTAAAGATCAAAATGTGATGAAAAAACAAACGTAATCACCATAAACTATAGAACCAATAAAAAATAATTACAGAACAGAAAATTGCAGTACAGGCTAAATGAGCCCTAAGTTACCACATGAAGTAGGCACATACATCAGTCATTTAAGGAGTACAGTTATTAGATTATTGGTATTAGCTAAAGAAGCGTCCCAATTGATGAAGCAAAAAGAAGAATAGGAAAACCTATTAAAAAGAAACGTCTATTCACTGTAGAGAAAAATGGCAATAACAACATTACCTTGACGCTAACAATGACATCTGTTGCACCCAATCTAACCTGAGCCGAACCATTTGCCTATCATGAAATCAGGAAAGACCTTAATCCCTAAAAGCTAGATACACAAGTGAAATAACAACTATCACAATACACAAACAAAAAAAGTCCAGTAATGTTAACAAATATCTTTGGTATAACCTGAGGAATGACTCCAATTAAAACAGATATAGGCCTGAACTGCAATCTTTGTCGTCCATCAGAGCGGAGATCCTGTGCAATCCCACCACAGATAAAATGCTTTTCACCTGCTGATAGTCCTACCATTCTTTGTCACAATAGATGCAGTACTGAAAAAAAGGTCAAAGATTGCAAACACTTTTAGCAATGCCACATAATTGTAAGAATAAACTAGGGGTGTGCAAAAGCTAGATGAGCACCGAGAGAGAAGCAAGGGTAGCGGGCATTGAGCCCAAGGCTGCGTTTGGTAAATGTTCAAGTTATTTAAGTTTATAAACTTAACCTTTTAAGCAGTTTGAACTAACTTAAGCAGCTTAAAGGTTAAAGAAACCATTTGGCAATTCAAATAGCTTTAAGTTGACTTAAGCCGTCTTAAACTATTTCCCATTTGGTAAAATCTGTGGCTTTAAGTGTTATCGACAATGAAAATGATCTGAAAAAGGCTACGGCGGTGGGTAAATTATCACAAGCAACAAAAGCAATGCACTAACATGGTCAACATATGCATGAGCAGAATGCTCGAAACATGCAAATACATAAATTGTATTTAATGAGGTGGATGATAGTGCTGGCTAACGCGCCGTTGCCGGGTCCCAAGTCCCGGATGAGAAATGCGGAGGGTTGCGTTAGGCAGTCGACAGCCAGCGTAAAACTTGTCGAATCAATCATGACATGAATCCTTTAGAAAATTGCGTTAAAGCTAGGGCGTTCCCTGGAAGCGACGCGTTGTATTGCCTGAATACAGTGAAAAATGGGCAAGGGCCGCTGCATCGGCGCCCGGGTGTAGTGAAAAATGAGCAAGGATCCCCACATTATGGACGGATGCGGGTAAAGAAGCTAGTCCATCATAGTAGAACTCAAGTCAGTAGGATTAGATTAGGAACTTGGAATATAGGCAGCCTGACGGGCAAGCTAATGGAGTTGGTGGATATTATGATTCATAGAAAGATTAATATTTTGTGCCTACGGAAACAAAATGGGTTGGAGAGAAAGCTAAGGAAATTGATGGCCTAGGTTTTAAACTTTGGTACTCTGGTAAGAATAAAAATAAGAATGGAGTGGGTATAATTCTGGATAAGAGCTTGAAGGATCATGTAGTGGAAGTTAAGAGAAATTGTGATAGAATTATGGCTTTAAAAATTATAATCAATGGAATGATTATTAACATTGTAAGTGTGTATGCTCCCCAAGTTGGCTTAGATGCGAGCACAAAGGAAAATTTTTGGNTTCCAAGTGAATGTTTGACTACCCAACATCGATTAATGATTTTAGATTCCAAGATAAAGTATTTAAGAAAAAATAATAAGTCAAAATCCTATCCTCGGACTC
>JAEMOT010000017.1:427605-478583 GCA_019297695.1 Apostasia ramifera | reverse complement strand
GGAGCTAAAGCGAAACTAGAGCTTTGGAGGAATGCTCTAGAATCTAAAGGTTTGCATCTCAGTAGATCAAAAATTGAATATATGGAGTGCACATTTAGTCAAGAAAGAAATACTTATATTGGAGATGCGACAATTGGTGATCAAATTGTCAAGAAGAGTGAGCGCTTTAGATACCTTGGATCAATTATACAAAATGATGGCGAAATAGATAATGACGTTATTAGCAGTATTCAAGCAGGCTGGGTAAAATGGAGAAATGCTTCTGGTGTGTTATGCGATAGAAAAATCCTATCCAAAATTAAGGGTAAATTTTATAAAACTGTAGTAAGACCAGCGATGATATATGGTGCTGAATGCTGGCCTGCAAAGAAGAAACATACAAATAAAATAAATGTTACAGAAATGAGGATGTTAAGGTGGATGTGTGGATATACACGAAAGGATAGAATAAGAAATGAGTATATCCGAAAGAAAGTTGGTGTTGCACCAATTGAGGATAAACTTAGAGAAAGTCGGCTTCGATAGTTTGGACATCTAAATTGTAGGCCAATTGAAGCTCCAGTTAGAAAAATTGAGTTACTGGATTTTGCCCATATACAAAGAGGAAGAGGGAGACCAAAGAAGACATGGCAAGAAACTATAAGGAGTGATCTTAGTTACTTAAACTTAGATAAGAATTTGATAACTGATAGAGCGCAATGGAAACAAAGGATTCATGTAGCCGACCCCACCTAGTGGGATTAAGGCTTGGTTGTTGTTGTTGTTGTTGTTGTTGTTGTGGATGATAGTGCTGGCTCTGGTGCTTTTAGATGGATTCATCAAACCATGGATGATACATAATTAACAATGAGATTAATCACTTGAAATTCTTTACAATCTGAAAAGTAACATCAATAATTTATCAATGCAATGTTTACCTTGAAAGAGGTTCATACCTTAGGAATCTTAGCAAGGAAACAACACCATTAAGTGCAAAAACTGAATGCAGATTTTCAAATTCAAGAAAGGAGAAATAAGAAAGTTATAGGCTTACATACTAATAAAAAATTTCGCAAGAGTGACACAAGTGAGGAGTGACATGCCATTTCCTCCTTATTAATAGCACTCCTTTGGAAAGCTTTTACCCACCTAAACTTCTCATTACTTAGCCAAACCCTCCCTCAAATTTGTTAAACCATTCCTTTTTCATTTCATTTCTTCCTCCAGTCATTATTTTCAAAACACAATCATCATATCTCTACTGCTACGTGTAAGCACCAACCATTTGTACCTCGCATCAACAAGGAAATTCCCTCAGGTCTAGCCCTCTATGATCCATTTTACCGGGAAAATTGACATATAAAGATGTGATAGCAAGCATTTGATAATGCCCTAACTTAACTGAGTCAAAGCTCCACACCACCAAACCTCTGACTGCATCACCTCAAAGTAGAACACAACCTACAAATCCCTCGCCGATGAACTCCAAAAACACATCCTAAAGACCAAGAAACATCTACGAACCGTAATTTCAGCAAAGCATGAATGGATCAGAGCTTACCCTATTGTTCCTCCACCCTCCTAAACAATCCGAGCTGCCGGAGTCAGCAAGAAACGGCGGTCAAGTTGGAGTCTTGGGGATGATGACAACAAAAAAAGTCTATCCTAAGATTGATTCCAGTAGCAAGATACCGCAGCCATTTTAAGGGATAAAGAGAGAGAAAGAACTTGAGAGTTCGGCAGGTCAAGCGGGAGTAACACAGCACCGGCGAGGAGAACGCCGTGCACGAAGAAGAAGAGCGATGGTTATCGGCGAGCCAAGCGGGAGCGAGCCAAGCGGGAGCGAGCCAAGCACGCAGAGAAGAACTTGAGGCCCCGTTTGGCCCAATTAACTAAAAAAAAAAAAATAATGGGCTCGTATTATATTAATTATATATGACAAATTAAATAAATTTTTAAAAGCATATTTTTATTTCATATTTTAATATAAATACCAAAGTTTTAAAATACGGCTTAAACTATTGAGTTTTAGTACTTTCGAATTGATTTCGTCGGAAAGCGATTTAAAAAAACTATCAGTTTTGAAACTCTGTAATTTCGATTAAATTGAGTCAAAATCACCGAAATTCAATTGGAACTGCCGAAACTCGATTGAAACTATCGAAACTTATCTCTCTCTAAAATAATATTCAATAATTATCATTAATAAATTTTAAATTAAAACTACCACTTAATTTTAATAAAAAATTTAATAGTAAGAAGAGTGAAAATAAAAAAAATGATTTTAATATTAAAAATTATAACAAATATAAAATAAATTTATTTTTTAATAAAAAATTATATTGAATATAAAATAAAATTATTAAAATTTATAATAAATTTAAAATCTTCTAGCAATAAATTAAATTAATAATATTTTAAAATATTCATGCACAATCTTTATAAAAAAATACAAATAAGGACAAAAATAAATAGAAATATAAACTATCATTTTAAAAAACAATTATTAGAATAGTCAAAACACAACAGTAAATCTAACTACTCACAGATGCAATTGTTAAACTTAATTCTAAATTTCAAATTTAACGACTTTTGAATTTTGCTATGCCGTAAATATTCATCTCATTGATTGGTCCTCAGTCCCTAGGGTAGCAATTTATACCCACCCTCTAATGAAACGGATGTGTACTCAAATTTTACTCGTGACCCGTAACTCACCCTGTTATACATATGTTTTTATTTATTCTTATATAAACTTATATATAGTCAAATAAAAAGAATACATTGAAAATAAAAAAATATAAAACCTTACTTTCATAATGTAATATTCACTATGTAGCTACGATTGTTATTGTTTCAAATAAAATAAAATAATTAAATTTTCATTAATATTAAAGAAGCGGAGAAGAGCGTTTGTGAAAACTAGAATAGGGGCGGAAAAGAGCATGAGGCGGAAACGAGTACGAAGCGGAAACGGATATGAGGCGAAAACGGGTAATGAATAATATATAGCGGGGTGGGTATAGGCATTTATAAACCCGACATAAACCGGCCCAGTTGCCATTCCTATCGATCCCACGCTTCATTTTAGAAGTGAATAGAATTACAAAAGCTACTGTTTACCTGTAAGAAAAATAATTGACAATCAGTAATATAGAAGTTAAAATATGATGCGCATAAAATAAGATGTAAGATGTCAACAATTAGCTTTGAAAAGTTCAACATTATTTACTAGTACAGCAAAATTCTCTGAGAGCAATATACAACAGGTATATTAAGAAATCAGTTCCCCCTATTTGCACAGTTCTAAATGAAGTGTGTGCTTTTTCATTCACAACCTAAATGAACTCCCAATTTTCACTGGAGAATCTAAAAAATCCGATTCAAATCAGCACGTCTAAAATTTGTATGAATCCGCAGCATCATTTGGAGAATCAAATCTAGTGTAGCTTGCCGTTCAGCTCAATGCCTCTTTCTCGAGCAGCTTCAACAGTTTCACTAGCATGGCCCGAGTTAAGGCGTAAATTTGCATAGGATTTCCAAAGCTTGAGAGAGAAGGGATAAACCAACAAGGCTTGTTTATGGAACCTAAGAGAGAAATCCACAACTTCAAAATCATTCAAAACATTAGCTGCTTCCAGCCATATGTACTCTGGTGCCACAGGAACAGCCTGGAAGATCGAGTTAACCAAAAGAGAACACGCCCAGAACTTCAAGGAGCTGCATTCAGGAAGACTGCCGGAAAAGTGTTGGCTTATAATTCTACATAATGACAAAGCTAACCCATAGTTTGCTGGAAAAACTTCCATTAGTGAGTCCACAAAGTCGATTACAAATTTGATGTCATTGAACTTCTCTGGAAGAAGGGACGGGCCATAACAGGTTTCCAAAACAGAATTTAGTAAACTGGTATCCCTGGAAACAGGACCCAATGTGTTATTAACCATCTGCAGGATTCTCGGCTTTTTGATTGTTCGAGTGAACCTTCTCGATAATGGTTGCAAGTCAAGGCTTGAACGATGATCAGACAAATAACAACTAAGATGGCGATGTAATGTAATGGGGAAATGCTTCAAGGATTCAATGTCACTTGAAAAAACGAATGCAGCATGCTCCTTTGTGACATGTTTGTAATCCTCGGGAGAAGCAATATCTAATGCTTTGTCAATTGCGATGCGAGCATCTTCCATGTTCTTCTGCAGCACCAGATAAAGACAAAGGTTGAGAATGCCAAAAGTATCATCTCTAATTGCAGCATTTATACTACCTTTCTCCGACAAAAAGCTATGAAGATCCCTAAATTTGAAGAAATCCTCATACCAGCGACCCATCAGTTTTTCAGTCAAGTCAGCCCTGCCATTTGATAAAGCATATTCTGCATATTGATTCCACAGGCATTGGCCACCATCATATTCCTCCAGCCAGGTATTAAGAGTCCTTTCAAATGCTTGAAAATAAAAATCATCCATACTACTTCGCCTAGAACGAATGGCCAACAGTACAAAATCAATGCAGGATGGGTATAATCTCAAATACTTCTCCAGTAATTCATAAAAAGAAAGAAAGCCTTCAAGAGCAGCCACGCATTTCAGGTGGTTCACAGCTAAAACATGCAATGACCTACAGTAAGATTGATGTTTTTCCTCTAAGCTACCATCCAGCAGTAAAATTACCTCATTCATAGCAGATTCCATGAACTCTAAAGCAAGGTCTTTCCTCTCATATATCACTTGACCAGGAGGCCAATCAAACCCTAACGTCGCATCTTTCACAAGCTCAAACTCTTTCACAATGGCATCTGGAAGCTTTTCATACACCAAGAAGTACACACAGCAAGTCCATAGCAAACATCTGTCAGGTACTGTCAAGTTTGACCGGATGTCTGGAAGTGAACTGCCACTGGACTTTTTAAACACCGTGGGGCACAGCAGTTCACATATTGTACTAACAGCTTGCACAACCTGGCCACTCATACATAAGAAATCAATCATCTGCAAAAAGATATCCAACACACTAGCACTGAAATCTGTCATCTCATCATAGTCTTTTACTTGACATAATATACTCAGTGCTTTATCATATGCATTCAAACGGTCATTAGATAGCATCCTGCTGTTTATATACATTAGCCACAGCTCGTAAGAACCTTTGTTATGCTGCACCTGAAAAGCAAAGAACACTAATCACAAACAAATAGGATGACTGAATGCAATATTATAACCTACCCAACGGCAAAAAGAAATTAGGAATTTTTTTGTTTCGAGGGGGGGGGGGGTTGTGGCGGCGGTGTTCGGTAATTACATGCATAGAACACTAAGGCCTTGTTTAGTTGGAGTATATTTTTAGGAAGTTTTAAGTTTTTTTTGAGATAGAAAAAAATTACCTTAATGTTATGCGTGAAATAAAATTATTTAATTATTGAGGATTATGTTTGAAGTTAAATAAAGTTGAGCTTTGTTTATTGAAATGTGTAGGATGTGAAATAAAGTAAATTTTTAATGTTGAGATGTGTGTAGAATATAAAATAAAGTTGATTTTTAATATTTAAATTTGTATATGATATGAAATAGATATAAAATAGCGATGAAAATATTTTTGGAAGAGTTGATGCGCTTTTTGACACAAACCAAACGAGGCCTAAATCCCATAGTTTGCATATTTTGCATGTCAAACTTCACATCACTTGTAAATATTACTCACATATGAATTAAATTAATATATGTTAAACATAGTCGTCTATTCCACAGGATGATAAATTTCCTTCAAATTTACAATTTACTGGAAAAAATTTCATATGGGAATTACATTCTCACTACCCTTAGTATAAGATTTATATTCTATAGTGCCCTCTGTACAGGGCACAGTGATACAAATTTCGAGGGAGTTAAATGGAATATACCAATACATTTGCCAATTTTTAACCAAAATTATCTAAGTAATGTTTACAAGCTTAAGCGGTCTGTGGGTAATATATAAAGTGAAACTATGAAATATATAATTAGCAAGTTCAAGATACTACAAAGGGTAAATTGCACTTAGGTCTTTGATGTCTTAGGGTTTTTGTGTACTGGTTCACAGATATTAAATAGGTCTTTGAGGTATTAGGGTGTTTGCACATGGTCCATAGATTTTTAATAATAGTACTTGGGTCTCTGAGGTTAATGATTTATTGTAGTACAGTCCCTCTGTCACCTACAGTGTCACATTTAACTTACACCATACATGCAAAATGTTAAAATGTGGAGGGACTAAATGACAATAGATTGTCAAACTTAGGGATCTAAATATTATGATTCAAATTTGTGGATGAGCATGCAAAGACCTTAAAATCTTAAGGACATTAGTGCTATAATTCAAAATTTATGGACCAATATGTAAAAACCCCAAGACCTCAGAGACCTATATGCAATTACCTTACTATAAATGACCAAAGAAATATGAAAGAAAATTGAGCATGGTGGACAAGAAAAAGAGTACAACAATTGCAGGTATCAACACCAATAAAATTAAGGAGATTTTTAAGCATCAAATTGCAAACCAAGATTAGGCATATCTCTTTTCTTGTGTTTGAGCATGTTCATGAAATGCTTAATGGCCTAGTTCCAACAGAAACTAAAACCAACAAAATGGTTTTGGTTCTATCTTGGATAAATCAAATCTGAATTTCAGGATAAATTGAACCGAGTTTGCTCTCGCAAAATAAGAAACCAATTAAAACTAATTCTATATGAACAACCTAGAAACTCATTCTAATCAAATTGATACTGCTTGGAACTAGAAATGTAGTACCAATTTGCTAAGAATCATTCAAAAAAGGCCAACCAGGCAAGGTTCAAAACACACTATTTTGTTAGCAACAACTCGAATTTGATTGCTGTCGATGTGGAGTGCTACTGGCCATTAGATGTTCTCTAAATGTTCTCTAAACATACACCAAAAAATAGTTTGTAAAACCAGTTTGTGACTTATCACGAAAATCTTGACATAAAATGCATCTTTGCTTGCCTCCATTATCATGAATCCAATAATGCCTTACCACATATTAGAAGTGGAGATTAACTCTAAGAAAAAAAATTTCAAATGCTAATTATAAAAGCTTCATATTCTTCAAACTTTTTCATACAATCACTTTTAGTTATGTTTGTAAATAATTTCAAATGCTAGTCCTCTTTTCTGTTTTGGGTGCATCTCATATCATTAGTTTATGTGTTTCAACTGCTGCAGAGAAATTCCTAATCCTTTGAAAGAAAATTAAACGTTACACTTATATAGGTACATAATCCTCATCACAACAACATGAATGATTGATTCGACAAATTTTACGCTGGCTGTCGACTACCTAACGCAACCCTCCGCGTTTCTCATCCGGGACTTGGGACCCGACAACGACGCGTTACATAATCCTCATCACAAATGGAAACAAAATCAAGTTGGTCTACTCGAACTTTGTCAATTGCTTGTTCGAACATGATGGTACCCTCTCCATCAACTTCTTAAGTCAGTTTTACCTTTCAAATATACTCTTACTCCTTGTTTTAATTCACCAATGACCAATCCAACCATCAAATAAAGTATGATGGTTAAGAATTTCTTTGTGTGCATTCATCAAATAGGCACTTCAGAACAAGTAATTAAAGCATTATCTAGTTGTCACAACCCGACATCATTTGTTTTCCTTTCTCGAGCTTTTCATATGTTCTCAAAATTTATAAAATTTAGGTCAAATATGACAAACAATTTTTTTTTTCTTAAAAAATACAGGAAAATCTCTAAATTATTAAATTGCATCATTTTTGAATTCCCATCAAAGAGAGGGAATAGTTGAAACAACTAGTGTAATATTCTGATTTTTTGGGTACATGATAGGGATACAAACCTACAACAATGCAAGTCAATAAGAATCAAACAAATGAGGCAAAATGTAGTTTTATGGAGGAGATGAGGGATGCAACTATTAAGAGGTTGAGGCAACCCTCTTCTTCCGTTGTCTAGATCTTGTTTAACCAATTTGATTAAATTACAATTCTATTTAAAGGGAAAACCCAGCTCAATGACTACAATGATCCCTTCAAATAGTGGAAGAGATATACAACACAGTTTCCTATCTTAGCCATGTTATGTGAGGTTCTAAGAGTCCAAGTTCCAACAATAGTTACCAAATCAACAATGCCCATAAGAAGGAGAATAATAGAAGGATAGGATAGCTGAAGCAACCTTTATAAATCTTCATTATGCCCATAAGATTGGTTCGATGCAAAAGCATGAAACCAACAACTCAATCAACTATGTTGGTAAGTTTAGTGGCAAAAGTTTAAAAGATGAAGATGAGATAGATAAAGGATAATAATATAAGGAATGACTACAATGAGCTTTTTCTTAATTATTTAAATATTTACCATGAAAATTCTTATATGTAAACAACTTATTATTTATTTATTTATTACAGCCTATAGCCATTTGATTTTTTTAACCAGCTAAAAAATCTTCACTTATCCTGAATTTTTCTATTCTAAAAATTGGACCAAACTAGAACAAGAATGTAATCGAATTTAGAGTTGAAATAGACTAAACAAGTAATTAGAATTCAGTTCTATGGTCCAAATTGTATTTGGTAACTTAAAGAGGGAACAAGAACTAATCTGTGAGGAATTAGTTCCATCTATTTTCATCCTAATTGGTCTAGAACCAATTAGTCTGGCTTCAGTCTAACTATATAAGCATGTCGAGCCTCTCCACTCAAAGAAAAAACCTCTACAAGTTTAGTTTGTGTGGTGGAGCTAACAATGGTGATCAGAATATAAAGATAAGAAGTAACCAAAGAGTTTCAAGTGGTAAAAGGGCCAAAGTTCCTAAGGCAAATCAAGGATTCTCATCCGCACATGAATTTACTATGCATTATAAAAGAGAAGAAACTTGCAAGCATTCTTCCTCTAAGTAGCTGATAAATCGGAAGGTACTTGCACAGTCATTAGGTCGAATGAAATCCAAAACCAAATAGCCTAATAGAAAGTTGCATGATGATATTTACTTCAACAAATATGAAAAGTAACAAATATGAAAAGTAACAAATATGATGATATTTACTTCAACAAATATGAATTTACTATGCATTATGAGATCTTTCTCTACTTTATTGATGCAAAGCATCTCTAGGCTAGCTGTGAGAAGTCAGGTTTCCTTCTTGACCTTCATGATCTTGACTTCTATGTTGTCATCAATGCAATTACTCCAACAACTTGCTTGCTGGGCTTCATTGAATATTTTAGTAGAGGCTTCATGATTAAGGGGGTTATTTTGCAAATTGGGCTCCAGTTCTCCTTGTTTGAGTCAACAAAGACAGTTTTAAAGGAGAACCATTTCCTCTGGCAATACTCCTAGCGTCTCTGTTGTTGCCAAAGTCCTCGAAAGCAACATTGCATATTCGAAAACTTGAGATTCTTGTAGCAAGGAATTTCTATCACTGGTTAAGAAAGATTTGAAAAAGGATGTTGCCAGTAAAGCATGCAAAACAAGAAAAGGCAGAGATGAAGAAGGTTCAAAAGCATAGAGATTGCAGGAAAAAATGTGAAAGGAAAACATAGAAAGAAATAAAGAAGAAGAATAGAAAAAAGTGAACAAACAAAGAAGAAAGCCAAAGCTAACATAAGAAGATGAAGAATATTAGAGGAAAACAAAAGAACTAACCAAATCAAAGGAGATGCAATTTAGGGCTCCTTGCCTTCAAGGAACTTTGAGATACCTAGCCTCTAGTTGCTTGAGTCAGTAGAAGAAGCTCATAACAAATCTGAGGTACCATCGAGATTTTCTTAAGCATGAGAAATATGAGCCCTTCTTCTTGCTAGATCAAGAGCTCTGATACCGATTTTGGATCTTCCAGGATTCATACTTAATGATCAAAATCAAAGGATAATCCATGCTTGTGTTGTGAAGATGGAAAGAAGCGTAGAGGATCTAAACTAGGGTTTCACATCAAGAAGAGATAGGGGAACCAATTGCATTCACTCATCCCTCCTAGGTTACATACACTGGCTCATATAGAAGAGAGTTTGGCTACATATAAAGCTACATCTCCTAGGCTACATATAAAGCTACATCTCCTAGGCTACATAATGGCTAGAGAACTTAAATACAATAAGAAGCATATCATATTCCTTACATTTCCTTTTTTTGGAGAGGAGTTGAATAATCCAGGGAAATACTTCTCAGTTTCATTACTTACTGTACTGCATTAGGATGGAAGATGTGCCCTGCTGTAGAAGGTTTCTGGTAAAACCATGCTTTCATATTCTTTGATTTCCTGCACTTGAACTAGGAGGGTTGGCCAAGATGAGGTTGGTTATCAAGGCATCAAGAAGATTACAGGAAGGTGCTATGCTCTTTCCATGCAGCCAAGGCAAACGAACCACAGAAATAATACCCATGGTCACTGCAATTAAAATAATAAGGTGCCTCTAATGCCAACTAGAGCTCTCAAAGAGTCTTCGATTTGGACTTAATCAATTGATGGTTTGACCTTCATCAATCTACTTCAATTTTCTAACTTGGAGGCTGATATTCAGAATTCGGTGAAATAAGAAGAATTTAAAATAAAATTTCAGGGTTGAGGGATTTTCATCCTAGTTCTCAGCTCTTCCATTCCGAAATTTAAATAAATTGATTCCAAGAGCCAGAAAAAAAACTTTTATTTTATTCATCGCACTATCTAATATTTGTAGACTATATATTCTAAAATGAGGACGTCTCCAACAACACTGCTCTAAACAGATAATATGAAACTAAACAAAAAAATCTAACAAATAAATAATAAATAAGTAAACAAATAAAAATATAAACTAACCCAAACTATGCACAATTGACTTAATCAATCAATCTCGATTAGTCATAACCTATTAAGCATGGACACTTCAAGAACCACGCCGTGTCCGTGTCGGACACACGGACACTCGGGGACACCATATCGGACACGCCACGTGGCGTGTCCTAATAAAATAATATTAAAAAACTTTAAGGACACCTCTTGGACACGCGAGGACACTTTAGGACACGTTAGGACAATTCTGAGATACAGGACACTTCTAGGATACATAAGATAGAATTGGATATATTTAATATTAATGTTAAATTTATTTATTAATATTATATATTTTTAATAAAATTTATGTATATATCTATCTCGTTTTTTTTATTATCGTTACAATTTTATTTATTATGACATTGAAACTCGAGATATCTATGTATTCATTCATTTTCCTTTATAAATTGATTGTTCGGTGATTAGGCATGGATTAAAATAATAGAGCTTACATGGATTTAGAAGCACATCTAATATCTAACATCTTCCTCATGTATCAAAGTCTATTTAAAAATCATAAACATCTACAATTCCATTAAATTTTGATAATTCAAAGCCATGAGACCATAAATCATAAAAAAAATAAAGGCCATGCTAAAAGCCTCCGTGCGGCTGATCTATATGCTCAAGAGACCTAAAATATGCAGGAAAACATACTAATAAACTTGACAATGTAAAGAAAATGTTACTGGTCATAGATTTGATGATTATTACAGTAAATTTAATAAAAGAAGAGTAGCTAATTCCCAATTTAGAAGATAAATCTATTCTTATAAAACACATGATCCAACCAAGCCCCTTTAATCCACTACTGATGTATATTCAATATAAAATACAAATATGTAAACTATTAAAAAGCACATAAACGCACAAACAAAATCAGGAGCTACCAATTAAAGAAAACTATGTGGGATGCATAATTTCTTAATACGCATATCTCTAGGTTTTGTACTACCAGCATTATTGCAATCAATATTCATACACAAGCAACAATAAGATGAAGCAATATTGAGATGGCATTATCCCACATACATACATGAAGATGTACCCCAGCAACACCGAAAATAAGTAACCAACTAAGATACCAGACACTGTGCAATCCTACATCTGAAAAATTCCAAAGCAAGATAAAATAAAATGCAAAGGATGAGAAAAAACTCAAATTTGGCAGTTTATAGTGCAACAATTACGACAGGAAACAGGCTTTCCCCCCTTGGTTACTGAAAGAAATAACAACAAATAAATAAAATTGGCAGCAACTTACTGCAAGTAGGAACATATCATCCTTCCCAATAACCCTCTCCTTTCTATAATAAATGTGAAGATATACAACCCAAAGGACCACTGCAGACGGGTATGCCTCAATAGCACGTGCTAACAGTGACAAAGCCTGCACAAATTTAAATAAAGTGCTAAGAAGTTCCATAAAGCAAACAGTTTCAATGCAAAAAAAGGAGAAACTGAATCAAAGAAGTCAATAATTTCCTATCTTCTGCAGACAACCTTCTTCCTGTCTGGTTCACAAAACTTTCCCTCAAAGTAGTCAAGTGCCATCTCTAGGAACTGTTCAATATCAACTGGCCCCTGTTCAATATTTTCATATGATAAATATGCGTAGACAAGATAAAAATGAACCCTATGGCAAACTAAAAATATGACAGACCCTTTTGTGAAGGTTCTTGACACCAAAAAAAGAGTGATATCAACTGTCCATGATATGTCCGTGGAATAACAATGCTCGATTCTAAAACGAAGACTCAATGGTCCATGAAATGTCCACAAAATACTAATGCTTGCTAAAACTGAAATACACACCACTCGAAACATTATGCTTGTAAAATGCTATTTTAAGTGCTCCATGGCGGCATAAGGCATACACAGATTAGTGCTGTTCCAAAGAGTTTGAGAGATTATTATTTCTCACACCAATCCCATGACTGAACTGATAATACCATCAAACTAGGCTTGTTTTTGATAATGCCTTGCCAAACAATTTGTTCCAACTTCCAGTCAAAAACATGTTTAAACTACAAGATATATTTTAAGAACAAATCCCAGAATATTGCACAATCAAAACTAAAGCTGCAGGACAAATTCCAGGCTTAATCAGGAGCAACACTAGCATTGGGTAGAAACCAAAGTTAAGCCAATTGAAAATCAAGTCATGGGACCTACTTTAAACTGATTTGTCAAGCAAATACTGGCCTGGCAGGGAAATAAAAGATCATGGCAGTTAATTTAAATTAAAAAATGGTCAAACTAAAAGGCTAGCAACGTATTAGATAAATGACTAAAGGAAACTTAATTGGTAGATCGGAACAGTCCTTTCCATTTATCCTAGCTTCATTATCCAAAACCTATTAGAATTGGATTTATTCAGTGATTTGAAATTTCCTAGTTATAAACCCTAAGTACCACCAAAAAAGGAACGTTTCAAAGGCTTAAGGGAGTTGCAATAAAAAGCATGGAATAAGAAGTTAAATAAGATCAGAAAGGCTGCAGAAAGATGAATCCTCCTCATATGCATGAAGCCCTGCACCTGATGAAGGTCATGCACAAACAAATTGAATCAAAAGAGACAAATCAATCATGTTTTGAGTGAGTTTCCTTCAAGTAGAATTTGAATCAATCAAAGTTTAAGCTATTATCAAGCATGTTTCAAACATGTTGGACAAGCAGATTTACAACCCACTCTCCCCCTTTTGGTCAATTCCACCTTGCGCATGTCCCTCATAAGGTAAGGGGAAAATTCTTTACCATATATGATTTCATGGATAGCTAAAAGATGCTGAACAAAAAGAAGAGCAGATTTATAAGACCACTGGATCAGCAATATTTTCAACAAGCAATTGACGATAGTGCATATAGTGACTGTAAGACATAATAGAATGTCAGAACAAATTTTTTTTTAACAGGATAGTAGCTTGTAGTGTCAAAAGAAATGCAACAAACAAAGGCTCTTGCCTTGCAAGACATCTTTCCATTTTGACTCTTGTTGTAAAGATAGAGCCTGTTCGAACTGTGACAATCTGCAACGGGACCATTACCAGGTTGTAAGCATGGTGCATCAGGTGGAAGAATTCTTTGAACAGAAAAAGGTAAAGAAAAGGAAGCACAAAACCCCCTTTGTCTGTATTGGCAGATGCTCCGAGCCAAGACAGAATGAGATAAATGGGAATCAGCTTTTATAAGATATGAACCAATATGATAGATCGGAATGGCCAGAGAATGACGAAAAACGCTGAGAGTAAAACTAGGTGTATTGTGAGATTTCTCCTTTGGAAAATGACCTACACGACTACCTGTTTAAGAATAAGACAGTAGAACAACAAGCTATCAGATTAAACCTGGAAATGATGAGAGTTTATAAAAAGGAGCATAGTTAATTGCTCATTGCGCTGTAGTTCAAAACATGCCTCTCTTAATGTGTTGCCATGGGCATTCATCATCATTGCATCTTCCACGAAGCTCATACATGCATAATGGCCAAAAGGGTTGTATTTCCATTGAACTGCCACAAAGTACGTTGTACCCAGTTGGAATGGATCTCATAATATCCATAACTCCTCCAGTATCAGACTCCCTGTCTGCAATGAACTTATGTTTTGACATCACATATGCACTCTCTTCCACATTAAAGAGCACAGTCGGACATCCACAAAACAACAGATTTGCGTGTTTAAACACAATGTGCACATCAGAAGATAAGACTGACAAAACTTCACTGGAGATTGGGCTGCCAGAGACTTTATGGAACCAATTGTTATCCGTTTTGTCAGACCTATGTAGGGCTTCAATTAACGAAAAATCATTGACAAGCAATTGACGATCAAAATGCGAACTTAGCTCATGGATGCTTTGTTTTGGCCTTCCAACACCTAATGACATTGTATAAACAAGAAAAAGTATTGTACAAGTCTTCAGTTTGCGAAGAAATACAGCTTTAAGCAAAATATAACAAAAACTTAAAAAACCACAATTTCCGAAACTCAAATTTCTACATTACAAGACAGAGATAACAAGAACGAGATGTGCAGTAAACAGTGGAACACAACAACAACTGATGAGAGAAGGCACCAAACCACTACCAAAGGGGCTATGTCCTTCGTTTTAGCCAACAGCACCTCCATTATGCCTAGTAGACAATAGAAACAGCATAAGCCATGAGGCTATCTTAAAACCATCAAATAATGAGTACGTAAATACGCTTTTTCGAATAATGCCAAATGTTGCATCCAGATTTAACTAAGTAATTGTCTTGAAATCTCCAAAATGGCTTCAGCAAATATGCTTTTCTTTTTTTTTGAAATTAAATATGTTTTTCTAAATAATGCCAAAAGTTGCATCAAGATAAACTAATTAATAGGTCTTGAAATTTCCACAATGGCTTCAGTGGTATGTAAAAGCCCAAAATTTGGACTAGAGAAATATTCACTATAGATCAACATCAAGTAAATATTACATTAGTCGAATGCTTAAAACTACAAGTTAAATTCATAAAATTATTTTGGATGACAATTTTAATCTATATCTTATTTTAAATAAATTAAAAAAAGGGGAGGGAAAGAAAAAGACTTATGACAAATAGTGCAATGAGTGAGTAAATCATATGGACATACACACCAATAAAAAAAGATAAACAAGAGGTTGTTTCTGAACTTAAAAAAAAGAGGGATTAATAAAGTGTTATGCTTTTAGATCCAAGTACATACTAAAGGCCTATTTAGCATTTGAAAGAAAATATTATTTTAGAAAAAATGATTTTTTTGAAATACTGCATGACAAAAAATAAAATTAGTTACATTAAAAATCATGTAAAGTGTGAAATAAAGTTGATTAATATTTTGAAACTAATGTAGGATGTGTTATAAAGAGAATTTTTTGTATTGAAATTTGTGTAGGATGAACTAAAATTTAATTTTTTATTATATGAAAATTTTGCTTAAAGAGAGTCAACTTAGATGACTTGGACACATAAATCATAAACCGATAGAAGCTGTAGTAATTACAATTGGGTTATTAGATTTTGCATATGTAAAACATGAGAGGTGGAAATAAAAAAAAAACATAACAAAAACTATAAAGAACAATGTTACATAATGATAGAGGTACATCTGTGATATCATTTTCATAAACGATTATGTTGATTTGTTCGACGGAGTTTGACTTTTCACATTATTTATTCCTTGAAGATTTCATCGTAATTATATTAGTGCTCATTATATTGGCGGATCCATGAAATATAAAATAAATAACATTATGTGATGCTAATGTTGCCAAGTCAAATAGTGCCCAAATCTGAAAAATTTTAAATTAATTTGGAGCTGTTTTGGACTCGAGATTTATGATGATGGAGCTAAAATAAAGTTTTCTTTGGATCTTATTTAAACAAAGTACAACTATAGTGACTATACTATAATTTGCATTATTATTTTGATTGGTGCACCATGGCAGCTAGCACTGGATATGGAGGGCAATTTTTAAAAAATGTAGTAAGCAAAAGGGTTGTTTTCTAAGGGCAATTATATCATTCTATAGAAAAACCATAGTTGCACTGCCTAGCCTTGTATTCCGGCACCAACTAGGTTCCCTAGTTGGCCCATATAATTCAAATGGCGGGGCTATTATGGGTCGTTCGATTATGCCATCAAGGGCTTGATGTGTGCCACTTGAAGAGAATTTATTGCATTCCGCTGTTTCTCCTTGGATCTAGTTGAATCTGAGCTATTCACCTCTATTTAAATGATCTAACGGCCTAGATTTTTCCTAAAGCTCAAACATTTATGAGCAAAAATTTGGCAATTTTGGAGATTTTTGGTCTAGATTTTCACAAAAAAGTTCAATTACCAAGACGTGGAGACTTTGTTAGCTTTTGGAGTGGATCCTACCTAGCACATGACGAGAAAAAGCGGATTGGATTCGTCATTCCATCGAGTTTGAGGCACGATCGTAGGGAGCGAGTGTATGGTTTGAGTCTATTATCCATCTCAATAATAAAATAATGAGAAAAATAATGATAATTTGAGATAATAATAGTCCACTAATATAAAAATAATTTTGTCCCAAAATAACTAAGAAAAGAAAGAAAAGTGCCAACTAAGAGCAAAAAGAGAAAATATGAAAACAAAATGTGAAGAAAGAAGAAATGTCAAGTAAACTTCATAGTAGGCCTAACCATAAATAATGGAAAAACAAAAAACTGAACTTAAACCGAAGAAATCAAACTAAAAAATTTAGTTGACTAAGTTGACGGTTTCTGGTTCGGTTTTTACTTTGAATAATTGTTGGTTTTTGGTTTTGATTTTGGTTTTCGAGGTTTAAAACCAACGGTTAATCGAACCGAATTCATTAACATAATTTATAAAATTTAATAAGAAACTTATTACTAAAGTAAATAAAATTATCTATCAATAAAAACTTAAGCGCGTCTCATTGTTAATTAGAGTTATGATTTAACTTTTACTAAAATTTTATATGAAAATTTATTTATACATTTACTATAATTATTAAATTTTAGTTATTATATTTATTTATTGTTTTTTAGAATTTAACTTTTTCATAAAATTTGATGTAATTATTTAATATTAGACACTTTATAAAATTAAATTTTAAGGTTATTTTTATCAAAAATTTGATATAGGTTAAAAAATAAAAAGTAATCGTTAATCGAACTGAAATTTCGGTTAACAATTAATCAAGGTAATCAGTTTATGGGTTCGATTTCAGTTTTTAACTTCTAAAAAAATCTGTGATTTCGAGTTCGCAGTATGCATTATGGAATGGTTAACCGTTCATGATTACCTCTAATTCATAAGATGCAAGGCCACATGCCATCAATGACTAATAATAACATCCATAGGATGTAACACCTCACGCCATCATATTGACACTGCATAGCTATATGTTAATCATTCTAATGAAAATAAATAGGCAAGCCCTTAAAAAATAACTATATGGGATACTGGGAGGCTTGACAATGATGGCACCATTTGGTAAATTAGGACGGGCGGTAGACGACTCAATAATGAAGTATGCCTGGATGGAATCCACTCCAATCAATAGATGGTTCGCACCACAACATTGATGTTGAATTGTCCCTAGAGGTGCTGGACCTACTGAAGTTAGATAGATAGCAGGATGACTATGCATTGGAGCACATATATGAGGATGAACTCATTGATCATATAGCCTGTTGCATAGGTCATCACTAGAAATTGACTATCTAAGTTGAATAGTAATAAAAATAAAGTGGAATACTGTGTTGGATACAAAATCTATAACAAACAATATTCTCATAAACCAGGAAGAACCGACACTGTAATAGGTATGTTTACGAAACATTTAGTTTGTTACTACAAATTTAACAAAAACATGTGTCAACTCACTACAGTTGAGGCTTTGCAGGCCCAACTTAATCCCAAAACCAATTCTACAGCCTTGACATTTTAAATGATCAAGTGCGAATGAGACTAGTCTGTTTTATGGTGAAAATGGAACAATTCTTTAATTTATGTGATGATGAAGGGTGTTTAAAGTACAAGCTTGTGTAGCATCGGCTCGTGTACCAATGCATTACAAGGCATAGATTGAAGAAAAAATGCATGTCACTATATGAAGAATACAAAAAAACTTTAATAGAGCATTAAAGAATATGACATGTATAGTAAGCTTAACATCTGATATTTAGATTAATATTAATGATAAAAGTTAGCTTGTTGTCAGCTATCATTGAATTGACAACCAATGGAAGATGCAAAAATATTGGACAAGATATATGAAATAGTTGGGGATTGTCAGAGCTCCTTCACCTTCATCTTGTGCACACTTACTTGTTTGAGAGACTAGTTCGCAACAAATTCAAGAAAAGAATAGTACAATTTTGTGAACAAATTCAAAAACAATAGCTTGGAGGAAGACTATGAAATAGCTAAAAAAAATTATGTAAATTTAGTGATTGCAATCTCAATGTATACTTCTTTCTTTAAATAAATTTTGCACTCTTTTAAATGTTATGAAACTTTCTAATTTCTGATTTTATTTAAAACCTATTTTTGATGTTACACACACCTTACACATATTTTCTTGAACATTTTTTTTGAAAAGTAATAATCATAGTAGGGATTAATTTTAATAATATTACTATTATATTAAAATATTAAACAATGGGCTAGTTCGAACCAAACTGGTCTGGAACCGACTGTTCCAGGGAATTGGTTCTTGTTTAGACCGGTTCCAAAGGGAATAATTCAATTCTGAACTCATTCCCACTAGCTTGAACCAATTTAGGTCCAATCAGCCCCAATTCTAGCCAAATTGAACCAGATTCAGTTTAGTCTAAGCTAATAAGCATCTTGAACCGTGGCAAGTGCTCCTTGGCCTTCCTTTCAATTGGAGATGACCTTTTGCAGGTTATCTCCAAACAACTAATCATGGCCTTGTCTCCATTTACGAGGATAGGTGCAATCTGAGGTTTCCAGGAAACCCGTAAAATTTCAATGAGCTACTCTCATTTCGCTGGCATGAAGAAAAAGAAGAAATGAGGAAAATTACTAAATAATCCCTTCTTTTTATCTTATTTTATGACTTTGTTTATGAATTTTTTTATTTCATTTTCAATTTTAATGATTAGCTTTGTTTAGTAATCCCCTTGGAAAACCCAGATTTTATAACAGATGTTTTGCTCGATTAATTAGGCCTATGGATGTAGGATGATTTCTTTGAAACACATATCTTTGTGTGTCTCAATGTTTTTATAGCTTTATTCTATTTCTTGTGACTCGAAGGCTTTGTTTAATTGTGCCCATTTATTTCACTCTTCCGGCCCTCCCAGTTTAGCTCTCTCTTTCTATCAGAACTCCTTCCTTTTCTCTATTGCTTCTTTTTCCTTCTCTTCTTCTATATCCTCTTCCCTTTCTCTTCTTGTTCTACATTGATCAGCATAAGAGCTTCGGTATGAATAAAACCTTATTGAATTCATTTGACCAACCAAATCGATCCCTTTGAAGTGTCACTTTATTCAATTCAAAACTATTGCATTCATCTATATCCATCTTCATTAAACATCACCTCTTATCAACTTGACATTAATTTTCCACACTCCATTTGTCAATAATCTTAAGCATTGGATATAATGACATCATCCAATTCCCTAGAAATTATTCTTTCCATGAAAATCGACAACATCATCCAATTCGATCATAATTATTATCTACCATAGTCGTCAAAATCTTGAGTTTAAATCTCCTCGAGTCATATTTGAATGTCTACTTGAAGTCAAGTTCTTTTAAACCAGAGGAAAATGATGGAGATTCATTCGTCGATCACCGTGATTTCAAAGTGTAAAAAGGAGGCAAATGAAGTAATTTAAATTTGAAAGTAAATGGGATTTATGTAGCTCCATTTCTGCTTTGGTTTCTCCCTCCCTCTCTCTTTCCCTTAAACCACCCTCCAACCCTTCTTTCTCCTCCGATAGTTCTCTTTTTCTACCTCCTTTCTTTCTCACTTTTTTCCCTTCTCTCACTCCTCTTTCTCGTTCTACCCGATCTTCTTCTTCTTCCTCTTCTTCCTCTACACTTCCTTCTTTTAATTTTTTATATCCCCTTCCGTTCCTCTCCTTCATCATTCACATCACATTGACTGTCATCATAGTTTTAACACAATGAATTCATGAATACTCACAAAAATTTGTATAAGCTTTGTATAGTTTCAGACGATGTATGTAACGTTTCCAAATTTGCATATCCTACAGCACTAATAAAATACACATGGACGGATCAACCAACTTGTGATAAATCAGTATCTAAATAGCAGTTCATACCCAACATTCTCACCAAAACGAGGCAATAAATTCACAAAGAACTTAAATTGTAGCTCAGGAAGTACAAAAAACAAATGTTCTCATTGAAAAGGTTTAGATGGATCACCTTCTAAATTAGTACTTTGTTTTTTGTCTACCATTTGTTGATTGCCAGATGGTTCAGCATCATCTCCTGCACTAACAGCTCTTTTGTCAGTGCAAAGCTCTGATTTATTTGTGTCTTTCACCTTGCGTGATGCCCTGACACCAAGTCTTTCAACCAGTTTTGACCTTAAGGAAGCTTCAAGAAGTTCATAGTCTTGGTAAGTATCCAGGTGATGCTCCTTCCCTATCACATCTCTACATCTTGATTCAATACATCTATCATTGGAGAAATAATCATTGCCCTCATTGTCTGTGGAAACATTGGGACTTTCTATAGGATGAACACCTCTATTTGAAGTATTATCTTCCCTACGTACTGATGTGCTTGCATCAGGTTCACAAAAATGATCTGACAAAAAGAAGGGTTGATACATGAGCTCATAGAAGTCAACAATTTGAAATCCATCAACAAACATCTCCAGTGTTCTATTCTAAAAGTTGACCTTCATGGTGGATTTGTTTGCTATGCCAATTTGCTGGCCACATAGGAATGGAGGCCTCCATGAAAAGATCTCTAAGTTTTGAGGAAAATAATTCACGTTTTCTATACAAAAAACTGCACCTCTCGCTAGCTTCGATCAAAGCTGTCTGAGCTTCTCGATAAGCTTTCAGTGCACACCTTTCCTCAAGCTCACACTTGCGCCTATGCTCCTGTGCCTCTTCCAATTCTTTGTTATGTAACTCCTCCATCTTCACCAGAGAGTGGAAATGCACACTCCTTTGTCCTGGTATGTTTGCCTGACAGAAATAATTCACTCATAAATAAAATGTAAATCTTAGGGAAAACATCTCATGAATGAAAACTTCATACCTGTTTGTTGTCTAACCCAGACGTGGAAGGCTTTGCTAAAACAGAGAATATTTCTGAAGGCAATCCAACATCAATTGTAGTGATAGGTTTCTGGATTGTGGCAGCAGCATGCTTAGAACCTAATGCTTTTGAAGGAAGGTTGCCCAGTTCATTCGTCTTTGGCGACCTTTGATATATCTGTCAAAACATAGTACACGGAAGGTTGACAACAATGTCGAGGCAAAGGACAGATGGAAAAATTGTAAATGGTGGTTGCTTGTCGTGATCACCAAAACCCTATGTCTTTTGGTGTTCACATTTACTGTGAAATGTCATGCCAACTACTTCCCTTCCTCATTTCCCAAAACATTACTGCATCCAGATCATCACTCCAAACCACACCCCCTTCATTTGGAAGGCAAAAATGAATTTCTTTTACAGGTTGTCTTCAGAAAAATTTCTATCAATTAATATCCACGTGAACTTTGGTGTTGATAGAATGCCACAAAGTAGTCCCTTTGAGAAATTAGATCACTGGGTCGAAAACTATTACCACCAAGCAGCGAAGGGCACAAATTTTTTCTTTTTTAAAATTCCATTATGAAATTGATAATTCATTATAAGGAAGAAGAAATGGAATGCAAAAAAAAATGTGATGGGGACACAGATCAACATTGAATTGTACGACTAAGATGAATCATGTGCTGAACCAAAATTCAAATTCAAATTAATTCGAGCTATTAGAGATTTCGATATTAGCTTTATTTAGATTTGATTTGATTTGGTTCAGAGCATATTTGGGATATTTGAAAACTCACCATATTTGGAGCTGATTTTATTTTATTGTAATAGAATTAGTTCCATATTTATTTTTATTTATTTGATATTTTATTTCTTACATTTAATATTATATTTTCAAATTTCTTCATGGAATCTTTATATATAAAAAGGTCGCCTTGCATTGTAATAGAAGATAATATTTGGTGAATGAAATTATATTTGAGTTTTCTCAAAGCCTAGATCCGGGTTAAAGGATCGATATTCCGATGAAGGAAAGGGTAGGGTTAACCTTTGGTGAAAATCCTCAAATTAGCCTACTTATCCACTTTTCAAAAAAAAAAAATCCTCTATCCATTGCTCTCTCTCTCTCCGAATCATCTTCGAGCGCCTCTAATACTTTGCACACCCGCTTCCTCTGAAGCTCGCCCGCCTCCGACGCCCGCTGCCTCCTCATTCCTCTCCCCTGACACGTGTCCACTTTCGCTACCCACTGTCTCGCCGACCAGCGCAAGGCGACTCGCCATTTTCTTTGCCACTCAGCTCGTTATTTCGCCAGAGGAACGTGCCATTCGAGCACGTCGACCTGAGCCACTTGCCTCACCTACATCACGATTACTTGAACTTATCATCTACTACTTAAATTTCTTTGGTTAAGGTATAAATTCTTTTCTGGACCCAATTAATCTGATTATTTTATTTCAATACAAATTATTTGATTTCAATACGAATTATTTGCTTGACTTAGATTATCTATTTGGCTCTAATTGTGTGACCCGATATTTATTTGAGTGACAATTACCGTTGGATTTAAGTGTGAGACATCTGTCCTAAATTCCTAAACGTCGGATCTGATTTATTGAATTTAAATTGACGCCCTAATCTAATTTGATAAATTCTTATTTATCAAACGATCCAGTTTAATTTTAATTTTAAAATATTTTTAATTTATGAGATTTAGAATCTTATTTATCATATAATTTATTTAGAAAATATTTTGCGCTTAATTAAAAAAATAATTAGCTAATTAATTTTGTTGAATATAAATATAAATATTATTTACATTTTTTTTATCCCGCATCATTATGATAATTCCAAAATTTTAATACATTGCCCTAAACATTACTTGCATTTTAAAATTGTAAAAACAAAACTCTTTGCAACAATATTGATGATTTAGTAAATTATCCCATGCTAAAATTTCTCAAAAAAAGATAAGACATACCATATTTCTTGCGACAATAGTATCATTCTCAGAAAGAGCTCCATCACGCAAATGGGCTGCAGACTGTACCATACTTCTCATTTTATTTTTAGTAACAAAAGAATTCATAAGAACACCCTTCTTATATTGCTGATGATCAACAGAATTGTCAACAAGGAATGCTCCATCACTGGAAAATTCATCAAGCTTCATTCTTTTCTTAGATGGTTCACCAACACCAGTTTCCACAATGGCGTGATCATAATGTTTTCTAATGCCATTTGACTGGCCTTCTGGCTTGCCAGAATTAGGAGCATTTAGATCAAAATTATATCCACCAGCTGCACCCTTTGGCATTGCTGATTTGTGCTGTTCCTGTAAATCATTTTCACGTAAAGCTATTTGACTACGTAATAACTCCAATTTTTTACCAGCCACACTTGAATCCTGGGCATCCCCACTTTCCTGGCTTCTTGAAGCCTCCACTACAGAGCCAAGCTTTTGAAGAAAAGAAATGTTTTCCGCTGATGTTCCCTGAGGCCTACAACTGGCTTCATGATCATTGCAGGCAGGTGAAATAATCGCCCGAGTAGCAAACCCCTTCTGTGATAATGGTTTTATCACTCCAGGATCTTGCTCTATCCTATTCAATCGTTTATGACCAGAAGCTGTTGCATTTTTTGACATATCTGAAACAGAGGCATTCATTTTCTTGTGTCCTCTCTTTCCTGGATTGGATTCTTCAAACTCACTTCCACTGTCATCATCTGAAAAGCTTATAACTAGGTTATTGTTTGATTCATTTGCACGCCAGTGAAGAGCTTGACTGCTTCCAGATCTGAATGGGATATGCTTTCGCTTAAAATGCTTAGAGTTAACCTTCTGATAGTGATTTGTAACTGATGGCCGAAATTGCTTGCCAGCTGGGTTTAAACGAGCTGTACTTTTGACTGTAGAATTATAAAAGAAGGAAAAAGACATTTACAAAAACATTTTCATAATGCATGACGAGCTTTACCATTCCTTCCATACGAATTTGACTAGCATATTGTAAGGTATACATGTAATATTATATATGTATACATGTAATATTATATATGTATACATGTATTATGTGGTCTAAATGAGCTAAAGAGCTTAAGTCAAGCCTTATGATTATTTTTAAGCACATCCATCCCAAGCCGAGATAAAATAAGGTGACAGTAGGTTGACACCATTGTAAAACTTATCATTTTTAGGAGATAGGATTGATAAGGTATAAAGATGAAAGAAAGAACCATCATAATAACTTTATTGACCACAGAAAGAAATATGACAGTATAGATACGGGTTCTTAGATGGACAATAGAAAAGAAAGGTATGTCCATCCAGTATATTAATGGCATCTATAATGAAGCAGAGACAAGTGACGCAGCTGGAAACAATTCAATGATTACTCCATATTTCTCCATAATGATTGAAAGATGCCGAGGTTCAGTTTTAAGTCCTTATCTCCTCACTTTGTGATAGAACAGTCTACCATATATATTGAAGGTGAGCATCAATGGTACATGTTTTTAGCGGAAAAAAATATTCTAATAAGTGACAAAGTTGAAAAGAAGTTGGAATTTTGAAAGAGCACTTCACAAACAAATGGATTTAATTTTAGAAGAATTAAGATGGAGTACCATCATAGTAAGTATAATGATCCTAAACATAAGTTTACTGATTCTAAAAAATAGAGGTGACAACCTTGTGAGGTTAGATGGGATATAATTCTCACACAGGAAATTCAACTACCATTGGTCCATTATCCACAGTAACACAAGTATAGATGAGGATGCTTATCACAGCTCAAGGCAAGAAAATTGAAATGAAGATGCACAATAAGAGTACTATGCAAAAATTGGGAAGATTTTATAGAGTTATCCAACCATGTTACATAGGAATGAGTGTTAGATCATCCGGTGGTAATATAACAAGAAAATTAGTTTAGCTGAGATACAGATAAGTCACTAGGGAAAGTGATTATATAGAATGCATTAAAAATGATTTTAATAGAGAGTGATACTTATAAACGAGAAGCTAAATGAGTGACAACGGTTGATTGTCATCATCAATCTCTATAGTCCCATGCATGCAAATGTCCAGGAGTCTGAGTCCAAGTCATGACGATAATTAAAGATAGTGAAGGACCAAAAAAGTCTTTTGATATCATCATTAGACATGAACTTGTTACGCTTGCACTAAACAAAGTTACTTCAGATAGAATTGACTGAAGATCACAAATATATAGCAATTTTTTACAGTTAGAAAATAAAAAGAAACAAAAGACCCATTCAAGAAAAAGATAACCTACTATTGCTAAAAATAAAAGGCATAGCTTGACTGAATGACGCTCCTGATAATAGGATTTATGGATTGGTTGACAAAGCTTGCTTGTCATCACATGATCAATAGAATGTTTTACAAATTCGAATAAGATAAACTCCAAGTTAAGATTGGCATTGCAACTGGGAAGCTCACAAATGCCTCTCCTTGGAAATTACCAGACTTTCTAACAAATCCACATGTTGAATGTAAAAGTAATACAGGGACATCTGTGATGACTATAAGTAACTAAAAAAACAAAACAGGGTCATCCATGCATGCCAGAACAAGCTCATTTAAATCAACATCGACACATCGAAAGAAAAAAAAATTAATTAAGAAAAACAATTGTAGCTATAGCATTTCCGTTTTGGAGACCTAACATGATTGATAATAGTATGAAGCATGATCTCCACTTCTCTTTCATTGATTAACTTCTCATCACTAGGTTACTTCAACCTTCAAAAGAATCACACTAGAGGTTAGAGTATTTTCATTTTAGAGATCTAAATTCATTGATAGACAACATGAAGCATGACTCCATTTCTCCTCCGTTAACTTCATTCTGATAAGAAGGTTACTTCAACCTTCAGAGTATTAAAATAATTAACAAACACACTGGCACTGGAGAAAGAGCTGGTAAAAAAATGAAGCAAGAGCTTCTAGCTTCAATCATTAATTTGAAGCAAGTGATATGTTCCTAACCCTGAAAATTCCACTTTTGAAACCATCAATTTTAGAATGCACCACAATGAAACTAGTTTTGACTAGCAGCAATCGTAAAAAACCAAAAACTTAAAAAGTAAACTGAACCTTAGTCAACTAAAACAACAGATTCGGTCTCAATTTTCTATATTTTCAGGTTTCTAGTCCAAATTTATAAATCAGTTAACAGTTTGCTAACTGAACCCAATTAGCATATGGTTTGGATTGGTTAATAATTAATAGCACCCAATAACCGATGAACCAACTAATGTGAAACCTTTTGGAGTTCTTCATACTCTGATTTCCATTGTGACATCTATTTATAAATTTAAATAAAATAATATGATGCGTGTAATTGTTACAAACAAAATTAAGAAGTCTGTTAGAGTATTTGTCAAAAATCTTACGTTATAGAGTACTTATTATATAATTTCTATGAAATACTATTTTGTTAAAATTTTAACAACTCATTAAAAATTATTTTTCATAAGTAAATGTCATTGGTTAAAAATGAAATTTTCAGGCAACCAAATCAAATTTATTAACATTAGATCAGTTTTGAGTTTGGTTTCCATTTTGAAAAACAGTCAAATTCAGGTTTTAGATTCTGGACCGATCAACATATCCACTCATCCAGTCATTCATGGTTTTGACTACCAAGACTGTCTAATTTTTTGTACGGAGCTGTTCACCAGCATTAATTGTTCACAAAAGCAGCCAAATTGAATATGGGACCAAATTACATGCATTTTTCTTCATAAATTTTAACTAAGAAGAACCAAGATTGCAATAAAACATTTTAGCCACAGGCAAAGAAACTAATCCAAACCTCTCCAAAGCCAATCCTGGAAAATAGAAGTGAAAAAAGAAAAAAACTATATATGCAAAACAAACAGACTATAATGAGTATTTATAATGTCCCATGTCATCCACGGAATGTCTCAGCAGCCCACCTATTGAACTACCACAAGGCAAGTAAATGAGGTCTTAAAGATTTAAATTTCAAACTAATACTAAACAACCCCAGCTTTTCCATCATGTCTACAGAGCAAATGACAAGCTCATAGCTCCTTCAGTTTGTCATGCGACTAGACTTACAACCACTCACAACATTCTGATATTGTTTTTATGCCAAAATGAAGAAATCAAATTTGCCAATTGACGAGAACAAGTTAAAGAAGCTATTCTAGGAAATAAAAAACACAGTAGCACATAAAAGCTTACAGTTAATCAAACAATAGTTGGGGAACTCTACTTAATAATAAAAAATCATATTGCTCTTCTATAGTAGCAATTGAAGGTTGTTGTAAGCCTTAATCACAAATTACTTGTTGCTGCCAACTAAAATATTGTACACAGAACCATCAAAGTTAAAATCCCGCAATCACTGACGCTTAGAGAGGGGATATCCAACATTTAGCATTTATCTCAATAATGCATGCCACACAAACCCTGGAGAGCACCAAAACTGAAATCATAATAGCAAGTTTGAGCGAAAAACATGTTCTTAACGATGTCATCATAATAGGTCTGGTAGAAGAAAACAGACATTTAAGGTTGCTTAAATAACTACATCTTTGCCAAGATTTAAATTCGAACACTTTAAAACAAATATTTTCTCCTAAAAAGAAAATTTTCTAACTTTATTTCAAACCATACACAAACTTTTAAGACAAAAAGCTTCCTCTTAACTTCAAACAAGTTCTTTAAAGGAAGGCCAGACAGGGGCATATGTGTATCCAATAAATATGACTAGTTAACTTACTACATCAAGGAAATGCCCAAATAACCATAAATTAATCATTTAAACAAGTTCATCAAATTGAACAGTAATTTCAAATAATCATAGCATATAATGTGATCCAACAAATATGTTGGCTTACTATACCAAGGAAAAGAAGATACCCAGATAGCTATAACTTAGGCTCTGTTTGGCTCGAGGACTAAAATAATTCTAGTTTAAAAAATAATAATAATAATACTCGATTTGAATATTTTGGTATAGGATGTGAAATAAGTAAATATTTTTATTGAAAATTATTGAGTATGTGAAGTAAAATAATATTTTTTTTATATTAAAATTTATGTAGAATGATTAAAAAAATTTATTTATTATTATTATTATTCTCTTTTAAACTAGTACCATTTTGGTCCTGATTTTAGTCTTCACGCCAAACAGGGCTAAATCATCTAAACAATTCATCAGATTGAATAGTAATTCCATAGAACCATATCAGATTAAAGCACTAACATTACTTAATTAATACTGTTATGCATAAAAATTTAGCTATATGTGTGTGTGTTGCAAATGAGAAATTTGAATAATGGAAACAATATTCCTGCATAAATTGAAAGTTATATAAACATAACGAAGGTGTAATTCAAGAGACGGAAGCTATAGTTTAACAGCATAGATAAATAGTGACATATCAAGTTAATACTTAAATATTTATACACATATACTAATGATATACTAGCATAATATATCAAAAGCGCTTGTCCCAACACATATCAAGATAAAAAAGCCATGTCAAAGAGTGTCAATCGAGTGCATGGAGTGAGGAAGTCATATTTTAGTATGTGTGCCACAAATCTTGTCAATAGCCTTCATCACCACATATAACTTTAACAGCCTTCATCACCATTCTCCCCAACTTTAAAGTCTCATTTTTAACCTATGATAAAACTCATCATCCCAACTATTTCTAAAACCTCAGCTGTGGGCATAGTACAACATGTGTACAACTACTCATGTGCAACATACATTAGATATGAAAATCATGCAAACACGATAATGGAAAAACAATATAAATCTATTAAAAAAAAGAAGGGACAATGTTTCCAGCCTCGAGAACCATTATAGTTATTAAAGAACACGCTAATAATTAGATAAACATAGAATAATGTTCTAAAGATATGCCAGTACCGAGTTCTACTATCTTCACAGTTTACAAGTCACTACCCACATTCTTACGGTTGCCTAAGGAACTATACACATCTATTTAATTGATTGTTCTTTACATAAGCTATTCACATGTGCTAAGGTGACCGCAGGATTCACAAGTTACTACAACAGTGTAAGATCACCTTTACTAGCATTGTTTCAGTTCCTCAAATTGTGATCTTCAAGCTTTTTTGTCTACTTAATAGTGTTAGGCAAGTTATTCATTTAAACTTTGGAAAACTGCATATTCAAATATTATATTCACAATAGAAGCTGTCTTTTGTAACCCTGTCAAACATGATCATGCTACACAGGCCTTCTGATGTGTTGATCCTTTGTAAAAGTTACACGAGCTAAGTATTCCAAATAAAGAAGGAACCTAATATGTAAATGTGCGCTTATAAAATTTAAAAGAAATTGTTTCGTTTCACAATAATAACCACCATAGTTCACGCTTGATGATGCTAACTTCAATGCAACAACATCCAGTTGTGGTGATAACCAACTGTGGCGACTGTGTGTGGATCATCTCCATTGTGATGAGGTAGCTATAGATCTTAATGTAAGGCATCCAGTGATAGCCTACAAAAGGCAATCCCGGTTGAGATGACAACCTCTTGGGTGACTACGTGTTACCAGTGGTGGTCTAGTTGTGGTTGGCTAAGACCCAAAACAAGATTAAATTTAATGTAATTTAATGATATATTTAATATTGTTGCTATGCATGCAAATAATTTTATTTAACATGTTAGGCTAGATTTATCTACTGAATCTGTTTATGGCTCACACTTTATTATCTTATAGATGCAATATATAAACACGAACAAGGTAGAGATGACGAACAAGAACTAATAGATATAGTGATTGTGCAAATATTACACATATGTGTGATATAATACTCATTAGTTGATAGCAAAAATGGTGATTTTCAGTTGTTGATGTGGATGATGTAATTGTATATGTATTACATATGTTTATCTTTATTATGCAAAAAAAGAGTCGTGTAAAAATTTGTATAGTGTTATCTCAAAATTAATCAAGTCACGACATAATCAGACGTAATTCACGTATAGCTAGTTTTCTAATAAGGATTACAATGGTCAATCGTGACATATGTGAATAAGGGTCTACTTCAGGGGCCTAGACATAATTTATCTTTTAAAAAACCAAGCTTGCTTGGTGTTCTCTGCATGAGTACTGCTGAGAATAAAGGTCTAATAACTGTTAAAAACCATTGATGCAATAAAATTAGCTATGTAATCTCCCAAGTCAAAAGGCTAAATACCATTCGACAATAGCCATATCTGACTATAACAACCAAAGTGGCTTTGAAAAAAATGCGGAGAAAAGTAAACAAAAACTGCTGCTGAACCCATCATTCCCATTTCGATTAAAATTCTGACAAATTATTTATATTTCTTAATCATAAACTATTAACCAAATAAAAATTGAAAAAAACAGATAGTACTTTTGATCTTACACAGATAATACACTTACCAAGACAACAACTTTGTCGTGTTATGAGCATGAAGCACACTCATTGCACGTGTAGTCCGGACTCAGGATATGGACCATAGAAACAATAAGCTAAGAAGTTACCTGTTCTTATATTTTGAATAGAATTACTCGAAGTGTTTGGCAAGGGCTCTCCCAATTTCATGCTTTTTGGTGGAGCAACAGTACAAGTAGCCAGTTCCTGCAGAATACACAGTAATGGAACTAATGGAAATATATAGTTATGGCAATTGAAGCAGGTTATCACCATGCTTAAATTAAAGTGGAAAAACGTCAGAAGTTTTGAAATTATTTTGACTAATTTCTAATGAGGCAAAAGATGACACCAGACTATTTTCCTGAAATCTTAACGTATTAAAGGTTGGATGGACCAAAAAGTACAATTATTATAATTAACCATGTTTTCCTCAGCAGACTGTAAATGAAGTTCAAAACTAACACTCTGACTTGAAACATTAGTGCCATACAAGGACAACTAGACTCTTACGGTAAGGCAAAATGAAAACTGACAAGCCTTACACCAAAGCAAAAACGATGAATGGTTTTGCTACCTGCCACTATGCAACGTAAAGCTCACTCACCTGATTGCTAAGCTCAAATTGTCATGTGATCTTCAATATTTCACCACTACCACATTTATACAACCATGTCATCACTCTCTTGTATCACTTCATTGCAAATAGTTCATAATACACTACTCATAGCTTGGCTTTAATGAATAAGATGTTATGGAGTTCAAACTGCATTCACTGCCAAGAATAAAATTCATGGAAGAAAGGAACTAAGTGCAACCTAGACATTTTGGCTTGACTCTTCATTATGCATACATCTTTACTGACAAGCAATTCACGCAGAAAACTCACTGCTCTAAATGAGATCACGTACATGACATTGACAGCATTGAAACTAGTGGTAGAATGACATGGACACTTCAATGAAAGGATATGCAAAAATCCTGCCAGCCATAATACAATGTATGAGCTGTAGCTGGCCCATGTGTTCTTGACCTAAATTTTGGTACAAGACACTGAGTGAGCTTTTGTAATTGACCACACCCTCATGCCTATCAAACAATCATCATCTGATATCTTTTATCTGCTCTATCTTAAATCCAGTAAATGTTGTATTGTTGAAATAAAAGAGAAGCACTACATGTGACTCGAATTTTCGACAAGACCAACTTCTTTGAGAAGATTTACTCCACATCAGAAACATGACAGTCAATTTGTTCAATTATTGACAACATTGTGACCATTAGTTGGTCCTCTTTGAATTCATAAACCCACTTTGAGAAGGTTTCATAAAAGCAAGTGATTAGATGATGGAAGTCTAGCTGTCTAGGCTCTATCAACTAGCTCAAGGGAGGAGTAAAAAGAAGTAGTGACCATTAGTTGGTCTTCTTTGAATTCATAAACCCACTTTGAGAAGGTTTCATAAGAGCAAGTGATTAGATGATGGAAGTCCAGCCATCTAGGCTCTATCAACTAGCTCGAGGGAGGAGCAAAAAGAAATCGAGAATGCAATTGAAAAGATGTTTTTTTCGTAAGGTTTGACAAAAGCCAAAAATCATGATGTTCGAGAATGAATTCTCAAAAATGTTCTATCAAGAATTTTTGACTTAGTCTCTTTATGATGTAGGATGAGAATGCATTGCAATATGAAAATTTAAATTAATAAATTTATCACAGTTAAGCACAAATAATTTTCTTAAATATAGTTTATATGATAAAGAAGATTTTTAAATCCTATAAATTAAATTATTTTAAAATTATAGTTAAATTGAATCTTATGACAAATAAAATTTAATAAATAGAATAGAGCTTGTCAAATTAAATTTAAAAGATAAGATCAAAGGTTCCATAAAATAATTTGATCTTATCACATAGATAATCCAACAACAATTGCCATTTATCAATATAATTAGATGTCTCAATTAGAGCAAAATGACTAAACAATGATAATAACCAGGTTTTTATCCCACTAAGTGGGGTCAACTACATAAATTCTTTATTTCTATTGCACTATATGAAATAATAAATCCTTATTTACCTTTAAGTATGTAAGATCATTTTCTATAATTTCTTATTATGGCTTTTTTTTACTTTGCCCTTCCTCGTTTTATATGGGCGAAATCCAATAATCCAATTTCCTTACTGGAACTCCAATCGGTCTACGATTTATATATCCAAACCACTTGAGCTTATCCCAAATTGAGATTACTCTAACATTCTCGCGAATATACTTATTTCTCATTATATCTTTTTATGAATATCTACTCAATTATTTTAATATTTTTATCTTTATAATACTTATTTTATTTATATATTCTTTTTGTAGGTTAGTGTTCAGCATCATATAACATTGTTGGTCTTACAACAGTTCTATAAAATTAACCCTCAAATTTAAATAAAAATTTATCATACAATATATCAAATGTGTTCCTCCACTTTATCCATGTTACCTAAATCTTACTAATAACATCATTTATTTTACCGTTATTTTATATAACTAATCAAGATATCTAACCACTCGCTCTTCATAATGACTTAATCATCAATTATAATTTTTCCAATACAAGTACTTCTATCTTGATTAAATTTACACTTTATATATTCGATTTTTGATCTACTAAAATAAAAACTTTTATATTCTAGGGTATTTCCAAAAACTCAAGTTTCTTCTTAGCCCTATCTTTGGTTTTATCAATAAGAGAATATCATTTACAAAAAGCATATACCAATTTACAATTTCTTGAATGTATCCAATTAAAACCTTCATAATCAATACAAAAAGATATGGACTTAAAACTGAATATTGATGTAATCCAACTGAAATAAAAAAATTCTTAATCAAAAGCTCTCATGTCCGAACACATGTAAAAATCTCTTTATACATATTATGAATAACTTGAATATAAGCAATGTAAATCTCTCTTCTAAAGCTCTCCAGAGTAATTTTCTTGAGACTTGATCATAATTTTTTTCTAGATTAATGAAAACTAAATGCAGATATTCTTTTCTCTTCTTAAACTCCTTCATTAAGCATTTCAATAGATGATAGCTTTCATAGTAAATCTATTTGACATAAAACAAAACTGATTCTGCGATACCTTAATATCACGATGTACTCTATGGTCAATCGTCATCTTTAAAAGTTTTAAAGTATTGTTCATTAATTCAATTCCTCTATAGTTAGCGCAACCTCACACATCATTTTTATTTGTATAAATAGATATCAATATACTATTTCTTCATTTATTTGGAATCTTTTAGTCTTCAAAATCATTTTAAACAATCAAGTGAACTAAAAAACTCTTTCATCTCTTATATATTTTCAAATATCTATTAGAAAGTCATCTGACTTTCTGCTTTTCTACACTGCATCTTTTTTAAAATTTTTCAAATTTCAACTTTATAAATACGTTGAATGTAAGGGCAGTTTTTTTCTTTTTCTAAAATTCAGTAAGATCAATCTTATTATCATAACTATCATTGAACAATTTTTCAAAGTAATTCATCTATATTGAATACTTTTTCCTAAAAAATAGTTTTTCGTTATCATATTTAATGCATTTTACTTTAGTTAAATATTTAATTTTTTTCTCTCTTACTTTGACAAGTTTGTATATGTGTCTTTTTACTTCTTCAGTATCCAACTTTCTATATAGATCCTCAAAAGATATTTATTGCATTACACATTGCTTTCTTGAATTCTTATTGAGTAACTTTATACTTTTCTAACTTCTCTTTATTCTTGCATTTATATCAATATTTCTAATAAGCTTTCTTTTATTTAATCTATTCTTGTATATCTTCTTTCAATCACTAAGCATCTTTATTATTTGGAGCATTTATTTTAAATTTTCCTATCATATTCTTTGTAATCTTACAGATACAATTAGCAACCCTCAACCACATAAAATTAACTTCTCTTTCAATATCCCACTACCTAAGTATTAAAACTCTTTTTTTTTAAATATTTATATTCTTATTATTCAGATTCTATCATCGAAGTGGCTTACTATTTCATCTTAAAATCAAAGACTATTAATCGATGTTAGGTAATCAAACATTTACTTGCAATAACATTATAATCTTTACAGTCTAAGTGATCGTGTTTTCTTATAAGAAAATAATTAATCTAAGTTTTTGAAAACTTATTTTTATAAGTAATATTATGCACATCCCTTTTTTTAATAGAATATTAATAATTAAAAAATTATAAGCCAAGAAAAACTCTAAAATAATTTTACCCTCATTAATCTCTCTAAAATTACACCCACCAGGAATGCTGTTAAATTCCTTAATAATACTTTCAACATGACCGTTTAGATCGCCTCCGATAAATATTCTCTTCCCGGAAGGTATCCCCTATACCAATTGTTCCAAGTAATTCTAAAATTTTTTTTATACTCGCATTCAAACTTTCTTAGGGGCATACACACAATGTTAGTAGTTATCCCACAGATAATTTTTAAAGCTATAATTTTATCTCTATTCCTCTTGAGTTTTACTATATGATTATTCAAACTCTTGTCGAGAATTATACTCACTTCATTCCTATTTCTATTCTTTATCAAAATACCAAAATTTGAAGCATAAGCTTATCAATTTCTTTAACTTTCTCACTAACCTATTTCATTTCTTGAAAACACAAAATATTAATCCTCTATGAACCATAATATCCACTAACTCTATCAACTTGCCTGTTAGGGTACCTATATTCAGAGTCCTTAATTTTATTCTTGTGCCTTAGACTAGCTTATTTGCTCGCATTCATTTATAATGTGAAAACTCTTTGCTCTCATCACTACACTAGAGAACCAATACAACGGTCCTTACTCACTTTTCACTGCATTCAAGCAAAACAATACATCATTTCAAAGGAATGCCTAGCACTAGCGTAATTTCTCAAAAGATTCATGTTATATTTGTTTTACAAATTTTACACTGGCTATCAATTACCTAACGCAACTCTTCACGTTTCCCATCCGAAACTTGAACCTCGGCAGTGACACGTTAATCAGCATCAATTAGTTAAATCAATCTTCGACCACCAATAAATGAGTACATGATCTTCCATCAATCCAATGAGGTGGGGATGATCTCATCTCAGTCATTGACTGCATCACCAGCCTAATCTAAACACATTGCTCAAGGTGTCCCCACCATTGACTTTATCTCAAAAATCAAGAAACAAGCATAGAGATCATGCATAAAGTGCGACAAATGACGATCAATTTCGAAGAATTGTTGGGGCGTTACATGTAATTTTGTTATTGTGTAGACCTAATTCCTCATTATAAAAGAAAATATTAAGTTAATACAATGTTGCTTGTTGAGCAATCATCTCCACATATCCTACTCCTTTTTTGTTTGCATTTAATAAAGAACAGCTCTGCCCTGTAGTGGTTTTTCCTATAATTATTTTCTACAAAAATTTGCATTTAGTTCTCTGTAATTTTTCAATTGTTATCACTTCATCTTAGAGGTCGAGAAAACACACTTCTACTACAACAAACTTGTATCAATGAAAATAAATTAGAGATTTTTAGTTGTGACTCCAAAGTTGTGCAACATCAAGAAGATGGATAGAACACCAAGGTTCGCACTCTGGCAAGTCAAGATAAAAGCTATCCGTATCCAATTGGACTTAATGATGCCTTGATAGGCAAGGAGAAGAAGTCCACACCTATAACAACAAAAGTGAAAAATAAAGGATTAGAGAGCAATCTCACTGCAAACAAGCTAGCAACTAATCTAAGTATTCCATCATACAACTCAATCAAGTTCTTGCTATTCACGAAAATCCTAAAAAAAACCATATGAAAAACATACTACTCCAAACTTTCTCATTATCTTGCTCAAATCCTTTTATATTCCCGTAAAACAAGAGTTCCAAATTTCAGAATCTAATTATCTAATAGTTAGCCTTGAACAAAGGCACTCCCAAAGACCTACCTGTGAAAGTCAACTTAAGTGGTTTAGGCATCATAAGAGTCAAAGTACAATGAATAGGCAAAAAAATGGAACCAAGTAAACACTAACAAAAGCTAGTAAGCCGGCAGTTCACTAGTTAATAAAAGTGAAAATATGGTCTTTCAAAGCATTACTAGCACTTTCGAGGATATGAAAAAAGGATTCATTCAAATAGAAGAGTGAATTTTCTACTTTACTTCGATCTTATAGTGCCTTTTTTAACGATAGGCATTACTCTTCAAACAAGAGCTTCACTCATTCTTACATATGCTACACGCGACTTGGCTTCCAAGCTAAAAGTAGTCTTTCTCAACTCTATCGAGGATGGCTGAGTTGAGCATTCTTTGCATAGTTTAAAGTTACTGAATAAACTTCTATCCAAAAAAAAGATACCGAGCAAACCAAGAGAAAAGGGGATATTACTCAGGTTAGCATGAATGATGAATGTATGAATGACAAGTAAGATGTTTGAATGACTGTTAAGTTGGATACAATCAGCTCACTCATAAAAGGCTTTGTTTTTTCTTTTTCTCACCCATAAAGGGGTTATTGCTTTGTGCATTTTTAAAAAGGTTTCATCTAAATCATCACATTTGCTTCAGGATGAATGCGCTCTTGAAGCTGAGTGAAGAACAGGTTTGTGGTGGGTAATTTATCCGGATAGATGTCTCTTAAAGAGCAACAAAGGTGTGTGTAAGTACGCTCAAGGAGATGGCAATTGTGGCTCAAATCAAAGTGGTTGGAGTTTTGTTCAGGAGAATTTAATGTACATTACAAAGATGAAGATATTGTTTGACATAAGACTTGCGTCTATAGGCCACAAGAGAATGACGTAGTCTAGCAATATAAAAAGAAAGTTCAAGAAAAAGCCTTAATTTTGGGAAATGGCAGCCTCAACTACTTGTTATTTGATCAACCACTCACATCACTCAACTCTAGATGTAAGGACACCAAAGGAGTTTGGTCTAGTAATTCACTAGATTATGCAAAGCTGAAGATTTCAACTATTTGATGTATGATTGCTCGAGGGAAGGAAAGATGGATACAAAGTTAAAGAAGTGCACATTTTTTGGATAAGAAAGAGAAAATGGAATTAACTATGGAACCCAAAAGAGTCTAAATTCATCTGTGGTCATGACAGGATTTTTTATGAACAAAGTTTGTTATCGAAATCTTCCATTTCATTTGTATCCATAATCTCAGGTGAAAGATGGAGATCCTCATTACAACATTATAATGCATTATCCACCAAGAGGCATAGTATATGACAATCTCTGGGGCATTGAAGTAGGCAATCTACCTTGAATGCTTATTCGGAGAGCTCACCAGTATTTTTGAGATTATAGTTCATTGTGAAAAGTCAAAGTACTATATACTTGATGAAAGATCAAATGTTTTATGAAAGGATGAAACATATAAAAGATGACAAGTCACTTTAACTCATGGTCATATTCAAGTCAAAATATTTGTATAATTGTATTTAAGAAAATCCAGCTGATATGTAAACCAAGTCTTATGGCTTCCAAATTTGATTTGCATCTCCTGAGCAAGAAAATGTTATCGGGAAAGAATTTAAGATAAAGTAAAGATTATTATATATGATTGCAATCATTCAACAATACCAACTTCTTCAAGAAGCTTTGCTCAAGATCAAAAACATAAAGGCTAGATTGTTCGACAACAAATGTTGACAAAGGTGTAACCATCAGTTTGACTTATTTGGCTTCGTACAAGCACTTTGAGAAGGTTTCTCAAAGGCAAGTGATTAGATATCAGAAATTCAGGCTTGATTAGACTAACACAAATGAGGAGTTAATAAAGCAAATTGAAAATGTAGCCGACAAGATATTCTTTTTCAAAAAGGTTTGATTACAATCAAAAACGATGATTTTTTGAGGTGGCTTCTTGAAAAAGTTCTATTACGGATTTTTGACTTAGTTTGTTCGTCTTCATCATTTTACTTCAAAATAAAAGGTCCAAGTTAACATAAAGTGTGATAGAGAAAGTCAATTAAGGGATATTGCTGGGAAGTTACATATAAATCTATTCAAGTTAACATAAAGTGCGATAGAGAAAGTCAATTAAGGGATATTGCTGGGAAGCCACATATAAATCTATTATTATGTAGCCCTAATTCCCTCACTATATATAAGGGACCCTTAGGCTAGTAATATGATGCTTCTTGTAGAGCAACAATCTCCACATATTATATTCCTATGTAATTTTCTGTTTGAAGTTATTGATGAACTCATTTGCTCTCCCATGGTTTTTCCCACAAGGGTTTTCCATGCAAACTTCATGTTTGGTTTCTTACGTTTATGGTTTTTATTTTATCAATTTGTGCTTTGTTTTCCTATGTTATACTTTCTTCATCTTGGAAAACGAAGAAAAAATGCTTCCGTCACAACAAGAATGCTTTCTCCATGTTATCTTAGCCCTTTTAAGTTTTCAAATCTTTGCTTAGTTCGAAGCTCTAAAAGTGACAACAATGGAGTATACTGAAAATCACTACAGTAACACAAAGCTGAACTCCCACTTTGAGTGAAAATTGATTTTGAGTGAAAAAAAATCTATGAAGTAAAATGGACCTATTGGTGTAGTAAAGGACAGTTCTAATACATCTCAAGACATTACCATCAACTATATCAGCCTGTAATGTCACGTTTTCCTGTAATGAGAATGAAACAAAAGGTGCTAGACGAAGCATAACCTAGACATTTCCTATCGAGAGAACAGACAGTCATGGGATACAAACTTAATCGCAAAAAAATTGTTAGTACGCAACCATGCTTCCCAGTTCTCAGCATAATTGGATAAACCATTCTGCTCTCACTAACTTCTAAACAGAAGTAGGCACAAGTACACGGTTCAGCCATACATCGGCGCAGTAAAACAAAGAAACTCGTCGCGGTTAGATAGAAGACGAATCAAAATCATCCACTGAACAAATCAGCTAAAGCGAAGAATGGCGCCTAAGCTTCCGAGAAACCCTACCGTGTCTTCTCCGGAGGAGACCTCTCCTTCCTCTCTAGCTACGGGGGACTTCTCTTTAGTTCCGGCGGCGGCAGTCGCGGAAGACGAAGGATTAGGGCTCGCGGAAGATGCCATGGACGCTATAGCCTTGGCCCTCAGCTCCTCGATCTCGCTCATGGCAGGCTCCGGCCAAGCTTGGGGGCGGTTATTCGCTGCCAGGCGCCCAAATTCAACGATAGGCCAAAAGCCTTTGGGGCGCCGCATTTACAACTAGCTGACACTAAGATAAAAAATAAAAAAAATAAAAAAAACCCTTAAATGACTATTTTACCCCACTCTTAGTCAGCTATCCACTAAAGTACCCTCTTTGGAGATTTGAATGCCACTACCAAGAGAAAATATTGAGTTCGGAGAGCTCATCACGTCAATTTTTCATACATCAATTAAATAACGATAGCAGCTGACAGAGGGCAGGCCAACTGCAGCTAGGCGCTATGATCAATGTACTTGTTATAGGCATAAATGTGCTTATTATAGACATAAAAGTGCTTGTTATAAGCATAAATATATTTGTTATAAACATAAATATATATAAATGTGCTTGTTATTAAAATTATAAGTATAAATATGCTTATTATAAACATAAATATATATATATATATATATATATATAAATGTGATTGTTATTAGAATAATAAAAACTGAATCTCCCGCCTTCCTAGGGTTGTACCTTGAAGAGCTTGGAAATAGTGAATCACAATAATGAGCGCACTAGAGAGCATGATCTTCACTAATCATTGACTAATTACCCTTTAATTATTTTTTTATATGACTATTTAATTAAATTTTAATTTTTCACACCAACAATAACAACAACAATAACCAAGCCTTAATCCCACTAGGTGGGGTCGTCTACATGAATTCTTTGTTTCCATTGCGCTCTATCAGTTACCAAATTTTTCACACCAAAGGGTATTAAATCTCAGCCGATGGAATTCAAAGAATAACTTAAAAAATCATCATACCCAAAAACATCTCATCTAATATAGAAAGATCTCCAATGACTAACTAAATACGAAAGGCTAACAGCAAAAAAATAAAGAAGTAATTATAACTAAAACACTACTTGCTCGTCCGTCTTTCTTTTTTCTTGATTTTCTTGTGTAGTAGTACCTGCCAAAATAAACATCAATCATCTAACCCCAGGCTAAATAGATAGTAGCACAACAGGCTAAATAAAATTAATTGCAAGAATACATGCGATTTCAATTTCATCGTCATTAACATTAATAATAGCATCTTGAGCAAATGTATGAATCAAAATAAAATGCATATAAATTTATGAATAAAATCTCATTTTTTAAGTTATTAATTAATTTTTACGCGATAGAATCCTGGTTTTTTACTTTCCACTTTAACTGCCTTATTCATACTCAATTATTGCCCTCAGTGGCAAGTTAATCACAAACAGCCCTCAGCGGCAGGTTGGGGATCGTCACCCCCATAGCTCGAGTTAAAGCAGTGATATAAATACAATAAGAAATTTTATTTAATATTCATTGCCGTACTTTTTCCAAAAAAATAACTTGCTTATGAATATTTTATAATTAAATATCACAAGAGTTAACTCAAAATCTCCTATATTTGTATTGTGAACTGTCCAAAATTATGGTAGACTCTCTATTAAGTTGATATTTTCGAGCAAAGGCTCTGTTTGGTTGAAAAAAAAAAAAATTAAAAATATTTTATACAATTTTTTAAAAAAATATATATAATATGAAATAAAGTAAGTTGATTATGTTAAAAATTATATTGGATGTGAAATAAAGTGATTGTTTAATATTAAACATTCTATAGGATTGGATATAAAATAATTTTTAAAAATTTTTTTAAATAAATTTAAAATTTTCTCCATGACTAAAATAAATATTTTTTTTAGCCAGTTGCCACACAAAACAATTATTTTCGTATACCTCGTGATGTATGCTATGCTATGAATAACACATAATAGATTCCATGTGATTAAAATTATTTTTCAAAGCACAATAAAGCGCCCATGTTTGGTTCAACATATTTTTTTTACCAACACAAATTTTAATTATAAAAATCAACTTTATTTCACATTCAACACAAATACGAATATTAAAATTAAAAGTATTTCACATTTTATATACTTTCTAATATTAAAATAGATTTCTTACTTATTAAATTTTAAAAAATAAAATATTTTTTTTCACTTGTTCAAAAAAAAAATTTGAATCAAGGCTATGTGATCATGTAAAGCTAAACTAGAAATTAATGAGCTAATAATTACAACAGTAAAAATAAATAAATAAATAAATTATTTTCATTATTATCTCAAAATAAACTTAATCATGAGCACATATATTGGCCCTGTTTGGCGCAAGGACTAAATCAGAACTAAAATGATACTAACTTTAAAAATAATAATAATAATAATAAATATATTTTTTTAATCATTCTACACAAATTCTAATATAAAAAAATATTATTTTACTTCACATACTCAATAATTTTCAATAAAAAATTAACTTTATTTTACATCCTAAACCAAATACTCGATTCAAATATTTTGGTCTAGGATGTGAAATAAAGAATATATTTTTATTAAAAATTATTGAGTATGTCAAGTAAAATAATATTTTTTTATATTAAAATTTATGTAAAATGATTAAAAAAATTTATTTATTATTATTTTGTAAATTAATATCATTTTGGTCCTGATTTGGTTCTCATGCCAAACAGAGCTGTTCTGTATCTAATAAATTAAAATAAGAAAAAATTAACATGTGAATGCCAAGTACATTTCGATTCGAAGGTTTTACGACAATATTCTATAATATCATTCACACCTCTAAATTAAACTCAAATTAAGACGATTAGAACTCATTAACATACTACGCAAAATACCGCACAATTATTCATATTTAATTCAATTGAAGGCAAATGCTAATTATTTTTTATTTTCTAAAATAAGTATATTGTCTTGATATTATGTTATATTATTTAAAAATAATAATTATTTGATTTAATGATGTCGATAAATAATCTTCTATAAGATTATAAAATTATTAGTTAAAAAATAACATCTAAATGTCATGACATCTAGATTATATGACATAACATCAAGATAATAACGAGCCGCCACCTAAGTTTTGATGCCTACCAAGCTAATATGTAATTAACATAAATTACTAATTTTTTAGGCCTAATTAGGTTCTTTAAATAAGCTTAATTAGTTCACATAAATTCAATTAAATCATTTGTCCTCAAATTAACTACTTCTAAAAAAAAAAATTTCTAATTTGGCATCTATCAAACTAAAATTCACACATTTAATGCTATAAAAATTTTAATTTTAATACCCATGAATTATTTAATTAAGAAAATAATGTAAAACTAAATATTTGGACGTTAGATGTTATCTCTTACTTTAAATCAGTAATTAAAAATTACATCACATCTATTAAGTTGGAGAAGGTTTGGTCCTTCATATTATTAAAATTTAATTAAATTAATAATTAATTTTTAAAATAATATATATTTTTTATTCTTTTCAAATAATATATATATTTCAGAAGAACACAATAGCGTTTTTTATGTTTTTAGTCAACCGATCCTAAAATTATTTGATTTTTAATTTTTTTATTCAATTATATATATCAGTTATATATTTTTTTATTCTTTTCAAATAATATATCACATCACAATAGCGGTTATTATTAGTTAAAATATCTAATTCTTTTTTTATGATATGTTATATTGACAAGTGGTATGTCATTGGGCAGACACTGTATCATACGCTCTTATTTTATATTGCGAGAGTCAGGTCATATGGATACCAATATTCTTTTAGGTATTTTGACACTTATTTGCACTGTTGTTTCAGCTATTTACTTGGCGCGGATGTTACTTATAGCTTGGGTAGTTGTTGAGTGGCAGCTAATCACACATTGTACAAGCTCTATGGAGCGGACGATTGGACTTCATTCAGCAGCCTCAAATGATTAGTGAAGACGTTGCCGATGCACTGAAACTGTACATAGATTGGTATAGATCTTTGGCACGTTTTCATTTGTATTCACTGAAGTGGACAAGCCTACTTTATTTTTTCCTTTAGTGCCTGTTGTTAAAGGATTTATGAGCTCTGTAAATTTAATTATGTATTTGAATTTTATTATAGTAACTATTCTTATAATTTTTTTCTGTGTCAGAGTAAGATCACACGTACTGCATATTCACTGTTCGATACTGAAAGGTGTACGGTGGGCAGCAACCCAAATATATGAATGGACACTCGGGATCAACTATAATCGTTGTGTGATCAGTTTCTCTCACAGCTTCATTTCTCTTTTGTGGCTAGGCGTACTCATACTCTAACTTAGACGTACACTCTGTAGGAGCAGGAGCTATTCACTTTAGGAGAACTTGTCAGGCGCGTTCGCCTTTTGATCTTATAGTTCATAGTACAACTCAGGTAGTTTGAATGCTTATTACCATTATAGTCTTCATCAAACACAGTTTAATATTGGTCTTTCGGCTCCATCGATCGACCAAGTGCAGGGACAGGAAGACTTCGTCGATGATGACGATAATGGTGGTGCACATGTGCATGCACTCTATCGTCGATAATGTCGGGCCTCGGATCCGTACATGCTTGGGAGCGACACCATATCACATAGGAAAGGAATGCAGAAATGATGTACATATTTTATATAGTATGCTATTATAACATTTTTAACCATATTGAATAATTTAAGCTCATTCAAGAAATTTGCTCTAATGCAACTTATATGTATTTATCCTATTTTATTTATATTTTATATATTTTATTAAGTTCTATTGTATATTTAAAGTATGTCTGAATATACGCATGGATGCTCAAGCTTAAATAAGCATGTGGATGTAACAACAACAACAACAACAATCATCAAGTCTTAATCCCATTAGGTGGGGTTGGCTACATGAATTATTTGTTTCCATTGCGCTCTATTAATTATCAAATTCTTATCTAAGTCTGAGCATGACCAATTAATATAAAAGATCTGTATGACATAATATAGATAAAAATAGAAGATGAATATTTACGTTTTCTATATAATGATGTCGCGTTTCGAGATTTTTAGTCTATCAAGAAATCATGGAATATAAAACTTATAATTGAAGAATGAGATGAAATACGTACTCGTTTTATTTCTAGATTTCAAAAATAATATTTTCATAAAAAATACATCTCCGCATAAAACATAGTAGTATTTCTCAAACAAAATTTAATTTAAAAAAATAAGATGAAGTCGCTCGCAGAACAGGCGTCTTCTTCAATGAAGAAGTTGCCCGTGCGTTGCGCGACTTCCGCTTAGCAACGTTACCCAACGGGTTCAGAAATATGCTCAATTTATTATTTTTTTTCTTAATGAAGCCTAAATTATTAATTAATTAATTAATTAAATGTGAAATTTTTAAAAGATCATCTATGAATTTAATGCTGAAATTGCATAAAAAACCTCTTAATGAACTACAAATTCACCAGCCTGATGTTAAGTTGCCAATCACAGCCAGGCTATTCAAAAAACTGAAGCAACATTATGCACAGCATTAGTATATTACATGAAAAAGTGATGTACTATATATTAAAAAATATTATTAAATAAAGTTATTTATTTGTTTAACAAATTACTGTTAAAAATTATTATAAAATGTTAAAATATGTGAAAAAAATTACTATACTGTATAAAAAAAATTATATTTTTGATTATATTAAATATATAAATAAAATTATTAATAATATTATTATTATTANATAATAATTTAAATTATATTTTCATAATAATTATATTATTTATATTATGTATAATGTCATACGTATCTACTATTTAATTATTTTAAAAATATTTTAACCATTTTTTTTAACTTTCTCTCGTAACAACTTCTCAACTTTTTTTTAAAAAAATTAAAATATCTTAAAAAACTATTTTACCGCAAGCAGTAAAAAAAATAGTTTTTTTTATAAAAAAAACTGTCAAATGCAGTCTAAAGACAAAAGAAAGTAAAAACACATTCTCAATCGCATTAAATATAATCAAATTCATCAAAGATCATCATTAAAAATCCTCACGATTCTGAAAGCATAACAAGATCAAGAAAGAAGGTGAAGAACACGACCGTTTCATCCAAGTGCTCAAATATCCTCGGAACACACCGAACTAAATAGAACTGAAGGACATGCTAAAACTAACATGGAACAGTGCTCTTCAGGCCATTATTCGTGCCGACCTGACGTAGAGACTGTCAACGACTTTCCCAATGTTCGTAATGGTCTCCAGTGTCGCGGGAAAGATTGCATCAGTCTTCGGATCATCGAATATGATGAGGCATCCAGCACCCTGATCCAGAGTCCCAGCAAATTTCTTGTCAAGGATCATCTGGGATAGCTTCTTCTCCACATGGCCATCTGGAAGTTCAATCATCTCTGCAATATGAGCAATTTCCACCCTAGAGTAAGGTTCTATCAGCCTACACAGATTCTGCTCCATCAGAGTGTCATAAAGAGATGATAAGTGCCTGTGAACAATGGGATCTTCCTCCAACTGAGCCTTGTAATTCCTAAGAGCAGTTTCGAAGAACTTCAGCGACCGCTTTGAGTGAGCATCTGCTACCGCTTTCATGGCGTCCAGATCAGGGCCCAAGTAGTTCAAACCAGCCTTCGAAGAAATTATCCCGGCAACATCGTCGGCCTGGTTGACCATAATCTTGCAAAGAAGCATGTATTTGAGGCTGAATACAGCGCGGGGATCCTCGAGTGCATTGAAGGCTTCGAATGCCTCGAAGAAGTAGCTGTATGCAGTCTTGTAGTCTTTCTCTTCTGCGTGGAGGATTCCACTCTGCAAATCGATGGTGCCCTGCTGGGCTGGGGGGACATAAATGGCATTAGCAGCAGTTCTTGCTGCAGTTAATGAAGCTTTAGCCTTCGGAAGATTTCTTAGAGAAAAATGGAGTTTGCTTTCGAGGAGGTCGATGTCTACCAGGAGTAGCTTGTCGTCCAATCTCCTGACCTCTTTTATCAAACCGGTAAGGAGATTCAGGGCTTCAGAATACTCCTTGTTCTCCATCAAAAGAGCTGCGAGTCGTGCCTCAACCCGTTGTCTCAAGAATGTGCGCTTCTCAGCACGGGTCCATTCTACCATTTCCTTGCAGAGAGAAATTTGCAAATCAGAGGTCCCAGGTATCTTGGCAACTGCATCTATGATCCCTCTGACAATCCTTGCAGTTTTTGCTTTAGGGATCAAAGAGAAAAAGGGCCTCAGCTGTGTCAGTAGGCTTCTAAGCTCCTCGGCTTTCTTCTCTTGCGTGAGAAGATCTGAGAGCTTTGAAATTGCCTGTTCTTTTATGCGCAAAGCTTCTGTGGAAGATGAAGGGTCCTCCAGAATGCGGTATAGAAGAGAAATGGATTCAGAAGGACTTATAGCCTCCAAGGCCTGGGCTAATGAATCAGTGGTAGCAGGAAGATAAGAAGATTGCATTGATGATGCCATTGCACCTGCATAGTAGTAAAGATTACAATAATCAAAACAATTATATTGTTAACATAACAATAATCGAAACAACAATCTCAATCATGTATTTAACACTGCTGCAATTCAGATTAATTGGCTACAGTACTTTGAACATGCAATAAAAAACATCTTTCAAAACAACTTCTTACTTCAAGAAATTCCCTCCCTAATCAAACATGGAGTTAAAAAAAAAAAACTAAATCTATCATGATATTTCTGTATTTCCAAGTACCATAAAAAGAAAGTCTTTTACAGCACAATCGATTTAAGCTATCAAGGTTTCTGACACTTTGGTTGTAAAGTTATTTAAGTTTTTTATGAAAAAATTTCCACCCTCATCTATTCTACTATCAATTTAATCAGCTTGCTATCCCAAATATGTCAAAAGGACATTTCATACTTGGAATTTAGAGATAGAAAGATCTTCTGAGAAGGAAATGAAGTGAAGTAAACACAAGCTGCTCAAATAAAAGAAAGTCTATTAATAGACAGCAACAAACAACAGGAGTGGAACCTCGCACTTTCACCACATCCTGATCGCATTCTTCAATCAAACATCAACAGATTCCACTTTGCTTAAAAAAACTCATCTCCAAGCCCAAGAGGTAAAAAAAATATGAATTGCCCTAAATTGGGATATCAGAAAGCCAACTATCTCAATGCCGCAACATCAAAATATGTGATTGGCTGCGAAGTCATGAAACTAACACACTAAATGTAAAAATCCAACATATCTACAATTTTTCACAGAATGGCTAAAGAAACTAGATGCACTAGTCTATAAGGATAATATACAAGTAAATCAATGAAAGATTAAACCCTAACAGCATAAAAAACAACTAAAATAGATTAGCTGTTCCCACATAATAACACTACAGAAGACGACCAAGTAAACATGCTATAAACGCAGATATCACATGACATGCTGTACTAAGAACCTATAATAATAGGTTTCCAAGATATTTTCGATAATAGAGATAGAATACATAGGGATGACAGAAGATTAAGAAGATGCTGAAGTTTGCAATGGGAATGCAGAAGTTCGCAGGCAAGGTTCTCAAGGGGAGATGAAGACGCTTATGCGGCAGCAATCAGGAACCCAACCCCAGTTGTACAGTTGATGTCAGCAAATTGTGGTTCACTCACCCATTCCATGAGATGTTCAATTACTCTATGATCCCTAACATTTGTATAATTTCAATAATAACCTCAAAATTATTAAGGTTTTGCCTATAAAAATCGACCAAACAGATTGATTTTGTCGTTTTAGGTGCCCATTCATATTTCATAATTTTTTTATTTCAAACGAAACAGAAGTGTTTGAGCCAAAAACTCTCAAGATGTATTTGCCCATTCATATCTTGACTTATAGCTTCCTGTTGATGTTGGGAATTGAAGGATGCTTTGGGATGAAAACGCTTGGTTGCAATCTCATATGTAAGCTTCTTCGAAATATTACCTTGCTGTTTAGACTCTAGTTTTTGCTGATGTCTTTTTGATTCTCTTGTTTTCACCATTTTGTCTTGTTAGATTTGAAAATTATTTGCTCTTTGTTTTTCAACTTTCCCTTGTCTCATGTTATGTTTGTCTAGAAACTAGTTTTAAATTATGCCTATACATGCTTGGATGGTTCATCTCATGGTGATTGAAATCTATCTTCCATTTATTTGTTGAAATTATTGTTGATTCCAATATACTAGCACTGTTTTCACCTTGAGTGTGATGTGCAATTTTGTCTTGCTAGATTTGAAAATTATTTGCTCTTTGTTTTTCAACTTTCCCTTGTCTCGTGTTATGTTTGTCTAGAAACTAATTTTAAATTATGCCTATACATGCTTGGATGGTTCATCTCATGGTAATTGAAATCTATTTTCAATTTATTTGTTGAAATTATTGTTGATTCCAATATACTAGCTACATTGAATGCTCCCACATGTTATGACTATAATTTTATAATCTAATAGAAAATTATTTATAGATGTCATTAAACCAAATAATTACTTTCTCTAGATAACATAACATCAAGATAACATTGAACCAAACGGCCCTAAGTATAGATTGCATAAAATTTCTTTGTTTTATATATATAAGAAATATTTTTGACTTCTAAACAAAAATACATTTAATCAGTATTACTCAAGAAGACTTCTAATGTGCCTAGGCACAAGAAAGCCTATAACACGCAATGAAATGTGAGCCTCATAAAAAAAAGTGCTTATGAAATGGAAATGTCTCCTATATATTACGAAACAACACTAAAATAAGATAAAAATTAAGCTAAGCATTATTCATATAGACACTACATTTAGATTACATAACATAATACTAAGATAATAACGAACCAAACGCTTCCTTAACCCAATCACTATGTCACCTCATATTCTTCGTTTTTGTGGAATCATGAAGTACAACACTATACTTTTTTCTCGTAGTTATTTTTTTTATAGGGCTCACATTTTATTACATGCCATAGGCATTCTTGTGCCTGTATTAGAGGTCTTCTTGAGTAATACTAGTTAAATGTATTTTTGCTTAGAAATCAAAAACATTTCTCATATAAATGAAAAAAATTTTGTGCCCGTCTAAACTTAACCTAATCACTATGTCACTTCCTATTCTCTTTTTCTGTGGAATCGTGGAGTACAACTCTATACTTGGTCATTCTTCCTACTTAGCTGCTAAAATCTTCTTTTAAAAATCTATTAATTATTTTCCTCACTAATGTGCAATAAATGTACCAAATTTGGTGTTCTACTAATCTCGTTATGTCCTCCTGCCATATTCTTTCTTTCATATCCCCTTTTATCTCTTCTTTTATTTCAAATTGCCTCTTATTCTTCATCTATCTTCTTCTTTGTATATTTTCTTGTAAAACACCAATATTTTATAAAGCCTAGCGTATTTATATTGGATATTAATACTCTTTTTGATATTTTATCAATACGTATTTTATACGTTATGTGGTGTATTTGTTTTATTTTTATTTTTTAAAAATTTCATACTTATTTGATATGCTCTGATAGTTCTAATTAGAAAAAAAATGTTAAAATAACCGTGTATGATGCATATTTGGGATTTTTATTTTTTAAAAAATTCAATACTTATTTGGGATTTTTATTTTTAAAAAATTTTATACTTAATTGGGATTGTAAAAAACTTCGCACATGCTAGTATTTTGATAGTAGAAAAATATTTGATATCCGTAAGCCATTGTGTCATCTAGTTTCTGTGATGATCCTTTTTTGCAGTCTTAAAAATGTTAAAGTCATTGCTGTTTTTTCTATACCTCAACTGATATTTTATTTTGTTTATGTTGCACGCCGATTATATTTTTTTATCTTAATCAAACTTATACTGCAACAATGATAGAACTTTGA